>BPLS01000707.1:2383272-2460936 GCA_019656275.1 Rhododendron kiyosumense
ACCTTTATATTTTTGTCTTTCTCCAAACACAATATGGAAGGTGGAGCTAACCAAGAAAAGGCTAAATATACAAGGCTCAAAGTGGATCGTAAGGGATAAATGTGAATACAAATGAACGAACCGGCTCAAGCATCAAGAAAATGCCTATAATCCTCTCCCAGGGGTGTAACATCCATGTGACTAACCAAAATCGAGAGATAGTATTATGCGTTCAAGTTCCAACACTCAGCAAATGAGACCACAACAAATAGACTCTTTCTATGACAAATTAAGAGTTAAAGTGACACCATTCCAATAAAAGATAGGGCACAAAAGCTCACTAGGGCATAAGTCTCCACTAATCTAACCATCAAAATTGGTCAAGTCACGGCTCACAAGTGATCAAGGCCCAAATAAACGTGACGTACAATGGTGCTATATAAGAGTGACATGATCAACTTTTTAAGACAACCTAGCAAGTAGAACTACCAAGCCAAAAAACAGATATCATTATGGTAGGCAACACACCTCAACTCAATTATCCAACAAGTAATCACAACAAGTGCCAAATCGCATGCAAAAGGGTCCCACTATTTTTTAATTTTCCAAATTTTCAATTTTTTTGGATTTTTAAAAGTCTAAGAAAAAAAAAAACTACGAAGTAGTCTCTCCCCCAAACTTGAACTATTTGATGCCCTCATTGAATGTAAAAGAACAAAAATAGAGGACATAAAAAAAACAAAAAAGGAAAATGTATCACCTCGCAATGGAGAACTACACAAGATGTAATATGAGAGGAAGACTCCCCAATTTTGATCGAACAACCTGCAAAATGTTAGCCTCCGAAACAACCAAATATATATAAGGAAAACAACTAAAGAAGATAAACAAAGGCAAGAAGTAAAAAAATAAAATAAAATCCATCCACTTTCTTCACGCGAAAGACACGGATACTACTTTTCTCCCTGGACAAAGACTGTGATTCTCTATTTGTTGAAAGAATAGTTTGCATAGGATTCAACGATATCGTGAAAAGTGGTGCCATCATCTAAAAGGCTGTCACTCCCTCTGGGGCTTCCAGATCCCTTACCCACCACTCCGTTTGTGAAGCAATCTCCACAAAGTTGGACACTAAAGTCAGATGGTTCAGGCAGAATTTTCGCTGCTAACTATGTGCCTGCAACCAGACCCAACCACGCGCTTATTTGGTCGCCAAGTAAGGTGAAGTCTATAAAAGGAAAGAGAAGAAAACCTGCTGAGGTACTCCGTTTCACCCTAACCCTGGACCTACCTTATTCTTCCTTGGAGGGTCACTGCCTCACTAGGCTGCCACCAGCCGTGGTGGCTTGTTGCAGGTTAGGCAAGGCGAGCTGTGTTGCTCTCGGAAGGAGCTAGAAACCTAACCAAACTTGCTGATCCTCAAACCGAACCCCACAATCCATAACAATAGGGATTTATTATTGTCGGTAAAAAAAATTATGTTTGACATTTCGGTCCCTCAGTGCATTTTGATTGGAGTCCACAAGAATGAGAGAGAGGCTTTTAGGCTTGCAAGCATGAGAGGGTCTTACGCTTTTGACATCAGTTCAGTTCTGTAAAAACTAAAAAGAAATTGTCCTTCCTTTTTTTGATAAAAAATTGTCCTTCCTTTTACCTCACCCTACAATAGTCCTGGATTTGGCCCGGAAAAGGTTTAAAGGAAGGGAGCACAGAACATACCTTATGATCTTTCACAACCAAAAAGTAAAGTAGGCAGAAAAAAGATTGTCGGGTACTTCTATTTGCGGATTGAAAGACGAAGACTCTATATTTCTTATACCCGCTTAAGAAAAGCTAAATATTTCAAACCTTGTTGCGAATAAAAGTTTGTCTGATCGTTAAATTCAAGATTCCGAAATTAATCGAGATGCGCAAGTCAATCCGATCATCCGGTCACAGAAAACGAAACCGGTCATATAGTAGGCCTCCCAATAATCAGTTGTATATAGACTCTGAATAAATCGAGGATGTCTACGTCTAAGCCAATATTTTAAGTAGGGCATGGCATGTCTTCCAAAGATTACAGAAAGTCTATCCACACAGCAGATCTGTGCACAGATTGTGCACAGATTTTGTTGTGGGGCTCACCACGGATCTCACACAAATCATCCGAGCCATTCATTAAATATAAAATATTTTTTCAAGGGTCTCCATAAAAAATTAGCTTAATCCAATGCCTATAAATACTCGATCCAACCATATAACTTTTCATTATCCGGAAATCTGAATGAAAAATTAGATAGTTGGATGAAGCACCTATAGGTATCGGATTGAGCTTATTTTGTATGGGGACCTTTGAAAAAATGTTTTACATTTAATGAACGGCTCGGATGGTTCGTGTGGGACCCGTGGTGGGCCCCATAACGAAATCTGTGCACAATCTGTGCACAGAAATTTGTGTGTAGCAGCTTTCCAAATATTATAATCAATTATTGTGTAAACGCACACACAAACACTTTAATTGATGGGGAACAGATTCTTATTATATTGAAAATCATCAAACCGTGATTCAATGAGCCTCCAGTAATACTTCTCTCACTAGTCATTCCCATGACACTAGACGATTATAATATGCAATCGGATTGATTATCCAGACATTGAACTCATCTCTGCTTAACAAAATAAAAAACAAATATAATAAAGGGTTAACAAATGCTTTCCATTAGTACTCATATAACGCCCAATCAACCTAAGATTTATTTTGGGTGGTTGGTGGATGTGTTCTTCACATAATTGTTCAAGGTTCAACTCTTTGGGGCTGGTCGGAAGAAAATAATTTTTTTTTGTCAATTCTCTATTCTTGGCGTGGATGAGATTAGTTAAGATGCGTGTAAACTAGCTCTCACATCCGTAACGACCATATAAAAACAAAAATACACGCCCAATCAAAATAACTAAAACTTCTTGTACAAAGTATTATTAGAACCCTGCTACACATACAGATAATCTGTGCACATATTTTGTTGTGGGACCTGTAATCCGAGCCGTTCATTAAATGTAAAATATTTTTTCGAAGATCTTTTCAAAAGAGAAGCTCAATCCAATACCTATAAATACTCGATCCAATCATCTAACTTTTTATTATCCTGAAATCTAAATGAAAAATTATACGATTTGATCGAGTATTTATAGATATCGGATTATAGGTCTTGCTAATGCAATTCATAAGTGATAGAATCCAAATCCTAACCCACATTACAGGCCTTGCTAGTGCAACCAAAAAGCTTGGGTACTCATGAAATTTTTGATTTTTTTTCGACGGTACAAGATGTCCAGGCGAGCTCAAGAAAACCTCAATTAATTCTAGGGTTGCTCAAAAAATCCGGTAAATCGTGAAACCGGTCCGGACCGAATCGATCCATACCTTTTGAATTTTGTCCGTGGATTAATGGTCCGGACACGGATTTAAAAATTAGAAAACCGTGACTCACGGTTCGGTCCACGGATTTTCATTACAAAACCGTGAATTAACTGAACCGGACCTTGAGATATTTATTTTATATAAATAATATATATGTGTGTATTTATATAATAAATTGTTAGTAATGTTAACACTTTTTTCCACCAATTTTAGTATTTTATCTTAATAATGGGATATAGTATAGATGTACATAAAATATAGGGAGTAAATCATAGTTTTTTCGTAAAAATTACGGGTAACCTTAGTTGAGTTTCAGTAGTTCGTTTCTTTTCCGGTTCTTTTATGTTATGTAATGTACTATAATGATACAATATTACTAGTGTTTTAGATTATTTTGAATTGATTTCTGAAGTAAGCCTTTGGTAGTTTTTGTAACAAGTACTTTCTAGTTGTGTTAAACTTAATTCTAAATGTAACATTCTTCCATTTTATTATGGGATATATGTTTGAACTTTAGCTAAAATCCGTGGATAAAACCGTAACCGATCCGCGAGTCATGGATCGGATTGGAACCGGACCGTAGGACTTTTGGTCCGAACACGGATTTCATTTTATAGAAACCGTGATTAGCGGTTCGGTCCTCAGATTCCTAAAAATCCGAACCGAATCGGACCGTGAGCAGCCCTAATTAATTCCATTTTCTATCCAGTCAAATCTTTATATATGTACACAAAACCTTCTTTACACAGATATATGAAGGGCAAATTTCACTGACCTCCCCTGAGGTTTCTGACACGAACAGATACCTCCCCTGAGGTTTCTGAAATAACACTGCCCTCCCCTGCTTTAACTGAGATTGTCAACAGACCCCCTTGCTGTTAATTTGTTATGGATGGCGTTAAGATTTGCGAGAAAAGTACCAAAATACCCTTAAAGTAAATAGATTGCACAAACTTGATTCTTGGAATTACACCTCATCTCTCATTTTGTGAAATGAATCCACTTGAAAAGCATTAGGCGTAGTATTATTATTATTATTATTTTTTTTTTACAAATGTTTTTGTTCTTTCTATTTTTCTCAAACAAAATGATCAATGAATTTAAAAAAAAAAAGAGTGAATCAAGTTTATATTAAAGCCAAAATTATGGAGCAAAAAATATTGCATTGCTTGGTTTGTTTGGGCATTTGAGGATTTTACTTTTGATGATTATAATAAATTTGTTTGCTTTATTTTTCCCAATTTCATTTTTAAACAAAAAAAATGCAAAGATAGTTTGTGCTCGGGGATTTATTTTATCATTGTTTACAAAAAGGCATGAAGGCACTCCATATGTTGTGATTTAATTTTTTTCAATCTTTTTATTGCTCTTATGCTGGCACCCACCTAATACCACAATGATTTTTTTGCCGCTTAATCTCCACCACAACTAGCCCATTCACTAAGGCATGGTTTTGCTTAATAATCTTTTTTCAATTATTTTTATATCTCCATTGAAAAAAATGCCCTTGTTAATTTTGTGCAATTTTTTTTCGGATGATTGGTTCACTAATGACAAAATATTCCAAATTGGTAGATATTGTGAATTTTTTTCGTCTTTTCTAACTTTTTCTAATTTTGGTTCATGTGTGTTTTTTTTAAAGTTTTTTTTTTTTTATCAAAATGAACCTCAGTATTCTTTCAACGTGTTTTTTCTATCAAAATAATTTACCGATACAATGAAACTCATAATATCCTGGACTTTGTGATTTTTTTTTAAAATTGATTGCATTTTTTTACTTTTTATAAGTGTATGGAGTTTTTTATTTATTTAGAACATGTCAATCATAGACCCGGGGATCCTGTAAGGCGGAGCGCCCTACAGGGATTATAGTACACCAAATCTTACATTGAACTTTAACTAAATTTTGTTCAATTTTAATGTTACTCCCTCAGTCCCATAATATTTGTCCAGTCCGCAAAACGAGAACTCAAAAATATTGCATTTCTTTTAAGAAAAAATCAAACTTTTTTTTATAAGTTAAAAAAACTCATCTATATCTAGTAAGTTGTTGAATTTTGTAAATTTTTCTTGCAAAAATTGTATATTATTTGTACGTTCCGTTTTGCGGACCGGACAAAATTTATGGGACGGAACGAGTATTTACTTTTGACGTGCAAAAACACTACAAATATTAGAGAAAAGAGTTACTTTTGATTTGCTCTACCCAAGTGGTTAGAAAATACATGAATTACGGTTGTAAGTAAATTTTTTTTAACGGCACTGTTGCAAGTATTTTTGCTCATAGGAATGAAGACTACTGAAGGGTTGAGGACATTGTTGGTATATTCTACGTAAGGACACCATGAGATCAGCAAGTCTTGGAACTTTCCGTCAATTTTCTAACGTTACTTGGACGGAGGGGGGAATATGTACAATGTCAGTTAAAGCAGGGAAGGGCAGCGTTATTTCAGAAACCTCAAGGGAGGTATCTGTTCGTGTCAAAAACCTCAGGGGAGGTCAGTGAAATTTGCCCATATATGAATGAAGAGAATCAATCAGAGTTGAAATACAGAAACCCGACACGCACAGTAAGCTGTGCACAAACCGCTAAATTCTAAAGTGATTTTGGGTGTTTTGTTAACGCCTCTAACGATATCGAACGAAGCTCATTTTTTATAGAGACCTTAAACGACATATTTTAAACAAAATACACGGCTCCGATCATTTTTGTGCAATCCGAAACGGAAGAAAAAGAGACCTGTGTACAGCTGCTGTACACAGCTTGCTGTGCACGTAACACAGCTCGTTGAAATAAGAGGCCCATCCTTTTACGCTTTTCCAATGTGAACTCCAATAATGAGCTTCACAAATAATAAAGCCAGTTGGTCCTCATATCATCACAACCACTAGTTCAAATTCCCAATGAAGTCCTAAAGTATTACCACTGACTCTTCATTAAGAAAAGCTATACTACATACATATACACATTGACCTCTTTAGATTCACCCCATGAAACTAAATAAAACATAATTCCACCCAATCATCAACAAAAAAGAAAATCAAAATTGAAAGAAGAAAGAGAGGTAAATGGAGAGAGAGAGAGAGAGTGTGTGTGTGGTGGGTCTCTCTCATTGCCACACCATCTCAGCAGTGCATTCCACTATTGTTTCGATGAGTGAGTGGCACTGAGTCGACCCAACTTAGTGTGATTGAGTTGACTCACAGTCCACTGAGTTTCCATGCAGAAGTGGCAATGAGTGGGCGAGTGTGCCAACCCAGCATCAAACACCCGCCGCTCTCCTCCACTTTGTACCCATCGCCGCCGTTGAACAGCGCCAACAACATACTCGCCTGCGCGAAAGCGTTCGAGCCCAAACGAACCGGTTCAAATCCCGCAGACCCGAGCCGCGATCCCCACTGAGCCAACATCTCGTGCCGCTCGACCCGGTCCACCCCGTCACACGCCACCACGTTGCAAATCTGCCTCCCCAAGTAAATCTCCGACATCACCTTATCCTGATTCGATCCCCCACAACCCTCCAACGAATCGAACAGGGTGGAGTAAAAATGCAACGACTCGGTGAACCGGTCCAAGAAAACGGGACCATTGTGGTTCGCTTCTTGCTCCACCACTGTCAAGATCTTTGGTTTCATCTCCTTCACCACCCTCAAAACCTTCTCCACCGCCCCCGGTCGAGCCAGCAACTGATGCAACTCGAAAACCGAATTCACCGCCACCGCTTCTTCCCCTTGTCTTAAATCAAGCATCGACGCGTCCAAATCGGCCAAACTATTCGCCACGAATCCCCTGAATTCGAACTTGACGTGCAGAGTCTCGGCCAACTGAGCCAATTTCCAGCCCACTTCCTGTAGGTGGTCGGCGTTATCATGTGCCGGCGGCCCAATCCCGGTTAAGCGAAAAGAAGGCGGGCCGCCGGGTCGTAACGCCAAGGCTTGCATTAAGGCCGGCCATTGCATCCCCTGTTTCATACTGAAATCGATTACGTGGACTCGTTTTTCAGACGCGAATGCTTCGAGGATGGCTTGATTGGCAGTGAAGTGAGCGAATTTGAGGTAAGGGCACGTCTCGTAGAAATGGGATTGGAGGAGGTCGGAGAAGGCGGAGCCGAGGGAGTAACTCGGAGGAGGAGGGTAAAGTCCGTAGATTCGACGGGAGAGGCCTTCAGCGAAGTAGGTGGCGACTTTCCTCATGGCCCCGCCAGATTGGGCGACGGCGAAGTACCCGATTTGCTTCACTAAAACCTCGGCGAGATTGAAGTTTTCTAGTTGGATGGCCTTCGCGCAGGCCATGAGGGTGTGGACGAGTCGGATCCCGTTCTCTTGTGACGAGTCGTCGACTAGAATCACCGGTCGAGTTGACTCGGTCCTAATCGAAGACGGCGACGAGGTGGTTGAAGCGGGTTTGTGCCGTTTATAGTTGTGGTGTTGAATTTGGGGGGAGACGACGGCTTCACCTGGGATTGCTGTCAGATCGGAGGAATTACGAGATGATGAATTCTCGAATTGGTCGAAATTGGGAGTGATAATAGGGTTGTTGAGCTCGGTAATGAGGGATTGGAGCCAGGAGGACAGATCGGAGGGGTTGTAGTGAACTGAGTCAGAAGAATCGAGGTGATGAGTTAACCCGGTCCCGTCTTCCGGAGCCTGATGACCCATCATCATCACTTGCTCGAGTTGCTCCAGCTTCTGAGCAACTTGGGCCATGTCGGAGGCCTTCACCTTGTAACCCAACACGGCCAGGAGCTCGTCATCTCCGGCGTCTTGTTCGGTTCCCTCCCACATCTTAATCTTGCCTTTCCCACTCGCCGCCCCATCGCTGGATGAAGTACTCCCACCGCCGCCGCAGAAATGAGCATGGTCGTTGTGGTAGTGGCGCCTCATTTTCTCTAGGCCGTACCGATTCTTAGGGTTAATTTGAGGGTGTAACGGAAAATGGGATTGGGTGAATTGTGGTAGGTTTTTTCACTAGTCTCAAGAGTTTTGGATGCAGCCAAAACACGAGAGAGAGAGAGAAAGAGAGAGAGAGAGAAAAAGTTGAACACCTATTTTGTACTCTCAAAATCTCACACATTCACTGTGGAGTCGTAAACAATTTTTTTCGGATTCATGCAATCATAGTTATCCGTTTCCGTAATCTTGGTTGAGATATCTTTTCAATTAATATTTACAGGAAAAAATTATTTTTCAATTCAGATCATTCAAAAACACTTTGAATGTATGCAATTGAGCTCTGTAAATCCATTTCATGGTATCTTCCGAAACAAAATACTTCTCTATACTCAATTATATTGGTTTATCTTTTGTAATATTTAAAAAATGTCCCGCTACGGATACAACTCTTTTGGGTACAATACTTATACACCATCTTGTGTGAGACCATTTCGAGATTCTATACAAATGATTTGAGTTGTTCAATTTATTTAGATTTTTTTGAAAGACCCTCATAAAAATTCAATTTAGCTGGATATCAGTAAATAATTGATCCATATGTTCTCTTTTTTGTCCATAACCATACGGGCCAAAAAAATAACGTATGGATCAAACACTTACCAATATCTTATGGAACTGATTGTTTTACAGGGATCTTTCAAAATATATTCTAAACAAAATGAAAGCTCGAAATATTTGTGTGAGATCTCAAAATGGATCCCACACAAGATATTGTACAAGTGTTGTACCCATAGCAATTTCGTTAAAAAAATTCATATAAGACTATGCTATAGACACCAAAATTTTATTTTTTTAGAAACTTTATCCCCTTTAGTGTACGTTTTCCAACTTTAATTCATATATTTAAATTTTTTTGGTTACTCTTATTGAAACGAACGATTAATTTATGGCATTTAACCCGAATCTAATAAAAATGGAATGTAAATTATAAAAAAAAGTGTATAAAAAACTAAATAATTTGGAATAAAAGCCAATATAGCTTGTGACTAGTGAGGGGGTGCGAACTCCATAGAATCAACATGCAAAAAAAAAAACAATAGAAAATTTCTAATACAACAGCTCTTTATAACATCTCTCTTATAAGGGTGAACCCTACAATAGGCAGTGGCAACTCTATGATTTTAGAAACGCGAGCTCATTCCTAACTATAAATTCTCTTACCAATTATAAATATAAAAAATATAAAAAAAAATCTATAGTAATAACAATTAATAATCTAGTTTGACAAAAAACACATCGAAAGCTCAACAAGCATTTTCAAGTAATAAAAATAAAATATATCAAAAGGTTTGTTCTAATTATCTTCTTCTTTTTTTCAGTTTCACCAAAAACTTAAGAACTTCTACAATTGCATTCGACAGGGTTTCGTCAAGTGGTACCCCAACACCCCTCAACGTCGCACATTTTTCTGGAGTACATACACTTAATGGTGAACTCCACGAAAATGTGCAGTGACCTAAGACCACCAAATAATTTTTCTACAAAGGGTGGGGTGGGTTTCATGTGGGATAATAAAATTAATGGGGTGTGGTCATAAATAATAATGGGGTGTTTTCTTAAGTTATAACTTTTACGGAAGAGTGCGCGGATTTCAGGTGGAGAAATAATCTCGTGTGGGGTTATCATGAAATTATAATGGTGTCATTTATTAATTTAAAAAAATTCAATATATAAATAGTTAGTATATTTTTCTTCCGTAGGGTTGCCCGATGTGGGCACACACCCCGAAAATCGATCGCGATGTAGTGGGTGCGCCCCTTTTTAAAGCGCGAAGAAACGCTCAATTTAGAGTTGCCACTTTGATTTGAAGGTTTGCTACCCGAGGAACCGAATTTGAAATGCTTTGCTACGCTTATTTGATTTGAAAAGGCTTAAAGACTGGTCTGTCGTCACCTTGATATCTTAGGTTCAGGAGCTAGGTTACGAGAGAAGAAGGGTTTTAAGGCACCCATTTCGCCTAATCCGGAGATCGGTCTCTACTCGGGCATTTGTAAAACATTTGCGATTCTCTCTCATTAATCAATTTTTAACCAGTTAAGGCGGAGGGAACAGTTTAAGGGGATTAAAACTATAACATGATTTGGCAGGATGTGATAGATAACATGTATGCTTATTGAAACATTTAGTATAGGATGACAATAGACTCTTGTGAGAGTTTAAACAGACTGGAAGGCCGTTGTTTTAGAGTGACGTGCGCAAGAAGAAACCAGCATGCACTGATCAAGTCACTGCATGCTGATATAACATGCGCGCGCCACTCCCAAACCAGTGAGCGCCAGTAGGTTTAAACCCATAGTTCTTGTTTTTAAACCCTCTAGGCTCTGGAAATGAACAGTGTACACCCATAACAAACCAAGCAGTTTATAGGCAGTTCATATACAGTTTATAGGCAGTTTGAATGGGCTACAAAGCCACAATATGATTAAAACATTCCATAAACAATGTGTGGATAAAAACAGAGGCCAAGGCCTAGTTACAAATGCAAGGCCAGCCACTAGTCAGAGATGGACCTGCGTGCACGGGTCACCCACTGTTGCTAGCAGGTTTGAGTCCTCAAACCAGTGCTTGGTTTGCATATTCCTGGATTATGAGACTTGTTCAAAAAGGCCCTAGAGGTATTCCATAGCAGCAGATAAGAATATTAAACTAAAAATAGCAGTTTTAATTAAACAAAGCAGTAAACTATTTTTAACATGCTTACAGTGGTGTATATGGAAAGGAGAGCATGAAATAAGCAAGAAACTAGTCTCCATATAGACTTGCGCGCACAGCCATAGAGTGGCACACGCATACTGACGATTAGCGCGCGCTGATCCTTACTACATCGGTTTTGAAACCTTGCCAGCTTAAGGGCCAGGATTGGTATTGATTACCGGCCTTGACCCTACCAGTCCCCCTCAGGGATCAAAACAGAATACAGAATAAATGTGTTGGCTTTGTTCAGTACCCTATTTAGTTTTAGTTTTTATTTTTGTTTCCAATCGTTACCTTACTTCTTTCTCCAATCATTACCCTATTTTTCCAATTATTACTTTCTCATCTCTCTTTATCTCTCTCCAATCATTACCCATATTTTCAATCATTACTCTATTTCTCTCTCCACCCACTACCAAAACTAAACTAAACTCCTAACCAAACACTACCGTTATACCTTTGATTTTTGGGTTTGAAAGTGTGTTTGAGCTTTGAGTTGGGGTTTGTTGTATGGATGATGGATGTGTGTTGCTAGTGAGTGAGAGTAGAGCTTGACAATGGCTTTCTTTTGCAAGAAAGGGATGAACAAGAAGCTTTGGGTGGGGGGGGGGTTGTTTGACTTGATAACTTTGAATTTTTGGTAACTTTTTTTTTGTAAACCCTTAGAAGAAGAACCAAAACCATGGAGGGTATTTTTAGGAGGAGATGGAGTGAGAGAGAGATGCAACCAGCCAAGTAATGGCTGGTTGGCTTAGAGGGAAAGCCCTACTCTCCTTCAATGTGATGGGAGGTGTGTGAGAAGGGGCAAGGGGACATCCTCTGCTCTGATATCACCTCTTAGACGAATAAACAGGGTCAAAGGGTGCCCCAAAAGTTATGTGATCATGGCTGGATAAAGGTGATGGGACAACCTCTGATTGACGCGCATGGGTCCAAACGTCACTGTGCTGGTTAATGGTCAAAGCTGACCGATGCCCAACACATGGCACTTGGACCAGCGCGCGCTGGTTTCAGACCAATGCGTGCAAGTACATTTTAGGCTTAGGCTGGGTTATGTTTAAAAGGGGATCAAATGATCAAAGCTCAATCATACTAACATTCTCGGGGTGTTCTTTATCAGTTTCATCATCGGGGAATTAATGACCGAAAGTAAACTAATATGGAAAATCCAGATTGGGGTGTCTACAGTACTCCTTCTTTGATGGCACTAGAGCATCATTGAGTTGGTATGTGTAACGTCAAAGATTTCTAGACACCCCTTAAGGCTATCCAGAAGAAAGCAAATAGAAGATGCAAACATGTATATAAAATTCAGTGCTTCAAGAGATCGAAGACGGGCGGATCATCTCAAGATCGTTGGAAGAGAGTTTGAACTCTATTGGGAAAACGGATAAACTTGGATGGGTGGACCATCATTGAATGCCGATGCGAACTCTCCTAGGGAATAATCAAATGTGGACAAATCATCGCCGTTGGGGATCAAACCTTCTTCGGCACAAAGAATTCCAACAATCGCGGGAAGGTTGTGTTTGGTAGGTTGAATTCCAACTGTTGGGAATCAGAGCCAATCTCCTTATCAAAATACTATCCTAGACAAAGCAATAAGACTGCTGGAAGATGCACTAACTGTAGACCGATGTGGATCAGGACGGATGGACCATCATTGTGGACTGATTGGACGGGCGGACCGTCATTGAATTGGACAAGATAGGCTGTCGTTGTGGATTGAATGGAGGGGCGGACCGTTATTGAGCTGGACAGGCGGATCATCATTGAGGATGATACGAATCATCATTGAATTGGATGGACAGATCAACATTGAGGATGACACGGACGATCATTGAATTAGACGGATCGTCATTGAGGATGACACAAACCATCGTTGAGTTGGACGGAGAGATCATCATTGAGGATGACATGGACCATCGTTGGACTGGATGGAGAGATCATCATTAAGGATGACATGGACCATTGTTGAACTGGATAGATAGATCATCATTGAGGATGACATAGACCATCGTTGTTGCTTTTGATCCTGGATAGTTGTGCTTTGGCACTCGACAAGCTTTTCCTGTTTTCAACATTTGATATATACAACTTGCAATGATATGTATACCAAATTGTTGCACAAATTGAAAATGCATACTGATTAATGACTTCTCAACTACTGCAGCATTTCGGGGTCATTTTTTTTACCTTGTGCAAACTTTATACTCTTTTCCACCCTCTTTTTTGCCAAACAGAGCCTTTGAACTGGATCCACCTTTGAAGTTCGCACGGTGGCTACCTCTTTGAGACATGATCAGTTCCTAGATGGAAACATCTACCTGGGTTACTTTTCTGTTGGTTATGCGGTCATTAGCTACTTCCATTTGATCAAATAGTGATGCCAAAGAGATCCCATCGAGCGGATGATCATATTCTCCTTACATTTCGTCAAAGTCACTTTCTCTTGTTTTGTATGGATCTGTGTATATGAAGTCTAAATCTTCTTCTTCTTTTACCCATTGACTATAGTCGCACTCTTCGTAGGGATTGACCCACGGCTGCTGTGGAGACCCGCAATTTCATTTAATAAATTTAAAATGTGTTGTGTGGAATAAAATGAAGGAATTGGTGGAGGATATTGATTTTGGGGCTAAAGTGATGAAATTGTAAACCTGAGGGGTGTGTGTGTGTGATATATGTTGTGTGTGTGTGTGTGTGGTGTATTTGGGGTACGGGGGAGAAAATCACTTTCCCAAAATTCCACTCCCTCTCTCCCGACCTCCCATCTCCCTCTCAGCTCTCTCTCTATATCTCTCACTCAAATTCCTCTAAACCAACACAAAACCCATACAATACACCTTCCAATCTTCCATCCTTGTACGTATTGGAGCTTGAATCGCGATCGTAGGAGCTCAGTGGTTCGTATTCGGCTTGGTTCGGAGTTTGAAGTTCTAGGGCTTGGGTGATCTTTTGATTTCGGCTTTAACCCTTGAGGTAGGGATTTCTCTTACACTTTATATGTTATTGAGTTGATTTTGTACATAAATTGTGCCTTGGATTGTTGTCTTGAGTTGGGTTTGGTTTGAGAAAGATCAACTAAAAATCCGCCCGAAGGCCATTGTTATCGATAACATTTTCCTTGTTATCGATAACATTTTCTTTGTTATCGATAATATCATGTTCCAGAGTCCAGAAAACCTATTGTTATCGATACCCTTGGTATTGTTATCGATACCTTTGTGTTCCAAAGCCCAGAAAGTCACTTGTTATCGATACCACTGTCATCGTTATCGATACCGTTGCGTCTGGAATCCATTTCGACCAAATGGTATCGATACCTGTTGCTCATCTCCAGTTTTCACTGTTTTGCTTCATTTTTCACCGTTTTGATTTCCGATCACTTCCAACTTATCCAAACACCTCCCAAATGACCATTAACTTGATTACTTGCATTTAATGACTTCATCAGACATTTAACACAACTTAAATGTTCGTTCGGATACGATTTCACAAAATACTTTATGTTTCAAGTTAGGTTTGAATGGTACGAACATGACGATAAAGGGATTTCGAAAACTTCTCCGGCACGACGAGAACTTAACACTCGGTGCCATGTAGTATGAGGAGTGAGTCGAGATAACTAGTTTGGAAATAGATTGGAAATGTGAATTGGTATGTGGACCGTGCACTTAATATCAATCTCTCTTTATCCACAATAGTGCAATTAGAGTATGAGAAACACATATGACGAAAGGTAATACAAAAGAGTTATAATTGGCATACGGGGTCATGAGCACCCGGAATGTAGGACGAATGTACGGGGTCATGAGTACCCGGAAGGTAAGATGGATGTACGAGGTCACAAGTACCCGGAAATGCATTGTGGGTATATGGGGCCCTAAGACCCGAAAAATTTCTTAAACTTACTATTCGGTTTGTTAATGGAGGAAGAGCTACATGGGCTCATATTGGAGATCAATGGGAGATGTACGGGGTCCTTAAGACCCGGCATGTAAGTCAGTAACCGTAGAAGTGTACTAGATGGAATTGATTAATAAGGACACATAAAAGATGGCTAATAGATCGATTAATGGCAAGTGAAGTGTCCCTTGAATACTGAATTCCCTTCATGGAGTTGCGTTAGTTGCATCCTCTTTCATTGCATTCGATATCATCCTTTATGTTCAAATCTTCTCATTTGCATATAAAGTTTATAGAGATTTTCCTACTGAGCATGTGTTTTGCTCAAACCTATCATTCTTTCAGGTACAATTCAAGAGCATTAGCAAGGAGTATTTGGCATGCATGTCATCCTATCCTTTTGAAAGTGAATACTAAGGAAACAATTCAGATATCTTTTGTAAACCCTTTTAAGAAGGCATAAATTATAATTTTCATTTAAATTCCTGGTTTAGAAGTATTGTAATTATTTAACCTAGTTTTGTCTAACCTCTGGAACTTTGGGGCTAGTGTGCATGGTAGAAGAGACTGAGGCTGACGAAGAGGCTACCTAAGAGATTGAGTACCTGCAGAAAGAGGATTTTCCTTCCCCGTCAAGGCGACGATCAGAGATAGGTTGGAAAAGGGTAGGGCAATTGTGATAACGTACCGTAAGATAACTGAAGTCTTGCATGTTTGACTAGCAGTTAGGGCTAACTGTAGTGAGTACGTGTTTGACCCATGTGACACCTTTTGCATAGATACTTTCAGTTTCTTTTCCTTATTAAAAAATAATAAAAATAAAAATACGTTGCATGTTATTGTACGTGAAATTCCTAAAAAAAAAAAAATAATTCTTTATTTTAGCTACTCTAAAATCCTTGCCAAAATTTCATAATTTGAAACCCCTAACCCTAACTTCGTATAAACAATAATGCCAACGCCGCCCACGTCATCAGCATGCTTACGTCAATCTCGAGGTCAACACAACACAAAGCCCAATGTGATACCAAGTAACATAGAGGTTAATTATGCAACTTCTACAAGCGATTACCACATCGACTATTTCGACACTCAAACCTTGAGCGTCGTAGACTCCTCAAAATAGTAGATTGACGAATAAAAGCTTGATATGGTCAGAGAATCACAATCGTCACCCAGCTATATACTATGCAAACTACATCCGACGACGACGCTATCATAGTTCAAATAGATCGAGAAGAGTTTAAGGTTGTGAATATCTAAGAAAGCGGTAACCATTCTCTTGCAAGGAGGTTCTATTTTTTTAAGGGGGATAGAAGAGCATTTGTCAGTTATTCATCTAAACTTTACTTCTCATTCAATTGATTTTATCTAAATCGCTCACTATTTTCGATCTCTCTTTACTCTTTTTATAATCACTTGCATTGTGACTCTTCACTGTTAGATCTATGAATTCAACTCAACATCAAATCGTTGAACTCCTTGTGAATTCCAAACACCAAATTCCTGTAACATTTTTGTTTGTTTCTGTGAGTTTGTTATTCGTAAAGATCATCTTGTTCCAACCTTTCTTAATTTGACTAGATTTGATTGTGAAGTCAACAGTTTACTCAATTATGAGTCTATTCTTCCCGATCCTTCGCATACTACATGCTTAGAGCAATCCTCCTCTAATTTGGCCAATATACTATCAGCAATTTTAAGTAATTCTCGTCACTTGCTGTATAGGGATACTTCACAACTTTCAATTCTTTTGATAGCCCATCGTCTTTTACCTTTCAAAACTCTAATTCGCAAACCTAGTTTGATTTTCAATGTTGGAGCTATCAAGTCCTTGAACACATTGTTGCTATGTTCATTTTCTTTGGACTTTGTGTTTTGTCTTGAGCTAGTAAGATCCAATTGTCATTCTATCAATGACTCCATACTCGTAAAGTCTCGTAAAGTTATAACGAGAACTAAGATCGTTGAAATTCTCGTGAATTCCAAACATTTTAATCTCACAACTCTTTTTGTTTGAAAGTTGTGTGCCCTGAATTTTTTTTTTTTAATTCAACTTCCTTGTACTCATTAGATCATATTCTTATAGTCTCAATAGCATACTTGTAGGGGGATGAAAACAATTAGTGTTCTGAACAACACCAATTTGCAGCGGCTGCACGTGCCTCTACACCGGAACCCTAGTTCTTCGTCGGAACCCTAATCTGCAAAACAGACAGGGGTGAGCGTACCTTTGCCTCTCGTGGCAAAGGCCCTCCGATGCTTAAGTTAGTATCACGTACTGGTCTAAACCCTAATTATCAGTAGGAAAGCAATAAGAGATGGCCAAATATTGCGTACCTTTTACCTCCAGGCTTACCTCGTATTTATAGGCTCACGGATGCTTGCTGCCCAAGCATCCCTGTTGCCCTAGGATTCCTACCTCGTATAGGAAACCTAGTATCTCATGGATTCTCGTTCCCTTATATGTATAATAGCTTAACCATTATGGGACTCTCAGCCTTTTTGGGACTCTTTCCCATAATTATCCGAACACCCCACTCACGTTGGGTTTCTTGCCTCGAACCTATATACTCGGGATCTTATCCTTTTTATGGAGTATTACCATTCTGGAACATTCTTGTCACGTCACGACTTAGGGCAACGTTTTCCACTGTTCGGCTTCCTCTTTGCCGAACAGTCCTCCTGGACCAGTGACTTCACATGCAACTGGTCCACGTTTGTTATATCTAGTCAAATGACTTCACATGTCTTTTGACCTTAGCAGCCGAACAAACTGTCTGGACCAATGCCTTCACATGTCACCGGCCCAGATCGCTGCTCATCGCACTGCCCGGCAACAAACCTATCATGTCTGCCACGTGTCCCTAACACATCACGTGTTCGGCGACTAATCTTACTTGTTCGGGAATACCTCCCTACAATTGCTCCCCAGCCCCATCCGTTTGCCACTGTTCGGGGGCGATGGGTGGGGCTTTTCAGAAACAACAGTTCTGGACCATATTCGTCCAGCCCCGGGCAGTCATCACATCTGATACCCTTTGATATTCTTGGCGGCTTCGTCATTATACCATCTCGGGGTAATAACTCCACGTGGCGTATCTCGTACGTCTTGCATTTAATTTTGAACTGACGTTTTTCAAACGTCGTTAGCGTAATATCCGCTTTCCGTTACTTTATCCTGTAACGGCGTGGAGAGAGACGTTTCACCTCCGTTCTAAGCCCTTAAACCTCTGAAGGGGTTTCATTTAGGCTTACGCTTTCAAATCCTCTTCTCGTCTCTTTCTGCTCAAGCGACTCAAACCGCCATCGCCGCCGTCTGCGACCTCAGACATCGTCGTAGTAAGGTTCTCCGATCCCACTCGTCGTAAGCTCTTTTTCTCTGGTTCATCCATTCCCAGGGATTTATTCGAATCCCTATTAGATTTTGTCTGTTTCGTAGTTTTCTCCTACATATTCAAATGGCGAATAGAGACGATAGTGGCCCCAAACCTGGGAAATTTAGAAAACTCTGTGAGACCCCGCCAGCCATGGCGGCTTTTAGGAGGGATTATAACATCCCTGACAATGTAGGGCTTGAACTCGCCCCATTGGACGCAGATAGAGATGGGGGCACATGGGATAGGATGTGCATTCCCATTGTTGCCATTGTCGAGGGGGGAGTTAGATTCCCCCTCGATCCATTACTCCGCCAGGTTCTAAATTGGTATAGACTGACACCAATGCAAGTTTCCACCAACTTTTTTAGGCTTGTAATGGGGGTAGTAGCTCTGAACAGAATATTGGGGACCCAACTAGGGATTTGGGATATCCAGTGGTGGTATAGCATCGTGCTAAACACCGACTATAATACCTTCTACCTGAAAGTTAGGAAAGCAGAGAAGCGTCTCGTGCTCAATCTACCAGACTCTGCTCGCGATCATGAGATCGATTTTCTCTACGTCACTGGAGCATTCGAACTAGTAGGCGAAGACGGCCAAGTGGTTGGCTTCCACTGCCCCCACATATGGGGCTACCCACGTATGCTCCTTTTTCCATTTTTCTTTGTAGTTTTTGTCCAGCTATCTGTTATAGTTTCTGAGCTGAATTGTGCTTTTCGCCGTGCAGCTACTAACGCAAACAAGCGTCCAAGAGCCGAGCCCAGCTACGTCCGAACAGCAGAGATCAACCGGATCTTGAGATACAAAGGGGAACCGGGGTCTCCACACTACGGTCGGGGTCGTGACGCCAACGTCTTATTAGGCTACGACCCCGCTTACAAGGGATTCATAGATCGGAGGTTGGCCAATCCGAGCACCAGCGGCGCCTCCTCGTCGACAGCTCCACCACAACCAAGAGTTTCAGGGTTGCAAGCGGAAGTTACCCTTGCCGGACAGCCAGGGGAAGTCACGATTCCCGAAGGCGTTCCTGTCACTCGCGTTGTACTCAGGAGATCTAGAAGGCGGCAGGCTACTCCTGAACAACAAGCCGGACAGCCAGCTCCCGTTGGTTCTACCAGTCAATCCTCCTCCTCGGGCTATTCTCGTTCTCCTCAGAGCCCAGGTACCATGTCTCACCAACCTCTAGACCTCAGTACCCTGCTTACTGTCCCAAGACGGGGACGGGGTGCTGCCAGTAGGGTGGCATCAACTGGTGCTCCCCCCCCTCGATCTCGTCGTAATAGGGGGGGATCTACCAGATCAACATCGTCTCAACTGGAACAAGACAGTTCCCTCGAGACAGGTGATGCTCATCGGGACAAACGTCCCCGGAGCGATGAGGTCACGGACACCGACGTTCCTGCCACCTCGGTTGCACTAGAGACTCCACCACCGAGCACCCAAGTTGCTGCAGAGATCTGGGCCCCTCAACTCATGAGGGGTGACCGCCCAGTTAACGTTGGAGACAGTGCCAGCTCTTCTGAGACTGCACTAGCCCTAGCGCAGGGCCTCTCACTCCCGGTCGACATGCAGAAGGAAATGTCTTCGCCTGCAGATAGACTTGTGTCCACTAGCCTCGTCAGTGGAATCAAGGTAATCACACCTTCTTGCTTTTAGTGGGTTTCCCATAAAACTTCTAACTCATGTTTGGTATTCGCAGTTCATTCAAAAGATGATGGCCTTGGGCCAGAAGTACCAAGAAGCTGACGCTGAGAGAGTCAGACTTCTTAATGACAATACCAGACTACTCCGCTCAATCGCAAGGCTTGAGAGAGAAAGGGACAAGGCCAAAGCTGAAGTGGTGGACACCAAAGCCAAACTTGAGACCACCGAGGACAGCCTCGCTCAAGCTCTGACAGAGATTGACAGCACAAAGAAGGCTTCATTTGATGAGGGGTACAAAAAGGGCTTCGACGCAACAACAGCTAGTTACGTGAGCCAGATGCCTGCCATCCAGGACCAGATCTGGGTAGCTTGCTGGGAAACATGCCTGACAAAGGTTGGGGTTGCTGAGGATTCTCCCCTCTGGGAAGACAATGAACTGCCAAGCCGCCGCGCTCAAGTCACAGATGAACCCCAGGGAGATCCTGAGGATGATATCGATCAACAGATCGAGAGCTTTGCTGGTGTTGAAGAAGAAGTCCCTACTGAGGTGCTGAGGTCTGCTGCTTCGGAATCACCTGCTCGGGGGTCAAACGTCGATCTTATTGCTGAGGAAGGGGATATTGGCGGTGATGAAGTCCCAAGAGAGGCTGGAGTAGATGCCACCGAGCAGCTGACTCCTGAGGTCCAAGAACTGGACTGAATGAAACATTTTGCAGGTCCTGAGTGACCGTAGTCTGATCCAGCCCTGCGAGGCATCATATTAACGTTTTCTCTTTTTTTTTTTTTTTTTTGTGGTGAAACAAGTACTTGGCCCTTCGTGGTTACTTCTATCGTTTAGATATTTCATATCTACTTTTGTTTCAAAGCAGCTCGTTAAGTACGTTCGGACTTAAATTTATTTGTCCTCTGTTATGACATATCTCTTCATGATAGAAGAAAGCCTTTCGCTCTTGATTTCGTGCATGTTCATGTATGCAAGCCTCAAGCGTTTATATCAAAGTCCGAACAGCCACGCGTGTTCTATATACATCCAAGTTTCTCGTTCTTGATTAATTGCATGTTTACGTATGCAAACCTCAGATTTAAGTATATTCGTACTTAGGTATTCCATAAGTATTTCGTACTTGAGATATCTCATATCATTCAGCACAATCGTATATTCGAATGATTGTACCCGAACAGCTGCATGTGTTTTACATGCATCCCAAGTTTTTCATACTTGGGGTAAGTTTCTCATACTTAGGGTAAGTTTCTCATACTTCAAAACATATAATCATGTATTCGAATGACAGTATCTTTACCCGAGTAGCAGCGTGTGTCTTATCTGCATCCCAAGTGTTTTCATACTTGGGCTAAGTTTCTCATACTTTAGCGTTTACTCGTGCGCGATTCTTAAGCTATCAAGCATAGGTATATTCATATATGGCGTTCATGCCAATCCCATGCTCCCCAATATGAATAAGGAAAAGAAAATCAGTATTCATATTATATATTTAAAAACAAATATCTCAAAAAGCTAAATATGTACTATGAGGAAAGGGTGTCTTTATTCATAGACTGGACTTAAGGGGGCGTTATTCGTACCCCTTACAACTAAAACATAGTGAGAAACACAAGAGAATTTTATTCGTAATTCCCACACAATCACGTAGTGCAATAAAACTAAATTCTTCTATACAAAGAATTTTCTCAGATTATGGACGTTCCATGGCCTCGGAACTGGGACGCCGTCCAGATCAGCCAACCTGTATGCCCCTATGCCCACAATCTCTGTTACCCGATACGGGCCTTCCCAATTGGCTCCTAGCTTGCCTTCGTTGGCCACCTTGGTGTTGCCGAGCACCTTTCGTAGTACAAGGTCCCCAACACCAAATTCTCGTGGGTGAACGTGCTTATTGTAGCTCTTCATCAGCTGTTCCTGATACGAGGCCAAATGGATTAGGGCCCTCTCTCTCCTCTCCTCGGCGAGGTCAAGCTCAATTTCAAGGGCTCTGTCATTGCCCCCACTTTCAACCAACACAGTCCTGTTTGTTGGAAGTCCTACCTCTAGAGGTATAACTGCCTCTGTACCATACGCCAACGAATAGGGGGTCTCTCCCGTAGACCTCCTTGGTGTTGTCCTATGAGCCCATAAAACAAGGGGCAGCTCATCAGGCCATTTCCCCTTGGCCTTATCCAACCTTTTCTTGATCCCATCAAGAATGGTTTTGTTAGACGCTTCTGCCTGCCCATTACTTTGAGGGTAGGCTGGAGTTGAATAGTAATTTCGAATTCCATATTGGGCACAAAACGCCTTGAATTTCTTTTGAAATTGGGACCCGTTATCTGTGATCAAAGAATAAGTAACCCCAAATCGAGTAATAATACTCTTCCACACGAACTTCTCAACCATGGGCTCGGTGATCTTGGCCAGTGGTTCAGCCTCAATCCACTTGGTGAAATAATCTGTTGCAACTAAAAGGAATTTTCGGTTCCCAGTTGCTTTGTGCAATGGACCCACGATGTCCATTCCCCATTGGGCAAACGGCCAAGGACTTGTCAAAGGCACCAAATCCTCCGCAGGTGTTCGAATCATTGGTGAGAATTTCTGACATTTCTCACAAATTTTAACGTACATCTTTGCATCCTCCTACATATGTGGCCACCAGTAGCCTTGGGTAATTGCTCGGTGGGCAATGGATCTTCCCCCAGCATGACTCCCACACGTTCCTTCATGTATTTCGTGAAGAAATCTCTGAACCATCTCGGGGTGCACGCACAACAAATATGGGCCTGTGAAGGACTTCTTGTAAAGCTTCCCTTCTGGGGACAGCCAAAACCTTGCTGATTTGGTTTTGACCTTATGTGCCTCCTTTTTGTCAGCGGGGAGTATTTCATCTCGTAAAAACTCCACGATTGGGTCCATCCAACTTGGACCTTGGTTCAACTCCAAAACTAACTCCACACTTCTACCAATGCTCGGCTCATTCAGATACTCAACTGCAACTCTTCGCTTGAGTTCAGTTGGGACTGCTGCAGCCAGCCATGCCAATGAATCGGCATGTGCATTCTGTCCAGAGCTTATCTGTTCAATGTGGACCCTCTCGAAGGTGTCAAGCAGATCTTTGGCGGCTTCCATGTATGCCGCCATTTTTTCATTCCGGGCCTGATACTCGCCGGACAGCTGATTTACCACAAGCTGCGAGTCACAATGCACCCTAACTCTTTTGGCCTTTAGAGTCTTCGCACTTCTTAATCCAGCTAGGAGTGCTTCGTACTCCGCCACGTTATTTGACGCGGTGAATCCCAGTCAAACAGACAGCTCTATCATAACTCCTCCAGGAGGAATGAGAACAACACCAATTCCTGAACCAGTATTACAAGCTGATCCGTCAACGAATAAGTTCCATTCCGTATCATCCTGTTCGGCTGAGACCTTGTCCTTCGTGGATAGGGTCTTACTCTCCTGTCCTTTTTTCGTAGGAGGTAGGGGAGCTACTGTGGGAGAAAACTCTGCCACAAAGTCGGCCAGCACTTGGCCCTTGATTGCTGTTCGTGGTTGATAATCAATATCATACTGACTCAACTCGACGGACCACGTCGAGATTCTTCCAGAAAAGTCTGCCTTTCGTAACAGTGACTTCAATGGAAACTCAGTGTACACTACAACCCTATGGCTTTGGAAGTAGTGTGGCAGCTTTCTCGTTGCTGTCCTAAGTGTCAGGACAAGTTTTTCGAGGGGCAGATATCTCGTTTCTGCGTCTAGTAATGTCTTGCTAACATAGTAAATTGGGATTTGCTCAACTCCCAAATCCCTTAACAGGACTGCACTAACAGCATGCTCAGAAACAGCTAGGTATAAAATCAAGGACTCACCTGGCTGTGGGGTTGACAGAAGTGGTGGCTCAGCCAGATACTTCTTCAGGTCCTGGAAAGCCTGCTCACATTCTGCTCCCCATTCAAATCCTTCCCTTTTTTTTAACAACTGAAAGAAGGGCCTACACTTGTCGCTTGATCTGCTGATAAATCTGTTGAGGGCTGCAGCCATCCCAGTTAGTCTTTGAACCTCCTTCGTGGTTTTGGGACTTTGCAACTTCTGTAAGGCCGCAATCTGATCTGGGTTAGCCTCAATCCCCCTCATAGTCACCAAGTGTCCTAGGAACTTCCCAGAACCAACCCCAAACGCACATTTCGAGGCGTTGAGTTTCAATTTGTATTTCCTCAAGATCTCAAAGACTTCTCTTAAGTCTGTGATATGTCCTCGCTTGTCTCGGCTTTTCACCACCATATCGTCTATGTAAACCTCCATAGTCTTCCCGAGCAGCTCCCTAAACATGAGAGTTG
Organism: Rhododendron kiyosumense; assembly: GCA_019656275.1. NCBI lineage: Eukaryota > Viridiplantae > Streptophyta > Magnoliopsida > Ericales > Ericaceae > Rhododendron > Rhododendron kiyosumense. Next base: position 2,407,555 of record BPLS01000707.1, read on the forward strand.
CAAGCCTTTGGTACGTCGCCCCTGCATTTCTTAGCCCAAACGGCATGACACTATAGCAGTACAAACCCCGTGGGGTGATGAAAGACGTCTTCTCCTGATCGGGCCCATACATAGCAATTTGATGGTATCCTCGATACGCATCAAGAAAACTCATTCGCTCGTAGCCAGCTGTTGCGTCAACCAACTGGTCTATCCTTGGGAGGGGAAAACTATCTTTAGGGCAGGCCTTGTTCAAGTCTGTGAAGTCCACACAGACACGCCAATTTCCATTCTTTTTCTTCACGACTACAGTGTTGGATAGCCACTCAGGGTAGTGAACCTCGCGTATTGCTTTTGCCTCAAGCAATCGACTGACCTCTTCAACAACAGCATCCACGTGCTGCACGGCAGCCCTACGCTTCTTCTGAATAACTGGTTTATGCTGAGGGTCAACATTCAGATGGTGACAGATTATGTCAGCATCTACACCAGACATCTCTTCTGGTACCCATGCAAACACATCAACATATTCCTTCAGAAACTGTATTGATTCGGTCTTTTCCTCTGCTGGTAGTGATTCCCCAATCAAAAAATATCTTTCAGGATCAGCCTCGTTGATCTGAATCTTCTCCAAACCCTCGATCACCTTATCAGCCGGGCTTCTTCCGACATCCTCGATAGTCGGTTGATCTGGCACTTCCAGTGTATGAACATGATGGGCCTTTGGGGCCTTCTTAATGATGGAGATCAAACACTGTTGGGCCGCTTTTTGGTTACCCCTGATTGATTCGATCCCATTGGATCCTGGGAATTTCACCATCTGGTGGTAAGTCGAGGAGACTGCCCTCATCTTGTGTAACCAAGTTCTTCCTATAATCGCGTTATAAGAAGAGGGAACGTCTACCACCAGGAAATCCGTCCTTAAAACAACTGAACCTGCCCGAACAGGCAGGGTCACCTTTCCAAGGGGCCACACTGCCCCTGCACCAAACCCAATCAATGGTGTCGTGGACTGTTCCAAATCTGTCTGGGCCAGTCCAAGCTTCTTGAACGCATCGTAGTACATCACCTCTGTACAACTTCCTGAATCCACTAGGATCCTTTCAATGTCATACTCCCCAACTCGTAGGGTTATGACCAGAGCATCGTTATGAGGTATCTGGACCTCTCCCAAATCATCATCCGTGAAGGCTATGCTCTCACTGCATACATCACTCTCTCGCCCTCTTTTATTGCCCAATCGCATCACGTGCTGATCGTGCTTAAATTGCCTTTGCAACAGTCTAACCTCATTTCTCGTATAAGGTGCAGCCAACCCATGTATCATATGGATTACTCCCTTAGGATTCTGTTCGTAATCTAATTCCATGGCCTTCTCCTTTTCCTTGGGATCCTTCTGGATAAATTCCTTGAGATAGCCCCGAGAGACTAAATCATCGAGGTGTTTCTTGTACATCTCGCAGTCTTCAGTCATGTGGCCCCAAGCCTTGTGGTAGCTGCAGTGCTGATTCGTAGCACGTCTAGCGTCTTTATCTCGGCCAAGGCTCGGAGGCCACTTGAAATATGGCTGATTCTTTATTCGATAAAGAATCCTGTAAATTGGCTCCTTCCAAACAGTATTGATAGAAAAGAAGGACTTGGGGTCAGGGGCTTGCTTTTCCTTGTATGGATCCTTCTTAGCCTGCCCATACTCTTTGCGCTCCTTGTACGTTTTGGGCTCAGGCTTGTCCGCCTTCTTTGCTGGCGTCTTGGGCTCTTCGGCAGCCATCCTGCCGTCCTCGTGGAGTATATCATCCTCCATTCTAGCGTGCTGCTCTATTCGCTCCATCAGTTTGGCCAACATAGCCACTGGATGTTTATTCAATGAGCGACGCAGTTCTCCCCGAACAGGCAAACCGGTTTTGAAGGTCGCTATGGCATATTCCTCACTGCAACTTTCAATCTCGTTGAAAGTTTCCCAGTACTTCTTTGCATAGTCTCTGATCGGCTCATTTTCCACCTGTTTCATGGTGGACAGACTCTCAAAAGTCTTTGGGGCCTTCCTGCTTGTCAGGAACCGAGCAGTGAATTCCTCGGCTAACTGCCTCCATCCTCTTATGGATCGAGGTGCCAGTTTATGAAACCAGCTCAGGGCCACTTTGCCAAGACTCGACGGGAACATCTTGCACAAAATGGCATCATCACCATCGTGCATGAACATGGCCTGTTGGTAATGCTGTATGTGAGACACAGGGTCCGTGTTTGTCTCGTAAAGCACGAACGCCCCGTGCTTCACTCTGCTCGGCAACCTAGCCTCCTGCAGCCTCCTCGCAAACGGGGAGACTGCGATGTTACTCAGGGCTTTACGCGCCGCTTCTCGTGCGGACACTGTCCCTTCTTCTTTTTCATCCGTTTTGTGAGCCGTGGCTTTGGCCCAATCAGCATCAGGTCTCTCGTACCTGTCACGGTGATTGTAACGCCCCCAAAATTAGGGTACGTTAAGAAGCATTTATTACATAATAAAGAGAGTTTATTACATCATAAATACTTCAAAGGGTACATTAATTTAACAAAGAAAGGAAACTAAGATTTCCTAACTACAGCTCCTCTCGCTTCTTCATCCTAGCCAGCTCCTCAGCTCCGGACGCCTCCAAGTGAACGGTTCATCTTGATCATCTACAAGATCTGACACATTATACCGGCGTCGCCACCAATATAATATGCCAGGGTCACCACAAAGGCAACACCGTGAGCTACGAAAGCTCAATAGAGTAACCATACCCACTAACCCTTAACTTATAACAGTACAACAGACAGTAGCAATGATACATCCACAATCTAACTACCGTTGGTGTCCAAGATTCTCCGAGTTTCTCCTACGCGACTCATCGTAGACCGTGTCAATCATTTTCCATTTACAAAACCGTCTTTCAAAATCATTTGCATTGGCTCCGTACCGCGGATAACCAAGCCTTTCAAAAATCTTTAGCATTGGCTCCGAACCGCGGATAACCAAGCCATACTCACCCAACCTCGGTTCCGCCGTTCCGGGTTCCCGAGTATCCTCACAATGGTTCCGCCGCACCGGGTTCCCATTGGCACACATTGCATTGGCTCCTCTCCGCGGATAACCAAGCTATACCTTACCATGGTTCCGCCGGTCCGGGATCCCATGGGAACACACACAACCTCACAATGGTTCCGCTATTCCGGATTCCCATTGGAACACACACACACCTCACACAACGGGCAAGTCCGGCCACATTGCGGTTTCCAAAACGTTTCAACCTTTTCAAGCACACCCTAGGTGTCATGTTTCTACTTTCTCGTTTCTCGTGTTTCGTCACATGCATAGACTTCCGCGGTAAGACTCTCCACATACGTAATCACAAATCATACTTCATAACTTTGAAATCAAACTAGCAAGATCATCTAATCATTTAGCATGCTTAAAACATAAATTGGTGAGTTCAACATACTCCCCATCCTTTTCATTAATTCAAAAGAACACCTTTCAAATATTGTCATTGATAGCAATAGATAACCTTATCATAAACTAAAATAACAAAATTTATACTAGGGAGAGTGTGTAGAGATTAATCTACCTCGATCCGAAACTAGTCGGGGCCGAATAAGCTAGGTGGAATTTCCCTCGAATCTGGACCGAACTTCGGACGGCAATAACTCGGTCAATCTTTGGCCGAATAGAGTCGTTCTTGGGTCTAGAACGAAGCTCTCTAAACCCTCTACAACTCTCGAGAAGAAAGTTAATCCTAGAAACGAACCTAGGTTGGAGAAAAATGGGGACAAAGGAGAGGACAGTAAGCTGTCCAGAAAAGGAAATCCAGAAATTTTACTGAACTTCGGATGACGATATCTGGGTCATTTCTTAACCGATTGGGGTGATTCTTGAGCCTAACTTCAAGGTTTCGAAGCGCTCTACAACTCTCCAGAAGGAAGTTGATCCTAAAAACTAACCTAAGCAGGAGAAAACAGAGGATTTCCGACGGGACAGTGGGCTGCCCAGAAAACAGAAAATGGTTTCTAGAGAGAAGGAAGAGCTATTGCTTTGAGGTGTGCTTTGAAAGGCTTGGAATGGCCTTCTATTTATAGGCAAAGGGCTTGGCCTTCTTCTCTCCCTCTCTCTAAGTCTCACCTTGACACTTGGCATGAATCTTGGAAGATCAATGCAAGAATCCTAGACTTGTAAGGCTATGGTGTACCTTGGTGATATTCTTTGATCAAATGGAGGGTTAAGATGATAATGGTACATGATCCAAGGGTCAAGAAGCTTGCTAGGTGTCCAAGAAGTATATCAAATCATATCCAACTTTTAAGCACAAATCAAGGAAAATCCTAGGGTTGCATGGCTACTTTTGTACCAAGATTGATCTTGGATCAATTGGATGGCTAGGATGGATCCTTGGTGGGCAAGAAAGATGTTGGTACAAGATCTAATGGTTCAAACAAGTGCAAGGTGTACCAAGGAGTACAATGGAGGTGATTTCCTAGCAATGAAGAATAGATACACCAAGGATTTCAAGTACAAGAGAGATCAATGGAAAAATACAATCCAATCTTCCTCTCTCTCTCTCCCTCTCTCCCATTCGGCTCTCTCTCCTCTCTCCTCTCTCTCTCTCCGGCCCTCTCTCCTCTCTCTCTCTCTCTCATTTACATATATATATATATATATATATATATATATATATAAGCATGTGCAAGTAACAATTAAACAATGAATATTTGTACAAGAGATCAAAGGTAGACTTAAGGGCTAAGATTTTCCCACTAACAAATGAATTGGCACATGGCAATATTTAAGTCAATCAAGTACTAATATATACATACACATGTATCAAATGATCTTGGAAGATCAAAATCCCAATTTTAAATAATAAAAGAGTACTTATGAAATCTTAGGTGTTTAAAATCCTTCAATAAAATATTGTATATCATCCCATGGGATTTTTGAAAAAGATTAGTTTATTGAAATCCTTGTACTTGGTGAAAGATTAACCCCTTTATCCATTGGGTAATAAATCCCCTAACTTCTATTGTCCAATGGACAATAGTGACTTGGCAACTTTTATTTTAAAATAATTGGTACTTTGGCACATGGGGTTTAAAAGAAAATATTAAATAAATCAACCCATGTACTAAGTTGAAAGATGAACCTTTTACCCAATGGATAATAACCACCCTAACTTCTATTATCCAATGGATAATAGTTGTTAGGAAGATTAAACATTAAAGTAATCCAAAAAGGTACTTTAAAATAATCAAAAAGTAATCAAAAAGTTACTTTTTACTATTCATAGCACTTTAATAAAGTATACTTTTAATATAAACAATTGGGGTTTCTATTATCCAATGGATAATAGTTTCCCTAACATTTATTGTCCAATGGACAAAGAAAATAACCAATTTGATTAAAAGAAAAAGAATATTAAAATTCTTAGTCTAGGGTTCAAAAGGTTCAAAATGTTCAAAAGGCTCAAGGGGGGGCAAAACGGTCATTTTGCGGTTAGCGAAAAGTAACTAGGTAACTTCCTAGCTTAGTTTATCCAATCGAATGGTTAAAAACTAGTTAGGCTTGCTAAGCGGACTAAAGCGCAAAGAAATAATTTTTCAAGGGGCAAAAATGTAATTTTGACAAACTACAAGGAAATTAAAAGGTAAATCCAAGTAATAACAATAAAATTCAAATATTTAACGAAATTTTTAACGACCGAAAATCAGGGTCGTTACAGTGATGCTTCCTCGTCTTTTCTTCAGATGAGGAACTTCGTTCTCTGCTCCTTCTTCTTCGCGAAGAAGCCCTTCGCCTTTCTGGCGTACGGTTTCTACTTCTGCTTCTCCTTCTCCGTGGAGAAGCTTCACACCGTCTCGTGGTGGGACTGCTACTCCTGCCTCTTCTTTCTCGTGAACGGGGCTGTTTATGGACTAGTAAAGCCCTCTTGTTTTCTCTTGAACTCCTTCGCGAAAGTCCGGAGTCTTCCGGGTGATCTCGTACCCGCTGTAGCTCTCGTATCTCGTACTCTCGTCTCTTAATCAAACGAGCGTAGTCCTCAATTTCTTTCCTCTTTATGTCGAGGATATCTTCACTGTTATGGACACTTTTTGAACGGTCCACCGAAGCCTCTCTTCGGTGGGATTTGCTCCTTCTCGTGGAGCCAGTAGCTGCCTTGTCCTCTCTTCCAGCGGGCTTTCTCGGAGCTCCTGGTGGAGATTTATCCCCTCCACCAGTTAACTGGTTCTTTGGATCGAACGGCGTGGTTGGATCTTCTTCCATCATGGTCATGTTTTCACGAACTTGTTCGTTTCCCACAGACGGCGCCAATTGTAGGGGGATGAAAACAATTAGTGTTCTGAACAACACCAATTTGCAGCGGCTGCACGTGCCTCTACACCGGAACCCTAGTTCTTCGTCGGAACCCTAATCTGCAAAACAGACAAGGGGTGAGCGCACCTTTGCCTCTCGTGGCAAAGGCCCTCCGATACTTAAGTTAGTATCACGTACTGGTCTAAACCCTAATTATCAGTAGGAAAGCAATAAGAGATGGCCAAATATTGCGTACCTTTTACCTCCAGGCTTACCTCGTATTTATAGGCTCACGGATGCTTGCTGCCCAAGCATCACTGTTGCCCTAGGATTCCTACCTCGTATAGGAAACCTAGTATCTCATGGATTCTCGTTCCCTTATATGTATAATAGCTTAACCATTATGGGACTCTCAGCCTTTTTGGGACTCTTTCCCATAATTATCCGAACACCCCACTCACGTTGGGTTTCTTGTCTCGAACCTATATACTCGGGATCTTATCCTTTTTATGGAGTATTACCATTCTGGAACATTCTTGTCACGTCACGACTTAGGGCAACGTTTTCCACTGTTCGGCTTCCTCTTTGCCGAACACTCCTCCTGGACCAGTGACTTCACATGCAACTGGTCCACGTTTGTTATATCTAGTCAAATGACTTCACATGTCTTTTGACCTTAGCAGCCGAACAGACTGTCTGGACCAATGCCTTCACATGTCACCGGCCCAGATCGCCGCTCATCGCACTGCCCGGCAACAAACCTATCATGTCTGCCACGTGTCCCTAACACATCACGTGTTCGGCGACTAATCTTACTTGTTCGGGAATACCTCCCTACAATACTAAATTATTGGTACCGTCATGATCAGCTTTGTGTATGTTCTCAATTGTTCTTTTAATTGTCTATACAAGGGTCATTCACAGCATATCTTTAATATCTCTCAAATGTTTTTAACATCATTTTGTTCTCTCCAGATTCTTTAATTTGTGAATCAAATTCGAAATTGAATTGTAAAATTCTTGTGCAATCAAGCTATTAAATTCTTGAGATACTCTTCTTTATCCATTTATTTATTTATTTTCGTACGTCAAAATTTGTCTTCTTTCTTTACAGCCCTTCAGATTCGAAAATCATTTCGTGCTAACTTCTATGAGCCACTGAGAATAAATCCTTGGAATCTCAATAGTAGGAATATCTCTTGAGCCATTTGAACGTTTTTGTAAGTTGAAAACCCTCTCATGTTAATACACTTAGGTGTTTGATTTGAAAAACATGTGACCAATGCAATATCAAAATGGATATCTTGTTCAGCCCCCATCACTTAATCTCGAACTTATTTTCTGTAGATTCGACCATTTCTCGAGAACTCTTAGTCATCTCATTGCAAGTCAGGCTCCAGTTAATCATTTAAACTTAATACATTGTTATCATAACAATGTGACTCTTTGTTCCATCTTTATTGAGTTAGTCTTTGATTAAAATGATGGTAGCCGATGTTGATCCTCAAAATTTCTCATACCTTTGACTCTTGGAGGAGGATCTATTGTGCTTCTATTTGGTGCTTTAACCTTCAAACTTTTGACTCATGTTTGGAACCGCTTGAAAATTTTTGGACTTTTCTCATATCTTTTTGGGAGAAGAGTATCATCAACCTTCTAAGAGACAAGGACCAAACTTTCAAGAGTTGACCAAGGAAGATGATCCCTGACGACTCACGATCACTCAAAATTTGTACAAGAATTACAACAACAAGAGGATAAGACCATAAACTTTCAACGTACCTTCTCAATCAAGCCGCACCGTGAGATCATCCGATTTTGCAAGAAAGAGAAATTATCGCCTCGCTGCATTGGTCCGTTCGAAATCTTTGAGCAAATTAGAGAAGGAGCCTATCGCCTCGCTTTACCGCTGCAAATTGCCAAAGTTCACAATGTCTTTCATGTTTCTATGTTGCGGAAATATATGTCCCATCCCACCCACGTGCTCAATTGGGAGGAAGTCACACTAGATGAGGATACTACTTTTGAAAAGTAGCTGGTGGAAATTCAAACTCGTGGAGAAAAGGTTACCCGAGGACAAACAATCAAACTAGTCAAAGTCTTATGAAGGCACCGAGGACTAGAGGTATCAGCTTGGGAGCATGAGGACACAATGAAGGCAACTATGCATAACTGTTTCAAATCGAAGCTGCACCTTAATTTCGAGGACGAAATTATTTTAAAGGGGATAGATTAAAGACCCAGTATTTTAAAAAAAAAAATTATTATTATCAAAAAAAAATTAATTATTTTGTTTTAAAAATTATTTATGTCGTCACACCAATTTTATTTCAGTATTCAATCGTGTGCGCGCGTATCCGACGTGTAATTTCTCCGGTGTGTGCGTGTGTTGCCTAGACCAAACCCAACCCTATTTCCATTCCTTTATTTCGGCTGCTTGAGGGAGTACCAAAATCCCTTAATTCCTCCCTAATTCCCTCCCATTGAGACACCACATAATTGTCCGTGAGCTATTAACCCCCATGCAACAGTCCAAACCCTTCTAATATCCCTTCTTCCATTTCTTTCTTGTTTTTTCCAGCAACAATACACAGCACAGAGAGAGAGAGAAGAACAGCCGGCCACTCCTCCTTATCATAATTGCCGAGCCCACCACCGAGAGCGCCACCACAACCGGCCACCATCACCATCTCCAGCCGTACATCACCACCGGAAACTCCTTCTCCTCCTTCTATCACCACCACCACCGGGCCACCCTCTTCCACCAGTTGTACTAACCATCAGTACCATCGATGAGCTCCGCCGCTGCTCTAACCTGCCACCGAATCTCTCCGAACTCCGTTTCGCCGGACGAGAGGTAGTCCGAACTCACCTCCCTAAATATATATTATGTTTCGTATTGATTGTTTCATGTTTCAGTTACAATCAGTTCCTTCAAAAGAAGAAAAAACAAAAGGGGGAGACTACGTGGGGGAAAAAGAAAACCTAAGACAATGTGTTGATAAAAAGTTGGGGAAGGGTTTTGGAAATTTACTTGATAAGATTGGGTGTTTGTGAGGAAACGTTGCAACCGTAATAAAAATCAATCTTAAAACTACAACCAATGTCTTTCCAAATTAACTCAGGGACTGCTCAGATTGCGGCACTCCAAAAGGGGGCTATTTGAAAGTGACCTTTGGTCAACCCTAGATTGGCTCACATGGATAGCAAGACATAGGAGGATTTTTTAGGCCTCGAGTTAAAAGAAGTGGGTGTTTAGTTATAAAAAAAATCCCTTGCTATGAAAGAATATTGTAAAAAGGCGGACCCAGAGAAGGGAGGGGTTTGGAGATGATCATTTTTTGCTCATGGATTTGTTAATTAATACTACAACAAACCAAAGTAGAATTTTATTCACTATACCAAATATCAAAACCTCTGTTATCATACTTAACAACCAGAGCTTCAATATCCTATTAAAAGTCGACACATCAGCTTTTGATTATTTACTTAAGAGGTTGCTAAACTTAACAATATTGAGCTTCACAATGGTCACTTCTAGTCTATAACCAAAATAAAAGTCTACTACAATTTCACTCTGTCTCCCCCTCTGTTTCCTGTCATTCACTTCCCTCTATTTAAGTTTTTTTTTTTGGCAAAAATATATCAATTCCCTCTTTTAATTTTGGGAAAAAAATCGATGACTTTCTTCTCGCCTATTATAAATTTTTTTTGGGAAAAAAAATAAAAACGGAAAAGAAGAGTGAAATACTTTAATCTAACGATGATGGGTTGAATATTAGATTATCGAGAGATATAAGCTTCATTTTTTGAGGAAAAGAAAGAAAAATAGTTTGTGGATGAAGTGAAGAAGATATAAAGTAGGCGAAGAAGAGAAGAAAAAAATAATAATTGAAACACACATATATACAAATTTTTAATTAGTTAACTTATGTGGTGTGGAGTTCACAAATTTTGATTATTAAAAAAAGTTGCTAGTTTTGGTTATCCAAAACCCAAAATTTGATTATTTCTAAGGATGTTGCTAAATTTGATTATACTATTGTGAGTCATCTTTTGCACAAACATTGTTAACTTTAAAAATAATTAACTTTTGATTATACTACTGTGGATGGCCTATAAACTATGCCAGATAGAGTTTAGAACCAACAATTCCGCTTACAAATCAAACCCCTCACAATATATGTCTGTTACAAAAGACATGAGTCATCGTAATAGGAGCCTTTTATTTTTAAATAGAAACAAAACATTCTTAATTGAATAGAGCAAATACAAACCGATACATTAACAGGTAGTAGACAAGCCACAGTTGCCTAATCCATTTGCATCCTATCCAGAACAAAAGAGCAAAACTGACCAATACCTAACTTCGGACCATGAATTTGATTAGAAATATTCAAAGATGTTCGGGCTGCTCTAGATTGCCCCAAGAACTTTAGCCTTTCAGGATTCTACAAAGCGAAATGCGGATAAATAGGACGGAGTTGTTTCCTAGTGTCATGCTCAATTTCTACATCCATAGGTAATTTTGCTGATTTAATTTATATTAGTTCCGGAAGGAATTAAGTTGATGGAATTTTATGAATTTTGTTAATTATTCAAAGTGGTAAAAAAAATTCGGTTTTTGGTTACCGAAACTTCTTACATCTTTTGGTTTCTTGTTACCGAAAGTTCTTACCAATATCGGGATCTAATTACTGAAATCACTACACAAATATAATGTTATTATCATTTTCGACAACAACGGTGTACATGATCTCATCATTCACGGTTTTTGGCTACCAATTTCGGGATCTAATTGCCAAAATTTCTACACAAATACGAGATCTAATTATCAAAATCTCTACACAAATATGGGATCTAATTGTTGTTATTGTAAATACTAGTGTTTGCCCGTGCTTACGGCACTACGCACCTCGGTAGTGCTGTAGGCACGGGCATTTTGTAATATATTTTTATTTTTTTATGCCAATGCTAGAAGCTGAACAGTGGGTAAAAAGAACCGATGACATTTTTGTAATATATTTGTAATAGTGTGTGTTTTCTTAAGAAAGTTGGAGAGCACACATCAGCCATTAGATCAAATGAATCTTAGCCCTTCTTTCAACTTGCATTTGTGTGGTCCCCAAACTCTTGTGTTTTATTAGGTAGATACATACATGTATATACTACTTAGAGAGAGAGAGAGGAGGAAAGGGCGGCGGTGTTCTGGCATGAGTGGCGGTGGTGGCTATGGAGGTGTGGGCGATGGAGGTGGTGGCTATGGAGGTTAGTCAGATGATGGGAGACATAAATGGGGGCTGGTTGTCATAAATGGGGTGTGGAGGGGTTAGATGATGGGAGACATAAATGGGGGGTGGTTGTCATAAATGGGGTGTGGACGGGTTAGGGTTTGGTATTTGGATGGGATTTGGTTGGGGTGGGAGTTATAAAACGGTTGGAGTTAAAAGTGTAATTTTTTAGAGGAAAAAAGTATAATCGGAAGATTTGGTACATTTAATAGACCCGGGGGCATACCCCTACCCAGCCCAGAATGGCGCCGTTTCATTTAAAAAAAAAATTCAAATCACCAATTTACAATCCTATGGAGCAGAAATGTGATTATGAGAGCTTTAGAGACAAAATTTGATTATGTCTCTTTAAAATAATATGATCAAAATAATAAGATCTTCACATCCGTTCAAACGAATTAAAAATTGGAGCACTTAATTTTTTAATAAAAAAATGGTTTCAAAAAATTAATTGCTCCAATTTTTAATCCGTTTGAATGTGTGTGAAGATCTTATTATTCTAAAGAGACATAATTAAATTTTGTCTCTAGTGCTCTCATAATCACGTTTCTACTCTATAGGATCGTAAATTGGTTGGGTGAATTTTTTTTTTTAATGAAACGGCGCCGTTTCTGGGCCTGGTAGGGGTACTGCGCCCATCACCCCGGGTCCACATTTAATCGATTATATGGAGAATTTTTTTTTTTAAAATGTATATATTTTTTTTGATCTTTTTTTTTTTTAAAATATTGAAAATGGGTTTTATGAAGCAGTGGACCAGAAAAAAAAAAAACAGAATGTTCCGAATGGCTGCCGCCATGTTTTAACGTCGTACGTCTTCGCGTTTCAGAAGCAGAAGACAAGTCCACCTGATGACCTTTAAAAAAAAAAAAAAAAAGGACAAAGGAAAAGTTCAACTGAAGACCTGGATGTCAGCACTCACCACGCTGTTTCTTGAACATAGAGAGAGACAGAACACGCTCTGTTTCTTGAACATATAGATAGAGAGAGAGAGAGACAGAGAGAGCACCATCTTCTACCCACGCACAGAAATATTAACAAGACGCTACTCAATCTCAACTATCTCCCTTGGCTCCTAAAACCTGAAACTTTCATAACCCTCCCATTCATGGATTTGTAAATCACAATGACTAAATCAGGCACCTTCATTCAACACCTTCTCAAGCCTTTCAAATCTAAGAAAAGTATTGCTCTCTCTCTCTCTACTTATATATACAGATATGTCTTTCAGTCTTTGATTGTTGTGTCTGTGATAGTTTTATGTGATGCTCTGTTTTTGTGCTCTGGAATTTGATGAATCAGCCGGAAGTGACGACTTAGAGAAGATCGCCGCACGAGAACAGAAGCAATTCCCATTCGAAACCCTAGTTTCCGCTACCAAAAACTTCCACCCCAATCACAAGCTCGGCGAAGGCGGATTTGGACCTGTATTCAAGGTAATCACCTCAAAATTGAGTTACTTTTAGGCATACGTATCGGTACAGAGATGTATGTATATGTGTATTTGTTTGTGAAATCTTTAGAACACTTGTGAATGTTAAATCCTATCTTGTTGGATAAAAAAATTGGATCTTAAAATAACGTTGGGAGTACTCCACACTTTCCGGCTTAACTTATTTTAAGTGGGTCAGAACTCATTCAATCTATATTGGGCTTAAAGTGATGCGGCATGGACTCTGCAGTAACTCCCCCAACGAATTGAGCCTTATGCATAAAGAACAAACTCAAAACGGAAATCATGATGAACACCCAAAAATAGAGATTGCAGTTGCGAGAAATGGCATATGATTGTTGGGTTTTTGGATATTTAGGGGAAATTAGAGGATGGTAGGGAGATTGCGGTAAAGAAGCTGTCGCAGAGCTCGAGACAGGGGAAGAAAGAGTTCACGAACGAGGCAAAGTTGTTGGCACGTGTGCAGCACCGCAACGTTGTGAATTTGTTGGGGTATTGTGCGCACGGTGCGGAGAAGCTGCTCGTATATGAGTATGTTGCTAATGAGAGCTTGGACAAGCTTCTCTTCAGTAAGTCCTCTTCTCCTTTGATCCTTTTAAATATGGATTTTGAACATTCTTTGTATCTCATTGGAGCTGAAATTGGGACACTAAAACTGAATCTAAAACCATTAGAGTTGCAATTGTTGACTACTATTTTGATTTTCTGCCATCATAGTTAGGCGCCAAGCTTCAACAATGTGCCTACTTGTCTATTGAGTGAATGAGTACAAGGAGAAGGCCAAAGATCCTCTGTTGCCATAATACTTGCCTATGTTTCTAATGCACTCAGAGGTCAGAAATAGAGGATATGGTGTGAATCTCAAAACCCACGAATCTCGAGATCATAGTTGTCAAAGGCGCGCACCTAGGCGCAAGGCGAGGCAAGGTGCACCCCCGTCGCCTTGTTTGACCCCTAGGTGAGGCAACTTGAATCAGGCGAAGACTAGGCAATGAGGCGCGAAAAGGCTTGCTTCTCTCAAAATCGATCCCGGCCCTAGGATTATGTTGTCTGGGTTAAATTTTTACCTTAGGCCATCAAACACAAATGAAACAGAAGGGCAAATCGACTAGTCCTTAGTTGATCTACAGCCGATCTTCAATCCTCTCATCAATCTCTCTCATTTGCATTGATCAGTCGTCTAACTTGGAGAACTTCAGTCGATACGAACATCAAAATAAATATTCTCTAAGAGTGAGGAAGGGGGTCTTTGAATGCCTTGGAAGACTCTATAGTTCCTTTCTTCCATATATGATAAACCATAGCAGCCCAAGCAAGTTTCCTAACTATGCTGCTGAAGGATTTACCTCTGTTTTTCCCAATAAGCCAAGGGACCTCAACACTCAGCTATGCAGATCCTTAGAAACACCACATAGTTAGCGTACTTGCTTCCACTACAACAAAAATCACATTCTATAGCGTTCCAAAAACGCTATGGAAAGATATACATAGCGTTTTAGTAAATGCTGTATTAGCCGATGCTATTAAAAGTCACAGACATTCAACAGCGTTTTCTGCCCGCTATCTATTCTATACCTATAATAGCGTTTGACGAACGCTGTCGTTTCTATACTTTTAATAGCGTTTTTTGAATGCTGTCGTTTTGGTGCTTTCTATAGCGTTTTTTGCAAGCTATCTATTGTATATTTTTTATAGCATTCTTGACCCGCTATGTATCGTACACTTTTTATAGTGTTTCTTGCCTGCTATTCGTTGTATATTTTTTATAGTGTTTTTTGTGCAATTTTCGTTCGACCTTTCATATTGCCCTGGCATTCCATAGCAAGCTCATACAACAACCGCTATCAAATAAAGCAAGATGGCCCAAAAACTCATTCCTTATATTAATGATATTGCATACAAAACCAACAATGTCTCGGAACATCAAAGTGACTAGCATTACATAGAAGAAAATTAGTGTACTACATCCTTCCAAAACATCTGTCTATCCCAAAAGTCGAGTACACGCCTTGTTACAAAATACCAACAAAAAGGCTTCAACCAAAACAACTATGTACCCCAAAAAGAGGAGTACAAGCCTTGCCACCAAAATATCAACAAAGAGGCTTCAACCAAGGGATCATGACAACCAGCACACTAGCTAGATGATATCTACATCTTCGGCAAAAAGTCACAAAAGAACTTCTCTTCTTTATCAGCCCATGAACCTACATATGGTAGAAGCAAACATTTAATTTGATGGAGCCATAAAAATTTCAACTAAACAAAATTCAGACAAAGGAATAGAACAAATCATGTCCCTTTCCTGAGTATTTGGTCCTATAGAGCCAAGTAGGCAACAAAACAGGGGCAAAGAAAACATCCATATGAGAGAACACAATAAGCTAGTTGAGCACTACAGCAAAAAACATGACCTGGGCATGGCGTCAACAAAGTGAACTAAACAACATTGCAACCGCAATCATAAAGTATCTGTTCCGCCAAGGGGACAGATTTCTCAGCTCCCATTGAGTCTCCTCGAATGTAAACATTTCTCAAACGGAGCAGGCAGGAGGGAAAAAATAAGGAGCTCCAGCTCTAATACATAGCTAGGCCACCATTCAAAGGACAACTCATAGGTCCACTATCAACCATTAACAGCACAAAGTCAAACTTGTATAGAGCCTGGTACTTTCAACAGTGCTCAGAATTGCTAATGACAATGAAAAGCAAGCTACCCGACCACAGGTTACTGGTTATGGACTATCACCTCAAACCTTAGATAAGAGTTATATAAACAATCCTAGACCAGTAGCGCTTGGTATTGCTTGTGATATTGAAAAGCAAGCTGTCCAAATTCAAGTTATTGTGTATGGCAACCAATCAAGGTCGCTGTCTGAAAGGCACACATGCCTAACTCTTACATCTTCAGTGGGTTCAATTCTTGCCTGGGAACAAGACTAACTATGTTCCACGGGGCTCTATCATGGACCAGGTGGCTCATCATATGAGACCCTTACATAGTTAAAATGAGAATTATACCATGAAAATGAAATTTGGTTTGTCTGATGGTGTTATTGTCATCAAAGGGTATTTATCATCGTAGATGCTAATGGTCGACACTACCGTCAGATACTCTCATTCGAAGAAACTAACAATGTCATGAAAAAAGAACAATATAACTTGCATTGATCTATTTTGCCTGTATATTTAAGTTATCCTAACCGTATAAAAGCACAACTGTCCATGATATAACAGAAATTGGCCGCGGTAGAGAATTCACACAAAGAAACCACGAAGAATATTAGAGTTTGCTGAAAGAGAATGCAAATTAAAGACAGTTCTTCCTGAATTCTTTTTGTTTCCTCGAAGAATTTTGCTACTTCAGTTCGATAACACCACCGAAATAGTAACATAACGAAATGAACTGTTTTAGAATCCATAGTTCGAATTTTTCAATCGACTAAACAAGTTCATAGCACACACATTGACTACGAGGAGCTCTAGCTAAGTAACGCCTAGTCAAGGTCCTCAGAGACGCTACCTTGGGCCGCTCCAGTTATAACTATAAACTGTTAAAATTAGTGCTTTATTATCTTTTTGTAATTGGACCAAGTGTTATGTTTGTGTTTGGGCTATATTTTATATTTGTGACGGGCTAGTTTTATTTGTTTTGTTATGAGCCCAATTGCTACGTAAAGCCCATGTGTATTGCCTAGTATTTAAAGTGATGTTGAATGCAAATAGGGCAAGAGAGTAAGCTGCCCCTTTGTTCCAAAAACGTGAGATCCAGAGAGAGCCCTCTCTCTTCCCCTGTTCTGCCGAGAAACAACAAACTGCTTAGGCAGTCCATTTTCTTGTTCCTTTTTTGATTTCTTCTCCACTAAAATCAATTACTAGGCTAGGGAAAAGCCAACATAAACTAGCAAGAATCAGCAATGTGTGATGCAGTTCTCCTAATTATCACATCGGTGCTCGTGATACTTAAATTGCACTGAATTTAACCTGACAATGCCATCAAGTACTCGTGAAAACAAAAAGAAAGGGTAGCGAAATATGGGGCAATACCATAGGTTTGTCATAAAACAAAAAGCCTTGCATTTGGCGAAGCGCACTTGAGGCGGAAGACACGTCTTAGAACACAACCCAGGCTTGACCTTTGTGTTTACGCGTCTTGAATGCTAAAACCTCCAATGTCTTCCCGAATTGAGAGAAAACAGCCAACAGGGATTTCTTCAACTCTGGAAAAAATCAAACTCAGACTTAAACACCTCCGTTCGAGAGAGAAAGAGGAACTAGGGCAAAACAAATACTCCAAAAAAATATGATAGGGAAAGGGAAATGAGTACCTTCGAGCTTGATCTTCTCGTTGAGCTGGTTGTTGATGTATATAGTCATGTTCGTAGGAACGTTGCATGAATCACTTGTTCTGCTTTAATGTTCGAAACTTATACTTGCAAAAACAAGGATTAATGAGGCTGAAAGAGCATTGGAAAGAAGAACATATACTTGCAAAAATTGGGGATCAAAACATATACTTGAAAAATCGAGTAATAGATATGACAAGTTGCTTAAATTCCCATTTCCTGATACTCAAACCTCAAGCTAATAGATTAGCAAGAAAAGGCAAACATAAAAAAGGAAAACCCAATGGCTTAACAAAAAGCCCAATCCCTCACTAGATTACCTAAAAAGAGAATACAATCAGGACTTAGATAGGGTCATGCCCAAACATGTCGTCATGCTCAAAAGGAGTACATACAAAATATATGAGCCTAAATTGCACAACCAAATACTAGTTTGTCTTGGTCATTCAAACACGTAGACCATACCTGCATGAAGTTTCCCAATGACCTTGCAATTGGTTGCAGATCTATATGGGATGAGAAGAATATCACCAGCTATCTACAACAAACATAGAAGAATAATTACTAATAGCCAAAGAAAAATGAGAATGCTTGTAGCTGTTACTTAAGAATAAAACCAAACTAATGACTAGAGCTCAACGCCATATGCCCATGAAAGGCCCTGTAAGCCTGTAACTATGTATCTTATTATACCTCCACTATAGTAACACGAGAAATTGAGTCCCTCGTACAGTTGCACAGCCGTGTTTGACAAGTTTTAGTGACCACGTACTCTCTCCAGAAACAAGTACTAAAAGAACTTTGAATGCAGGAAGCATATAATTCTACAGTTTAAGAAAGTTTACAAGTTTACAACCATGGCACCACGACAAAATAATCACCATTAACTTTTCCAATGACACCATCCTAATTCAGATCGTGATTGCTGCAAACAAGTACAATATACATTAATCACTAAGCAGCAAATACTTTGTGAAAAAAATGGATAGTAGGTAGAGGGGGTCAAACTCAATGGATGAGTAACAAGAAAAATACTTGCCGTAAAAATAAAAATACCCAATATAACAAGGGAGAACATACTTATGAAAAAAACAGGGGAAAACATATATAACAGTTTACCTCGTAAGGCACTTGAAAAATTAGTAGACCTAAGTTTCTTACTAATTAATCCAAACGTCAATCGATCAATATCCAAACTAACCCTTAAACACATAACACTAATCATAAAGACATCAACAAACATGAAGTCATGAAAATATATACACTTAAAGAATAGTCCCTATACGAATTCTCTGGCCCATTTTGAATGGCAATTGAAAGAGCAAAACATGAAAATATGTAGAGCCTTCTACGAACAAAAAACATGTGTTGTATAATAATCTTCAAATCATTCAAAACCTCCATTGCCTAATACTTGAGAAAGTTCAAATTAGTCAAATAAAAAGCTTTACTGAAACTCACACACACCAAAAAAATTATAATAGAATCAGACCAACCAACATCAAGCATCAATAATTAAGCAAATCCCGAAGAGAAAGCAAAGCCTAGATAATTGACTGAATACACGAAAACAAAATAAGTTCACTTAAGTAATAACACTTGTTTAGTGCTGCTAGTAGTGGAATTTTGCTCGTCAAAGCCAGAGATCGGTTGTGCTTGGGTGCTTTTGTGCCTGTGCAATCGAGGGATAGAGATCGAGAGCGATCCAGAGTTTGACGAACATGAGGAAATCGAGGACTTACATTTAGCGAACAGGAGGACTTAATTTTGATCCTCCATCACAATCGATATCTAGGGTTTTGGTAGCTACATTGTTGAAATCAAAACCCCAAAACAAAAATATGTATATATATACATATATCTTGGGTCTATCGAGAGAGAGATACCTTGTGAAGTAGAGACGTGTGAGTTTACCATTGGTGCTACTGAAGGAGATGATCGCCATGGATACACCATGGTTTTAAGGTTTATTTGCAGAACAAGAAGAAGAGGAGAGGGAGAGGAACTGGTGAAATCAATGTGAGGGTTTCTTAGAGCGTTGATGAGATCGTCGAAGGGGGAGTCGGTGTGCGAATGGCACCAGTACTGAAATCTTGAAATTTTTAGCAAATCATGAGTCGATGTCGATGTCATTGTGCAGTTGTTGGTCGCCGGAGGTCGAAGGTCTGAAGGGGAGAGATCGAAGGTCTGATGGGGAGAGAGAGAGAGAGAAGAGATGTACCGTGCCTCAATCTCTGAATTTTTTTGTAAAGGGGTACGGAATTAGGGCTCAGAGAGATGGCGCCTCTTAGTTTTTAGTGGAACGCTGTTTTTTAGATAGTGAAACGCTATTGTAAAACAAGGCGTGGGGTTTCCTTCTTTTTCTCCTGTTGAACGCTATAATTGTACCCCTACGACAGCATTTCTAAAAGAACGCTATGAACTAATGCTATAAAAACCCATATTTGTTGTAGTGTTCCATACATTCCTGGAATAGTTACACGCAAAGAAGATGTGAGAACTGAGAAGTAGTTTCCATTTCTTGTTTGCAAAGAGAGCAGGTTGTTGACGGGGAGGAGGGAATGATCCCCCAGCTGCAAAGTTCATCCTTAGTTCTCAATTTCTTAATAGGCATCCAAATAATATGTCTTGGAGTATATTTGGGAAACCAAAGCAACTTATGCCAATGCGCAATTGGGCAATGAGTTCTAATGGCATCCCATGTTGTTGCAGGAGCATAAGTAGAGGAAGTAGAGGCAGTCCACAAGACTTTGTTAGCCATAGAGCAATTAGGAGCAAGGGATGGCTATAGAGAAGGGGGGAAAAGGCCACATTATGTAAAGTTAGGGTACCTTAGCTGAAAGAGAAACAGAAAAGTGAGAAATGGGAAAACAAAAATTTGAATTTTAGTTTTTTTTTTTAAACTCATTCACTATTTTGGACCATTGTCATGCATAATTATCTTGTTCTACATGCTTGTTGCTTTGGCGTTCCCTTTATGTATAACTAAATTTGTTGGTGCATTACTACTAACTGTAATTTTCGGTTTGAGTCCATATGGTACTAGTTAAAGGTCACTATTTCATTATCGACGAGTGCTTTTCCTTTTGTTCTCATTTTCCCTGAACTTTCAGTTACTTGTCTGATAATTTTGGTTGTAATGTGGCATCAATCTTGGTCCATGAAAGTTCTTCAATGGTGCAAGCAATACTTTTCTGTTTGGTGTCTTGCTAAACTGGAAAGAGCAGTAATTTTTGTTTCTTACTGCCAATGCTATTTTGCTCACTATTTGGTAGTTTTAGGGTCTTCTTCGATTTGGAGTGAAGGACCAAGGAGTCCAAGATGTTAATCTGAGTGGGTGAGGCCAAGCACCTTTTGGTTCTTCAGTTGGCCGTGCCTAGTTTTGTAACTCTTGTGTGTGCATGTATATTTTTGTATTCTTGGTTTGGTGTTCATAGTCCTTATCTATGAAGCACGGATACTCCGAAACTAGTCACGTACAAGTATCGGATACTTTCCAGATACGGATACGCGCCCGATACGGCCCGATACGTATCGGATACGGCAAATAAGTATCCTGTAATTAAATTAAATGTTTTTATTTTCGGATACGTTTCGGATTCACGAGCGATACGTGAGGGATACGGCCAGATACGTGAGGGATACGGCCAGATACGTGAGGGATACGGCGGGGTCAGAAATGAAATTTTTTAAAGATTTAAGTAGAAAAAAATAAGACTATGAGTAGAAAAGTGTAATAAAATTATAAATTAGAAGGGGGAAAGTGTAATAGAACTATAAGGAGTATAAAATACTTATGTCTGTTGGCAAACATACTCGACAATCGACATCCAAGCCCTAGAACTCGATCGATTGCTTCTCTCCCTAAATCAATTGAAGGCAGGTACACTCTCTCTCTCTCTTAGGCAGGTACACTCTCTCTCTCTCTCTCTCTCTCTCTCTCTCCTAAGTTCTAATCGTACTCTCTCTCTGTTCTCTCTCTCTCTCTCTCCTGATCGTATCATACTTACCCGGTGGTCATATATATATATATATATATATTGTTGAGATTGGTTTTTCTTTTATTGCCAGGTTAACTTTGCTTTTTATACAGAAAATACAATAGGTCAAACTAGTTACTAGTTGTAACCTGCACTAGCAAAAGACAAAATACGGCAAATTAGTGACTTTTGGCATGTATTGGATCTTGGATGCTTCGTATTAGTTTTTGTTAGGTTCTCTTTTGTTTAGACATGTGCTTAATGCTTGGTATTGGCAATTTAACTACTTTTTGACTTCTTGTGCCTAGTATGAGACTAATAATTATAAAAATATATAATTTGAACAGCCGTATCCCCGACGTATCCGTATCCTAGTTTTTTAGGTTTTGCCGTATCGCCGTATCCGTATCGTGTCGTATTTGTATCCCGTATCTGTATCCGTGCTTCATAGGTCCTTATCATTCACTCTCTAGCCTTGAATAACTGCTGAAATTGGGTGGCACAATCTTGGCCTGGCAGTTTTTATTAGCTTTATATACCTCATATATTTGAACAGTGCTTTGTTTTGTATCTAACGAGTGCTTTTTCATTTTGGACTACAGTTGGTGAGTGGAACAGTCCATGACATTAAGACGGCCTTAGTTTATATGTATGTCATAGCATCCAATGTTTTTTAAGTTCATGATCAATTACAACTTCTTTATGATTTCAATAACACTCAAAATTGATATCATTAGAGTCACTGGATGCAGATGATGTTCTTAATTGGCTTTGTAACTAGGTTGGAATGGATTGAAAAGAGATGACTGATAGTTATAGTGATGCTAATATTGATGGTATTGATTCAGAGTCTGGTAGACCAGATGTGCTGGATTGGAAGCGGAGGTATGACATTATTCTTGGCATTTCTCGGGGCTTGCTTTACCTTCACGAAGACTCGCATAGCGTAATCATCCACCGTGATATCAAGGCCGGCAATATCCTACTAGATGACAAATGGGTTCCGAAAATCGCTGATTTTGGCATGGCTCGCCTCTTCCCTGAAGATCAAACGCATGTCAATACCCGTGTAGCTGGTACAAAGTATGTTTTCAAGCATCTTAGCTTTCTTATTTAATTTCGACTGTAATTTAAGCTGTTTGAATTTAATATCATATCTAATAGACGCATGCACAATGACACAGTGGGTATATGGCTCCTGAGTACCTCATGCATGGGCATCTATCTGTGAAGGCAGATGTATTTAGCTTTGGGGTTGTGGTTTTGGAGCTAATAAGTGGTCAGAAGAACTCGACTTTCAACCGGGGTTTAGACAGTGAAAATCTACTGGAATGGGTAAGTACTCAATCCTTCTTCTTTTGCGTACTTTATTTACATTGATAAGTTCTTGTGTTGTCGTTCTAAGTGGAAACCACCTTATCGCTGAAAAATATTGTTGTCCAATTGCCGTTGTCTTTGGACAGCAATAAAATCTAATGTAAAGTATTGGAAGTTTTATTTTACACAATACATTAATATATAATTACATATTGTTAATTATTGTGACTTGTTACTACTATTTCTTGATATTTTGGTTGCCGTAGCAGCCTTTCTATGACCAGTGGTTGATTAATACTGGTAGGCGGAGAAAGGTCTCCATCATTTTGAGCTGGCCTTTTACCTGTGCTTTTTTCTGTGTGATTGGCTGCCCTCCTATCTTTGTTTGATTAAATTTTTCCAAAAAAATTAAAAAAATTTGTCAAGACAAAAAAAAAAAAAATCATTGTTCGCATTGTTCTTTTTTAGCAAAACGATATCTACGAATTTGAAGAATTTAAATTCCGTGTTTTCTTGAAGTGAGTTCTTTTCCAAGAAGATTTCGAGTTATCTAGGAAGTGTTTCCGAAATAACTATCAAAAGAGACCCAATTTCGAGTTTGTGAGGGTGACCTACTTGGTAGAATTGGTTGAAGGAATCTGATGCAAATAAAATCAGGAAAATTGAAGGCAGTTTTTAATGTTTCAGAAAGAAGTGTATTGAAAAAGCAAGTACTCTATACTCCTTGTTGAATTTTGATTTGTCTCAACAAGGTCTATGTGGGCCTAGTTCCTGTCTGTGGGTTTGTTTACATCATCAAGTTGATTGTTTGCATCATCCAAGCCATTGTTTATATCGTTGAAGCCAGAGGGGGTTATACATCAACGTTGACTTTAATTAAGTGTTGACTTTTCTCAATTTAGCAGTTGATCAAACTTGAACTGGTCAAAATTCATAAAAGTCCAAATTATTTTAAGAAAGCCTGGAAAATTCAGATTCAAATTCTGGGCAAATGGCGCCTTAAAAACCATGTTCAATTCACAACTACCACTGTGGATGCAGGCATATAAGCAGTACAGGAAGGGGAAGAGCTTGGAGGTTATGGACCCTAAACTGGCTTCATCTGCTGTCCCCGATCAAGTAGCAATGTGCTTGCAGATAGGGTTACTTTGCACCCAATTGGATCCACAGGTACGGCCCACCATGCGGCGCGTGGTGGTAATGCTATCGAAGAAGCCTGGAAGCCTAGAAGAACCGACAAGGCCGGGGTACCCCGGTGCCAGGCACAGAAGATCTGGTAGGCCCACCACATCATCATCCTTGTCCGGAACTTCCAGCGAATCCAGTTCCCGAGCGTTCGGTTCTAACACTAACAACAGTGCCAGTGCCACGGCAAGTACGAGTATATCCTATTTGACAAGCCCCCGGTTGGACCCTCATGGGAAACGCCCAATGCAATGATAGGGATGTATTTATATAGGAGATTTTGATAATTTTTTGATGGTGGCCCTCTTTGCGGTAATATGATTGCTCCATTGTGGTCCGATACATGGAAAATGTTTTTACACGTAAGGGGTACAAAGGATATGTCCATTTGACCCTCTCCAGCCGCAGCTTTGGTTGGTACAAAGCCTACGTGCATTTGACCTTCCCCAGGCGCATTCAAGTTTTGTTTTTTTCGTTACTTCATGTATAGCAGTTTTGTAATGCTGTTTGGTAGGTGTGTAAATTTTTGTAGAGCAATATGATTAGAGACGAATGACAAATTGTGGTTAAGGTACTATTCTTGAAATATTGTACTCAATATTCTTGAAATAAGTTACCATCTAAATGCAAATCCAGACCTTTTGTTTTTGTTTTATTTTTTCCTTTTTAGAAAATTTTTGAATGGCCCTTTTCTTTTCTAGACTGAATATACTTTTATTTCAATTTGTTATATTCCTGAAATATGCGTTTGGCATCAAGAGTCTCTAAAGGTCCTTTAATTAGTTCACTCATTTACTTTGGAACAGCATCTGAGACTCTTTTTTTTTTTCATTCATAGAGTTTACTTACAGTACTGTTCAAAAATAAAAGAGTGACCTTACAGCCTCAAAAAAATGAAAAAGAAAAATGCAAAGGCTTAATACAAGATCAAATACAAATGGCAAAAAGTAGATAGCCTCCCTATAGTTTGGCCTTTTCGCACTTCACCTCCCTAACATTTGAAAATAACCAAGTTGCCTACTTGTGGTTTTGGAGTAAAATACAATCAAAATCTAACTTTATTTGTAGCCTTCTCATTCCAATCAATCTCATAGTGTGTGTGTTATGCCTTCCGTCAGTTGGATGGCCAAAACCACGAGAAGACAAGTTGTTATTTCTAAATGTCAGGGAGATGAAGGGTCAAAACACAGTATTTTGGAGTAAAATGCAATTAAAATCTAAATGAAAAGTTAGGTGATTATGTAGACACCCAAATCTGGGCTTATCAAATTAGTTTACATACGGTATTTGATTCCTCGATGATGAAATGGATCAAGAACACCCCAAGAATATCGAGTGTCTGAGCTTTGAGTGTTTGACACCCTTTTGAACCTAACCTACCCTAAGCCAATTCTCAGCCTAAACCCTACCTGCATACGCCGGTCCAAAACCAGCGTGCGCTGGTCCATTTGCCACGTGTCAGTCATCGGTCAGCTTTGACCATTGACAGGGCAGGGCCGTTTAAACTCGAGTACGCAGGTTAACTACTTGCATACGCTGGCCAAATCTTTGGTTAAACTTGCTTTATTTAGCATGCAAAAGCCATGATTAGGGGTCTACAACACATGGGAACCTTCCAATCCGTCGGAAAAGCAATCTTCATGATTAGCACCCAAGATTGTAGAATCTTGGAGCTTAAATCCTCTAATTTGAAGCTTTTACGTATTTAATTCATCGTTTTAAGTCGATAATGCACGTAAGGTATTTTTGTGAGTATTTCAGGAAAAACGTGCTAATAAGGCAGTTTCAACGCCAATGGACGTTCCGGAATATAACCAAGAGTTCAAGTGCCCGGCGGCATTCGTTTCATTATCACCGGAGCCTAACGGCATCATAAGGAGCCTCATAGGACGTTCGGTGGTTAAGTTGGCGAGGATCGAGCCAAAGTGGATCGAGCAATGCAAATGCATCGAGGATAGTCCTCGAAGGCATCCGAGAGTACAAGGCCATAAGGCACACCTCTGCCAAGTCCCGTTGATCATGTAATGAAGCATTGGAAGGCCGTCGGGGCACGACAAGGCATGACGGGCCAAGTTGACCCTGTTCTGCAGTTTTCACTCAGAGGTACCAATACCTCATTTTTGTGGTACCGGTACCATCATGCCGAATTGGAAGACAGTTGAGTTGGTACCAATACCTCATTTTTGAGGTACCGGTACCAATGCCCTTCGACCAGCACTTTTTGTTGAATGTTTCAACCTTCCATATATAGAAAGTTTCTACTTTAGGCATGTTTTGGGATATTTTGGGGACCTTTTGGTCCATTTTATGGCTGATTTGTATGGCTTATAAATAGCTTTGTAAGCCATTATTGGCCATTATGTAGTTGATACACTTTAAGTCTTTTTTTTCCTTGAGAGCTCCATAGTTATTTCTTCCAAGCTTTTGTCTTCAATTCCTCAACAACTCAAGTAAGCTATGGTTAGATGTTAAATTCTCAAGTGTTAATGTTGTAGCTACAAGTTTGGTCTCTATATAAATCAAGTTTATTCTAGTTTTTATTGGTGGATCATGTTTTTATTTCCTAGCATTTTTTCTAGTCATTTTGTTATGTGTGAGTAGTTAAAAGGTTAAGTCATGGGGTGAGGTTCACGCTATGAATTAGTCGATTAAATGATTTCTCTTAACTTTAACTCAATTTCAAGGTTTTGAATGAATTAAACTCATGATTTCTAGCATTGTTCTTGAGGTCGGTGGCTCCCTTGATCATGGAGTCTATTGCCTTGTGCTACGTGCTTGAAAATCCTACGCGTGCGAACGATCCTTTTTCGTCTCTCACTTGCAGTAAATGAGTTCAATTTGAATTAGAGCTTTGAGTTAAGTTTAAAGTAGGCTTCGGCTTTTAATTCTTCTAGTGGAATCCGGACGGTTTCGGTCCACTCTTGAGTTAGATGAAGGAACCATTTGACGGCTAAGTTGTGGGTGAATCAATCCTTTTGACTCAACCATCTCTAATCTAGTTTAATTCCAAGTTTAAATTCCGTCATTCAAATCGAAACCAAAGCTGGCCGCTTGAACGCTGCAACTCTCTATGCAACATCTAATCCAAATTCGCTTAAGAAGATTTCTCTGTGGGAACGATTCTGGTCTTACCGGTTATTATGCTTTCAATGACCTAGCCCTACACTTGGGGTGTGAACCTTTCTAAGAGGTTAGGTTGCGACGAAGCACTTCACCAGGGGACATCTCTTACAACCATCCCATCACATTTTCCCTCTCATCCAATGAGAGGGAAGCCTCTGGAGGGAAGCAAGGCCAGTCCCTTGACTGGTATAAACTTCTCTCTCTTCCTCTCCCCCTAAGGGAAGCCTCTGGAGGGAAGCAAGGCCAGTCCCTTGACTGGTATAAACTTCTCTCTCTCCCTCTCCCCCTATAAATACCCCCTTTGGTCATCCAAGCAAAGGGTTGGTTCACCAACTTACAAGGTTACAACTTTTGGCTATACACTTTGTACTCCTCTTTGCAAACTAAAGAGGTACAAAGGCATTCATGAACACAACACTTGTTCTTCACCCCCTGACACACAACAATCCTCCAAGCATCATCCAATGAACCTATCCATTCAAAGCTGAAGCACTCATTCAAACTCAAAAACCAAAGGTATAACACTTTGGTAATACTCTCTGTTTTGATCCCTGAGGGGGGCTGGCAGGGTCAAGGCTGGTAATCAATAACAATCCTGACCCTAAAGCTAGTAGGGTTTTTTTAAAACCGTCAGAGCAAAGACCAGCGTGCGCCAGTCCTTAAGACACGTACGCCACTGTGTGGTAACACATGCAGGGCAGCGTGGGGACTGAGGTCTTGCTATTTTATGTCTTTCTTTCCATATTCATCATTGTGAAGCATATTAAAACTAATTTTCAACTTCCTTTAGTTAGAACTGCTAGCTTTAGTTGTCAATATGCATACCTACTACTATGGAATACCTCTGGGGTCCTTCTGATCATGTCTCAGAACCTAGAAAGTGTAAAGCCAAGCACTGACCAAAGGGTTACAACCTACGTGCTATAGTAGTTTACCCGCACACGCAGGTCATACCCAGGCCAGTGGCTGGCCATTGCATGGTAACTAGGCCTTGGCCTCTGTTCTATCCCTACACTATTTATGGGGTGTTTATTCATTTTATGGCTTTATAGCCCATTCAAACTGCTTGTAACTGTATATAAACTGCTATATAGTACTGCTTGGTTTGTCCTGGGTGTGCATTGGTCATTTCCAGAACCCAGAGGGTTGAAAATAAGAGTTGTGACCTTAAACTTACTAGCGTATGCGTGTGTTGGTGTGGCATACGCAGGTAGGGTCAGCATGCAGTGACTTGATCAGTGCGTGTTGATTCTTTCCTCCGTATTTCATTCCAAGGTAGTGTCCTCTAGTCTGTTTAAGACTCCCACAACTGTCTGTTTTCATCCTATATTAATTGTTTCAATAAAGCGAGCATGCCAATTATCACGCCCTACCAAGCATGTTACAGTTTTAATTCCCTTTAACTGTTTCCCTGCCCTAATTGGCTAAAAATCGATTTAAAAGAGGGAATCAAATGTTTTACATAATGCCCAAGTAGAAACTGATCTCCGGATTGGGCAAGAGAGGTGCCTTAAAACCCTTCTCCTTTCGTAACTTGGCTCTCGAACCTCAGATATCAAGATGACGACAGACTAGTCTACGCCTTTTTCAAAAATCAAACAACGTAGTAAGCGTTTCAAGTTCGGTTCCTTGGGTGGCATACCACAAAAACCCAAGTAGCGACTCTGAATTAAGCATTTCGTCGAGCTTTCCAAAAGGACGTACCAAATTTTTATACAAATTTTAGGGGTGTGTGCCCATAGTGGCGACTCTGTTGGGGACTTATTGCATTGGTCTATACTTGGAAATCAATACGCTTGAGAACAATCCCGTAAAAGTCTATCAAAACAGTGAGCTCCGTGCTGCTGAAGAACGAAATGGTTATTCAATAGGATCCTCGCATTTGACCAATCCGAACTGTAACTTTTCCAATTGTTCACTTTAGTAGTTTTCTCCAAGAATCGATTAATAAAAGTGAGCCACATTTTAAAAGGCATTTTGCAAAGTTTGTGATTCTCTCTCATTAATCAATCTTTTGACATCCTTCATGTGCATTGATGTTGGCTAGCCCTATTGAGGTGTTTTGGGTAACCGGCATAGTTTACTGGATTCCAGGGTCCTCTAATGCCCAACAACCTTGGACGATAATAAGTCATTTTGCTGTTTGACCATTGCACTACAGTACGCGGGTAGCGAGAGATATATCTTGGTTGTAGTCTGAGGAACTCCCTCAAACCAAAACCAGCATTTACATATACAAAGCACTAGAACTCTCCAAACTAAGACAGGTACCTACAGGGTAAGATCTACTTGCATCTAACCCTCATATACTGTCTACGTGTTACTACTTTCCCTATCGCATGCACTGTACATACATACATACCGTTTTGCGTAGGAGCATGTTTAGGACGGCTTCTAGGTTGTATCGTGTTAAGTCTGTCATATGCTGCCCGATGAAGAGTCGTGCATCTCGATGGTGCACGTTATCGAATTTCAAAGTCCTTAGATCAACAAGACTTTGGGAAATCAAGACTTTATAAGTCCTTGTCTAAATGCTCGATCGAGGTTTCAAACAGAAAACAAGGAACAACGGAGAGAATGTTGTGATACTTACACCACCCAGGTTAAAGTGCTAAACACTTACACCATTCAGGCTTCAGCACAGTACGGCTTACGCCACCCCGGTTCAAGTATCACGTCATCTACACCGAGTTGTTCTGACTTCAAAATTGAAACTTCAAGAATAGAATAGTCAAAGGCTTAGACTACTTTGACATCTCTTAGTGTTAGTCGATTCAACAAGGATACACCCTCGAAAAGATTTTCAAGGATTCTGGCAGCATTCGAACATCATGAGACAGACTCATTTTTTAGTTGTAGAGTCTAGGAGGACACCGACAATGATGACATGTACGTTGCATTCCTTCAAATTCTTTCAAAAGTTTGCTATAGGAACGCCACTGAGCTTTCAATTACTTTGCTATCTAGTTTAAGGCCATTTTTCCGAGAATGAAAGCACTAAAGGAAAGAACCAAACTTGCTTGGGAACATCTGTCGGGGCTATTTCACTGTCACTTCCAAGGCCATATTGTCTTCCTCGATCCTCAATCCAAAATGGCAGCACCAACAGAGCTGGCTGAGCTGAAGAGCGCTGTTCAGGAAATGAACTAGAAAATGGACAAACAAATGGTTGTGGTCCAGGGGCTGGTTGACCTTTTTACCTCCGCCATGTCAAAACTGGATCTGGGGCAAGTCAAAGAACCTCCACAAGCCTGCCCCATTCCTATGGTCAGAATCAAGTTATGCCCAAAAGACAAATTCAATAGTCTGGCCGAATTTCATAAGGCTAGAGTCCACCCAAAGGAGGATGCAGATTCTTTGTCCAGGACCAATCCCAAAAGGAAATATATGCACAGTAGTGAAATCAGCCTCAAAGGCAAAAGAGTGCATCCTGTTGATGGCACAGTGTTGTGCAATTGCAAAGCAAGCAAAGGTTCCACCTTGAACCTTCAATCCAGTCGTTGGAACCAACAAAGGACTTTCTCATCCTTCCCTGCACCTTTGGCCTCAATTTACGAGAAGCTCCTCGATGCTGGTTCCATCAGACCTCTAACCCCAACTCTGCTGCCTAAGGTTATCCCTATCAGTCACAACCCGAATCACTTTTGCAGCTACCATCAAATGCTTGGCTATTCCACCCATGCCTGCTACTGCATTTGACATGGCATTCAAGATCTCATCGATAGTGGCATCATTCCAGCCCCACTCTCATCAAAGCCCAATGTCATCTCAAGCTCCATGCCTCAACACAATTCTAACCCCCATGTTAGCCAGATATCCCTCATCTCCGCTTAAATCAGACCTAACTCCACCATATTCAACCGTAGCCACTACATCGTCCCAGCAAGCCAACCTAAATCGATTGTGTCCATCCTGTCATGCCTCAACACAATTCCAACCCCCATGTTAGCCAGATATCCCTCATCTCCGCTCAAATCATACCTAACTCCACCATATTCAACCCTAGCCACTACATTGTCCCAGCAAGCCAACGTAAATTGATTGTGTCCATCCTGTCTGAAGCCGAGGTTGGCATGATGGCCGTAGGTTGCGGAGTAAAAGATGGGGCTGAAAGCTGGAAAGCACTGGTTGAGGACTGGGCCGATCAATTGAAGGGGTAGACTGTCGGGCTAAGGTCCATTGATCAGGGGAGCACCAAATAGGTTTGGTTGAAAAAGCTAAGGAAGCCGAAGTGCTGTTGCTTGGGCCTGGTATCCTCTAAATCCCACCTCTCTGTGAGGAAGCCAAGGGTAACTATAAAAGTTGCATTTTCAAATCGCGTTTATTTTGCATTGACACTTTTGAGTCTGAGTTTCACACAGTGTCTGTCAAGTCGTCTAAGTCTAGCTCTGAGTCAGAGTTCGTGCCTCTTGGCCCTCTATGTCGTAGCTTTTATTTACGATTCAAGTCTTTTGCTGTACTTGGCAACCCCGAAGGGCTTTCTTTATGATATGAACTATCTTGCTTCTAATTACTTCGCTAGCTTTTACATAAACTGTGTCAACCCTGACGACGAAGGGATAGATTTCGATGGGATCATCCCCAAGAAAATGTTTTCCCTTGCTGAAATGGAAGATGAAAGGAATGCTCAGCCTATTTAAAGAAGAAGTAGTTTCAATAAACTTGAAAGATGAGGAAGACCCGAATGGTTCAAAATTGATTCGATGCTATCCAGAGGAGCATTGCGCCCAGTTAGACAAGCTCGAAGAGTTCATCGACGATTTGGCATGGTTTCATGAATACATGCCTGATATCGATCTTGAGATAAAGAAGCATCAAATCCCCTTACTTCAGGCCTTGTGCCATGTTCAAAGCAGCAACAGTGGCGTTCTGCTAAGCACAAGTTAGAAAGTGTAAAAATGGTCTAGAGCGAGGCATTTCAACCGAAGCACTCTGGATTCTTCGTTATCAAAGCCATTTTATCTGCGGCTGTGGCCAAAGATCATTGACCTCGACGGCAATGAATTCAATACCTTGTTCAACATGGATCAATTCAAAGCTGCTTTTCCCTGAGAAAAGCTCGTTGGGCTAAAAACCCTAAGGGTGGGCAATTTCAAACAAAAGTTAGAGCAAGCCTGCTTGACCAGCAACCTACGAAGGAGGTCTACGCAAAAATGATTAGGCAATTATCGAAAACTCGCTAGACCGAAAACCTGGAAAGGCAGTTCTAGGCAAAAGTTATAGCGTAAAAGGAGAGGTAAATACTCGAGAGTAACCTTAGCTTGAACTACTTTTTGACCTGATTCCTTGAAATGGGATACGTAGGCAGTCTCTCTTCGAGACTCGGTCATAGTCTATCAATTGGATCCATGGTTGACGTTTTGGTATACACCAAGGGTGGAGAAGGTTCGAGAACAAGACAAGCTTCATTGGAGAAACAAAAGAGGGAAGCCTTTCATCTTTCAATTTTGTTGTAAACTACTTCTTCAACAAAGCTAAGCAAAAGCCTTAAAATATTTGAAGCATGAAAAATAAAACGAAATGCTTGTGAGGCCTAACGGCTCACAGTTTGTTCTAAGTTCACCGAAGTCTAGTTTGAGCAGCTGTAGTAGCTCTGCAATCATGCGCGCTAGTTTGATACTCATGCACATTAGTTCAAAGTGATGCGCGTTGATCTCAACCTGCGCGTGCTCCTTCGATTCCAATAGCAGTCAGCTACTGCCTTCGAGTCATGTTCAAGGGGGCTTTTGCCAAGTTTTGTCATGCTGTATAGGTCATGTGGGCATAATGTGATTGTACGGGGGTGTCGGTTTCAATCCGAGCTTATACGAGTGATCTTTCGCATCCTATGTCCATCTTTGTGACATTCTTAAATCTTTCGGTCTACTTTTCTCATCGAGATGCTTTTCTTGATTTTGTCGGTTCGTATAGATCATTGTACATCTATTTGACCTTACACAAGCATCAGTTTCACCCGTCTAAGGGGAAATTTTAGTTTTGGCTCATTAATGCCCAAAATTTCATTATCTTCTATGTGTCTCAGGGTCTGCGCCTTATCCTGGGGCTTTTTCTGCCTTTTCGTTCAAGCTAAGCGAGTTTGTGCATGTGTGCACGTCTGTGTGTCGACTCAGTTTGCTTGTCAATGCAAATTGGATATTAGCGGTTAGTTTTTGCATTCTCTTACATGTTTGCGAAGAGAATTGATAAACTGGAAAATGCAAGTTTTACATTGCTACTCTAACATCTATAGTCCTCAAGCAGTGGAATCTCATGAACAGCAAGGGCATGTCAGCCCAAGGCCAAGCAAAGTAGCTCTATGGGGCATATCTGCCCAAGCATCAAGGAAAAGGGCACGCAGGCCCAATGCCGTTACTATGTCAACTAGTGTCACTCCCCGGATTTTCAACATAATAATAATAGCATTTCCAATAAAAGTCCTTCGCAATAATACATCATAATACCCCAAAATGCTTCCCATAATTCATCCGAGAGAACAATCAAGTTTAAAAGTTTACATAATGGCACTCCAGCCCCAAATTTCATAGTTAAACAAAAGGAGGTAAACTTAGAGATTACATGATTTCCAAGTAAAAAATTAGCTCAAAAATTAAAATTCCATCTTCCCAAAAGATTTTTACAAAGATGCCAAAGTAATTCTTCCATATTAACTTTCAAAACGATAAAGTCGTATGGACGTCAAACACTCCGTGTTAATGCCCTTGAGGTGTACCTGAAAATAATAATAGGTTGAGCTATACTAGCCCGGTAGAGAATTCTTTGCTCAAAGTATATGCATATGAGATGGTTTATGCACCGAAAAGAACAATGACAACAATAAGGTTTCCCACACAAACAGGAGAAAAAGATATGACATGATAACCGACACCGTTCTTGTACAAGACACTTAACAATCCCTAAGTTCTCCGCTTTCATTATGTCAAGAGTTTTCAATTTCTTTTCCGGTCATTTAGGACCCCGTGCGTTCCGTATGCATTTCGGCATCACACCGTGCGGTGGATCCATGGCTTTCTTGTGCACTTCCGGGTGTTTGGGACCGATGCATTCCGATTCCAGCATCCCACCTTATGGTGGATCCGTGGCTTTCTTCGTATTGTTCTATCATTCTAAATTGTGATTTTTCATTCTACAAGCCTCAATACCTTAAAGAACGATGTATGTCTAGTCCGTATTGTTCATAAAATATGCCACAATGCTCACATAATTACCCGATTGCTTAAACAAAGGAACAAGTATCATATTCATTTAGTTTAACACTTTTTCTTATTATAACAAAAGCCAAAGGAGTGGAAACGAACAACAAATCATTGGAGCGCAAGCAATCAAGTTTAGAGATGATTAGAATGTAATTGGAGAGTATTAGTAGTGATTGGGGGTCAATACAATCGACGAATGATCAACAAAGTTCAAAACAGTTTTCTAAGCCATGGTACTGGTACCATAAAAATATAGGTATCGTTACTGTAAAGTTGATATTTTGGCAAATCCCATGAAAAATTCTTTTTTGATTTGTATCCCATTAATTATGCTATAACTTATTGTTCTAGAGCACCTATTTTAGGAATGACTTTCAATTATATTTTGTAAGTGATAAACAGAGGATGTCAAAGGAAAGTAGATTGTAAGGATATTCAATTTGAAAAGGAAATGGCAGTCGTAGCAGCTATCTAAGGAAAGGGGATATCTCGCAATCAATGGGGAAATAAGAGAACGTGCATTAATTCAGTGCTTGAGCAATTCTGAAAAAGTTATCACCTGTGCTTGAGCAATTGGAAAGTCTTTTTGCCTCCATCTATTTATATACGGTTGGCTAGGATTTCGAAGTCACCAAAGATATTAGTGCTATTCATCTTTGTCTCCAATACCAAGAAATATCCAATGGTGACTGGTTCTTATCTCTTGGAGTTACACATGATTTGGTGATCATGAACCATTCTACATAAACTCCAAGTGTGCTTTTTCAACCATTGTTCCTACTACTTGAAACTTTCTTCCGGTGGATTCTGGAAGTATATTGGAGGACTTGTGGATTCAAGGTGTGCGGCAATCAACCACTTGGTGCGGTGTACGTGGATTCGACAAATCGATCTTTTGTCAATTGGTGAGGATTCACTATTGTTTAATTAAGATCGTTTGTAACTGCACAATGATTACTTTTAGTGGTTCGATTTCCTCCCGTGATTTTTACCCTTTTTAAGGGGTTTTCCACATATATTCTTGTGTTTACCTGTTATTGCTTTTTGTTCCTTTATTATGTTGCTTTTGAGTATTTGATAGCGAAAAAGGAATTTCAGTTACGAAACCAATCTAGAGAGCAATCAGAGATCAAGGTTTTGGTACCTCAAAAAGTAGGTATCGGTACCTCAAAAAGTAGATATCGGTAGTGCACGATTTGCAGAAAAGCAAGAAAGAGCATAACTTCGAATTTCAACCAATTAGAGCATGATTTAGGCACGCAATCAACTCATAAACATGTAGAGAGAGTAAGAAATCCCTACCTCGATTACCAAAGCCGAACCCAAAGAGATCGATCAAGCCCTTTAACTCCAAGATTGAAACCGAGCAAGAAAACTCCTCTCCGAGCTAAACCCAACGAGATACGAACTCCAATACGCGTGGAGGTGAAAGATTGAAGGTTGTTTTATGTGGGTTTTGAGTGATTGAGTGGGATTTTGGGTGTTGGAGGAAGAGAGAGAGAGAGAGAGAGTTGCCGGGAGTGAGAGATCGGGAGATGGAGAGAGGGAGTGAGGAGTATAATACTCCTCTACACACACACCCACACACATAAATATACTACCTACACTTCAAATTGCACATGCACCCTCCTATAAAACAATTTTATCACATTAATCCCAACTCATTTAAACTTAATAAATCCCATATTTTCTTTCATCATAATAATTAATAAACCTTTTTATTAATTTCCGAAAATACGGGTCCTTACAACTAGGGCACACTGGCCCGCTCAACATCTCCCTATCTGGGCACGCAGGCCCGAATTTCAGAAGCAAATGATAGTAAAGTAATGGGGCTCAGTGGTAGTCTGATAAGTGCCAAAATATTAGTATTTTGGCCCTCCAAACTACACTCGTTAGTCATTAATATTTGTTACTTGATATTTATTTTGCTTCTATTTTGTTTATATGTTGCTCGAGCTTGTTGTCCAAGATATTGGATAAAAAGAAGAGTTTAATGAAATTTGGGGTTAAAGTGCAAAATGCTTCAAAGTTTGATTGTTAATTTGTTATTGCACAAAGTTCAAAGACCTCTTGTGTAATTATTGACTAAAACCCTATTTAAACAATTAAAACTCACTGCCGCAGCAGTCAGCATTGGACGTGGAAATTGGTTTTGGTCGTGGCAGCGGCGGAAAAAAAATGAAGGCAGAAGGAAATTAAATTGTTCTTCGGAACATGGAGATTAATTCAATATCATCCGATTCACTTCTTTTGATGGCCTGCTAAATCCTTCTTTTAGGGTGTAGATGAAGCTCGAACTCTGAGTAACCCTTTTATGTTTTGATTTAGGTTTTATTATCACAAATGTGTGACTTTCAAAGATTTATTTATGATATTACTTCTTTCCAGCAAATCTTGTGCATGAAATCCTAAGTTTTATGCACGCTCATACAACAATTTTAATTGTTTTGTGATTACTGGTTGGATGGCTTATACTACATAAGACGCGTCGTGCTGATGAGATGATCCGTGATTGTTTAGAGACGGTTCGTGCTAGCAGAGATAGTCCATGCCGATTGGTGATTCATAAATTTTTTTTAGGAGGTATCGCTAGGGCTTGCAATCCTACGATATCCGGATTGATTCGAATATATGACCTACAATCGAAACATATTTAGGTTACGAGGGGACAGAGTGGATTCGAAACCCTAGAACTTTTTCCCATCAATTCTTTTCTGCTTTTCTATTGTCTTTAATTTCAATTCAATAGTTTTAAGAAACCAACATTCAATCAATCTTTTTCCTGGATTAATATAGAAATTAATTGAAATAACTGTAACTCAGCCTTATAATCCCTATGGAGCGATACTCAAAATACTTACCACTGTTCATTTGAGTAGTAGTAATTGTTTTGTTTTATTAATTATTTTTTGTATGAAAACGACCTTATCAAATTTTGGAGCCGTTGCTGGGGATTACGAGCACAGTTGCAATGTTTTAGTTGACTTTTATTTTAATTCCTAGTTTAGGTATTTTTAGTTTTTTTTTTTAAAATTATTCCTCATGTTTGTTTAATTGCATTTTTTCTTTGTTAGCATTTTAATGTATCAAGCACAGGAATCGAGAAACTGTAGCGCACAGGAGAAAGATGTAAGTGGCAACATTGCAGCTTAATAGTGCAATTAAATTGGCTTTTTTTGGCGCTGTGAGTTTTCTTATTTTTCTGAGTTTTAGTATTTTGTTTGTTTGTTTTTATTTTTATTTGAGTTGGAGACATTTTGCATTGTATATTTGGTCGTCGATCACTGGACCTTTTACTTGATAATTTTGACCCAGAGATCGAACGGACCTTTAAAGATAATCGAGCAGCCTCTCGTAACCCTTGGCCTTTACCCACTTCACTTGTTACAATGACTGAAAGAATAGAGGCTAAGGTTCCACCTACGATCCGGGAGTACTTTCTCCCATTCGCCTACACCTCACCATCATGCATAACATTGCCCACCACTGCCTCAACACAATTTGAAATCAAGTCTAGTTTGTTACAAACACTCCCATCATTCTATGGACTTGATAATGAGGGCCCATATCGGCATTTAGGGAATTTTGAAGAGATTTGCTCCACTGTTAAAATTCAGCACTTCACTGATAATGCACTTAGGTTAAAGTTTTTCCTGTTCTCACTTAAAGATAAAGCCAAATACTGGCTTAATACTTTGACACCAAATAGCATCAACTCTTGGGATCAAATGAAAAATGAGTTTTTGAAAAAGTACTTTTCCATAGGCAAAACAAAAGAAATTCGCCAAGAACTCACTAGTTTCTATCAAAAAGAAGGCGAACAATTTCACCAAGCATGGGAGAGACTTAATGATATCATTAGGAGCTGCCCAAACCACCAAGTTCCTACATGGCAATTAGTCCAATGTTTCTACGATGGACTATGTGAACAACACTGATATATGGTGGATGCCTCACGTGGAGGCACATTTATGCTTAAGAAAAAGAATCAAGGGTGGGACTTGTTTGGGTAGTTAGCAAAGAATTCACGACACCGAGCCTCTTCAGTCCGCACAAATAGGACAACTTCTACCTCTTTAAAACAGAGTGGCCTTCATGAGGTGGGCCGCTTTGATGATCTTTCCTATAAGGTAGATGTATTAACCCACAAGATTAACTCTCTCTTATCTTTGGGTCATGGTCCTTCACATTCTTCACTTCCTGCTGCTGTTGCGGAGGTCTATCAGTTGTGCTCCAGTCCATGCCATCAAATAAATGAGTGCCACATGGCATCTCAATTTCTAGAATTTCTTCAAGAGCATGTGAACGCAGCCTAGGGGTTTGGTAGGCCAACGAATGACCCCTATTCTCAAACTTACAACCCTGGCTGGAATAAGCATCCCAACTTTGGACGGCGATGTCCAGACCAAGGGCAACCATTTGCCCAACCTATGAGGCCTTCATTTCCTAATACTTCCAACACACAGGCCTATTGTCCACCACCTGCACCACCCCAGTACCAACAACCTCCTGCGTCCTCCCAAAGGACACTAGCTTTTGAGGAGCAAATGTTGAAAGCCATGGCTGAAACGAGAGCTGATTGCCAACAAATGAAAGCTGACTCCTACTTGCTTCACTCCCACTCTCAATCCATTGCCAAGATGGAAACCCAAATGGGTCAGCTAGCTAATGCTCTTAACCGTCGGGATAAGGGTAGATTACCGAGTCAGCCAGTGGCTAACCCACGAGGGATGCACCACATTGACAATTCACAAGGTCACGAACAAGCGAAATTAGTCGTCACCCTCAGAAATGGGAGAGAAGTAGAGACCCGATCGGTGGAGGTCAAAGCAAAAGAGAAAGTGTCTCCACCTATCTCTGAGAGGTCTAAAGTTGACAAGAGGTCTAAGGGGAAGGCGACCAACCTAGTGTCCACACTTATTCCGGGGTCATCTGAGACCCCATCTTATATTTCTATGGCACCTTTCCCGACTTGCCTTAATGCACCTTCACCCTTTCGCAAGAAGGGGGCAAAACAAGAAGACATGATGGAAGTGTTCAAACAAGTCAAAATCAACCTCCCTCTCTTAGAGGCAATTAGTCAAATTCCAGCTTATGCTAAATTTATGAAAGACCTTTGTACCCCAAAAATGTAAGGCCAAGACAAATGAGCCTAAGGAGGTGTGTTTCACTAAGCAGGTGAGCTCTATTCTTACATGTAACACACCCATTAAGCGAAATGATCCTGGTGTTCCTATTATTTCCTGTGTTATTGGAGATCATGTCATTGATAGAGCACTCCTTGATTTAGGGGCCAGTGTCAATTTGCTCCCATACTCGGTGTGGGCACACGCCCCAAAAAATCGCCCGATTTTGGTTTGTGGCCCCTTTAGAAAACAGCGCAGTGAAACGCTTCGATTCAGAGTCTCGGGTTTTAGCGGTGAGGCACCCAAGGAACCGAACTCGAGAACGCTTGCTACGTTTTGCTTTGATTTGAAAAAGGTTTGATTTGATTTGAAGAGGCGCAGACTGGTCCGTCGTCACCTTCGATATCTGAGGTTCGGGAGCCAGATTACGAGAGGGGAAGGGTTTTATGGCAGCCCTTCTCGCCCAATCCGGAGATCGGTCTCTACTCGGGCATTTTGTAAAACGTTTGCATTTTTCTCTCATTTGATCATTTTTAGCCAGTTAGGGCGGGGGAACAGTTAATGGGGGTTAATACTGTAACAGTTTGCAGTTTAAATGACAAAATGTTTATGGATGATGATTTGCTTGCTTGAATTGAATTAAACGTAAGAACATAGATTGAGAACAAGCGCTGCAAAGAGTTCAACGAGATGGTGTTGCGCTACTCGTAGGGTGCGTGAGCAGGCGACATGCTGGCACGCAATGGCCAAGCCACTGCACGCCAACAGACCCTGCGCACGCCACCCTAAGGCTGGCGTACACTACCTTATTGATTTCTTACGGCTCCTACTCTCAACCCTCTGGGCTCTGGAATGGACCAGCGCACACCCAGGACAAACCACGCAGTTTATAAGACAATTTATGCGCATATTACAGGCAGACGGACGTAAGAAGTGGCTAAGAGCCAAGAAAATAGCACAGCAAACCCCATAAACAGAGTGGGGAGAAATAAGAGGCCAAAATGGTACTGTGATGTAAAAGCCATGCACCGGCTTGTGTCAAACATGCCGTACGCCACCCCATAGGGGCCGTACGCCAGGCTTGCACGCTAACCAGGGTCTGGCTTTACATCATCTGGGCTCTGGAACGTGACCAGAAATACCCCAAGGGCCTTATAAAGCAAAGGATACAGGTATTGAAAACTACATTTAAACAGTTCTAAAGTACAGAAAGCAATAAACTGGTTATTAGCATGCTGGAAGGTGATGACATAAAGGAAATGAGCAATAAATGGGCTCCTCATGATCCCCACGCCAATTGTGCACGTACAGCCAAAGGTGGCGTACGGCTAAGAGGAGATGGCGTGCGCCATGGCTTGGCCCCTACGATTGGTTTATTTTACCAGGGAGGGGTCTGGACTAGTATCAGTTACTAGCCAGAACCCTTCTGGCTCCCCTCAGGGGCTGAAAACAGAAAGCAGCACAAAGGTGGTATACCTTTGGTGCTAGAGATGGAGGAGTGGTAGTGAGCTTTGGGGGTTGAAGATGGAGGGTGTATAGTGACTGGTCAGTGGAGAGGGGTGCTCCTCTTGTCCTTACTCTTTCAATGGAGAAGAGAGGGCAAGAGAAAGAAGAGGGGGAAGAGCCTTGAATGATGAATGTGCTAACCCCTTGCAAATGAATGCAAGGGGGGTATTTATGGTGGAGAGAGAGACTGAGATCAGGCCTGATCAGCTGGGTTAAGGGTTGGTTAGGTTAAGAGGGGAGCCTCCCATGCATTAAATGCATGGGACTTGGCTTGATAGCTTGTGTAGGAGAGAGAGGGGGCGTCCCCTGCAGAATGCAATGATCAGGGTGCTCTGCAGTGTACCCTGGCAGTTACAAAGTCTCGAGCACGTGACAGAAAAGCGGTGATTTGACCGGCCTTGACCCTCCGTATTCCACCTACGAGCTGCTGTGCGCCAGGTCAAACTCAGTCAACGGTCGATGTCCGACACGTGGCAAATTCCTGGCGCACGCCAAGAAGGAGGTGGCGTAAGCAAGGTATGGCTTTGCTGAGGCTTATCTGGCTCTGGATTTGAAGGGTTTGAAACGGGTTTGAAAGAGGAGGGTCCAACACTCAAAGCTCGCGACCTTCCATCGACCTCGGAGAGTTTTCAACCGTTTAATCATCATTGGGGTAATAAAAAGACCGCGAACGTGCTGATCCGGATAGTCCAGAATAGGGTGTCTACAGGAGCCCCCCTTTGACGGCACTTGGAGCACCGTTCGACCGGGTACAAATAACGTCAAAGGTTTTCTAGACACCCTCTTGAGGATATCTAAAACAGAACGCACTTGGTCGACAGAGACGTTAATCGTAAAGAACCTGATTGCGTGAGTTCAGCCAGACAGATTATTTGAGAAATATTGCTGCTCGCTGAGGGCAGAAATGGGCGGACGGAGTTGGACGGATGGATCGTCGTTGATTTGAGATTGGGCGGACGGATCGTCGTTGATTTGAGATTGGGCGGACGGATCGCCGTTGAAATTGAGAGCGGGCGGACGGATCGCCGTTGATTTGAAGTGGGCGGAACTCTGCTCGGGGATAAGTTCTCCAGGGGTATAAATAAGCACTGGACCATTCGGGACCCCATTTGAGAAGAAAAGCTTGCTCCATGGCATTTGGGCCCTCGGCCCAATAAAGGTGGCGTACGGTATGCTCACCCTGGCGTACGCCAGGAATCTTTCTTGGCCCGGTCCAGATCCAAGCCCAGACCCGGCCCAGCTCGTTCCCATGTCGTATAACTTCCAGAATACGAATGGGAACCGCCATTCTGCGGTTTTTGAAGTCAAAAAGGCTCTCAAACTCCTCTCCATTCTCATTCCTTGCACAAAACACTCACCCCCATAGGATCTATGGCCGAAATCAGAGGCGGCAGTGGTGATGCAGGCGGCAATGGTGATACAGGCGGCAATGGTGACAGCGGAGAGAGAGGAAACCAAGGAAGGGGCGAAATCGAGGCCTTAGCGTCTCAAATCAGTGATCAGATGGCTCCTGAAGCGTCATCGACCATTGGAACAGGGGCTAGAGGCGACGGCGACGGCGATGATGGCCATGCAGCAGGGTCGGACGGCGGCGACGTGCGGCGTACGCCAAGGCCGACCGGCCGTACGCCAGCCGTGATCGAGGCAGGGGGCCAACGGGTAAGTCGGTTGGACCCCCGGAGTGGGGTAGAGGGTCTGGTTGTCACGGGCATAGGCCCATCTGAGGCTGGCAGTGGCGGCGGTGATGTTGGTGGCGGTGATGACCGGCCGGAGACGCCGAGGAGAGATCCGGCGAGGGGCAAGGGTGTTGTGAGAGAGGAGGAGGCTCCCATTGAGGGAACCACAGGGCCAGCAGAGTTCAGACCAGAGGCGGGGTCTTCGGCACATGTTCCTATTACGCGCGGAGACTTCGCGGAGTTCGTGACAGATGAGGTGCTTGACTGGCTGTTGCGTGAGAACCCAACGGTGGTTGAGGCGGTGATGTCAGCCCGGGAGGAGAGATTGAGACAGATTGCACAGGCCCAGGAGGAGGAGCGCTTGAGAGTTGAGGCCGAGAGGGCCAAGGCTGCAGAGGAGGCTTTTGTGCAGGAGACAGTGGTGGCCGAGCAGGCCCAGGAGGAGGGTGGCCTAGCTCGTGAGCGGGCGGTGGCGCGGGCAGAGTCGATGCAGGCTACAGGCCGTGCGGCGTTTGAGGCAGGGGCCTACGTTCCCACAGAGCCACACTTGTTCATACCGTCCGGATTTGAGAGCTACATCCCCCGCCGCGATGATTACGACGCAGAGCTCGTGCTGAGAGATCCAGAGTGGCACTTGTCGGTGGACTGGGCGCAGGTATTCCTTTTGAACTTGCTTTTGACTTCTGCGTAGTCCTTTATTACTGTACTTGTTCATAACTTATTTGTGCACGAACCCTGATAGTATAGTGACGCATGTATGCCTGATAGCTTCGACTTGATAGATAGAACCTCGGGTAGAAAGAACTTGAACTTCGACTGTAGACTTGCTAGAGAATCGATGAAAACTCGTGATAATGGACTTGAATCGACTGTAGGTTGCCTCAACTTGTTAACATTGGAACTTGAATTCGACTGATAGGATACCGTACCATTGATTCGACTGAATAATTGCCTCCTTTGCCATGCTCTTGATTCGACCGACAGTTTGTTTTCGACTTCATAGTAAATGCAGACCTTGAATTGATCACGGGATACTGAATGCACTTTTGACCCTGGCTTGATTGCTCTAACTTGTGATTTTTCTTGATTCGATTGCTTGCTGTAGTATGCTGATGAACTCTTGTCCATTTTGCTTCTTGTGGTGTGCAGAGGACGAGAGGCAGCACGAGAGGGCACGGCGGTCCTGCTAGTTCCCTTGAGTTGTACAGGGGGCTGCCCAAGCGGGTTAGGGCCTTGATCGATGCTGCGGGGTTCAGGCCGTTCATCCTTACACAGACGGCTACACTCAGTGACCATGCCCTGCTCACGGCGCTGGCTGAGAGGTGGTGGGATGCTTCCAACACCTTCCACCTTCCGATCGGGGAGATGACTGTGACTCCGGCGGACTTTGCTGCTCTGACAGGCTTGAGGGTAGGAGGCGATCCTATCCCTTTTGACACGGGGATTCACAGAGACTCGGCTGCGTTGTAGTGGTTCCTGGGCTTCGTGCCAGTGGGTATCTCAGAGACGTTCTCCCATGATCAGTTCCACTGGTACCTGAAAGACAGGGTCCCGAGCTCGGAGCAAGAGGAGGAGCAGATGGCGAGGGCCTACTTGTTGTACTTGTTCGGGGCTTCGCTGTACCCTAACAAGCGGTCCACGGTGCACGTGGCCTACTTGCCCGCCCTGTTCGACTTGCGCACGGCGGCTAGGTATGACTGGGGAGGCGCTGCCCTGGGGACGTGCTACAGCTTCATGGGGGAGTTCTCTCGGCGCAAGAAGGCGATCGCCGGCTACTGGAGGGTTTGGGAGGTAAGAAAA
Source organism: Rhododendron kiyosumense (assembly GCA_019656275.1). Classification (NCBI taxonomy): domain Eukaryota; kingdom Viridiplantae; phylum Streptophyta; class Magnoliopsida; order Ericales; family Ericaceae; genus Rhododendron; species Rhododendron kiyosumense. The sequence goes on from BPLS01000707.1 coordinate 2,451,834, forward strand.
CAAATTTGCAAGCCTTTATTTTCCAAGTATTTTCCTTTCCTTTTGAGTTGTAACTGCTGTACTGATGCTTTGACTGTTTGAACTTGCAGCTATGGGCCTACGAGGTGCTGAAAATGTATCCTCCGGAGAACTCGTGCCCGGACTTGAAGATGCTCCCCCGTGCTTTGATATGGGGGCCACAGTACAGGGGCAAGAAGGCGGCAAGAGGTAGCCTCCAGGCCTTTCGGGCGTACCTCGACGAGCTGTCGGGCACCCAGGTAAACTCGAGCTTTCTACTGCCTACTATTGCCTTTGAATTGCTTTAATGCTGTCGCTGACCGACTGTTTGTTGCTTGTTTGTCGAATGCTTGCAGGTGGAGTGGGATCCTTGGAGGTCCGCGGAGGCTGAGCCGGAGTACCTTTCCCGGAGCAGGGAGGTAGTTGCAAGTCGCGTGCTGCTGGAGTCGATTTTTGGATGGCAGTGGTATTTGGGGGACCGAGTGACACGGCAGTCACTTGAGGCTTCAGAGTTCGTCGTGCCTGGTCCACTTCCGCCTCGTGCTTCACACACGGACCAGTACACGCTGGCTGAGCTGCAGCGCTTCACCGTCCCTGCAGGCCTTATTGCTTTCTTCAGGCCTGAGCACAACTATGCTGTCTATCGGAAGCAGTACTTGGCGAGGCCGTTTGGGGTAGTCGAGCACGGAGCTGTAGAGGCTGAGGCTAGAGCGGCTGGAGAGGAGAGACGCGGGCAAGGCGGCAGGACTGCCAGCTCGAGGGAGAGGAGTGAGCCTGCTAGGGCGACGGGCCTTCCTTGGCTTTCTTGGACGCTGGCTGTGCGGGACGCTCAGGGAGAGGAGGCCACTCTGCAGTTTGAGCCTGCTAGGAGAGAGCCCGAGGAGATCACAGGACCGGTACAATACTTAGCATCCCTTACACTTTCCTTACTTTGACTTGCACATGTATACTTGACTTGCGAACTGACTTGATTACTTATTGTAAACAGGCCCCCATGACGTGGGTACGAGAGGCAGTGCGCTTGATGAAGGCCATGGAGAAGGAGTTTCACAAAATTGCTAGCGGCGCCCAGTTGCGGCTGCACTATCCACCTCCAGCTCCAGTTCCTACTGTGCGGCCTCAGGTATGACTTTGGAATTTTGATAGAACAATGTCCTGCTTTCAACATTTTCAATATATATATGCAATATGTACACAAGTATTAAAAAGCTAAATGCAATGCAGGGGCAGGCTAAGGCGGCTCCTAGGAGGAAGAGCGTGAGGCCACCTCCTCAGAAGAAGATAGCACCGAGCTCTTCCCGGCCAGCAGCGAGCACTCAGAGAGGAGTACAGATTGCGCCTGCTAGCGAGGACCTCCCGTTCCGCCGAGAGCTGAGGAAGAGGCCTGCGGAGAAAAGTCCTGCTGAGGGGCCTTCGCAAAAGAGAAGGAGAGAGGGAGAAGAAGAGGAAGAGGAAGAAGAAGAGGAAGGCGTGTCCCTCAGCAGCGACTCTGACTCCGTAGAGGACCCCAGGTTCCGGATAGACCCGCGCGAGCTGGCAGAGAGTGAGGACGACGATGACGAGGACCTTTTTGACGATTGAGGGCTATCACTGAGCCTTAGTCTATTTTGCTGCTTGACTTTGATTTCGACACATTTAGATACTTTCGGATTTTGGCTGTGGGGCCTGTGTGCCCGTTGACTTTTGGGCAAATGTGCCTTGATACATTTGAGTTTGCTTGGGCCGGTGTGCCGCTTTTGATACATTCCCACCTTTTGCTTTCTTAGGGCTTTGACGTGGTAGTAATAATATTTGCATTTTCCGTTCGTTGATTCTTTTAGTCGTTGGATTTTGTGCTTAAGGAAACGAACGAACCGTCCCCTAATACCTAACATGCATTGATGATGGTTCTGAATCGACACGGACACTTGCACATGCGCACAAAGGACTTAGCTCGAATAAAAATGGACAGAAAGGCCCTAGGATACAAGATATACCCCAGACACGCGGAGGATACGGGAAAATAGGCATTAATAGACCAAAATCCGCATTTCTCCAAAACGGAAGAAACTGACACTTTGGAAAGACTCCGAAGATGTACAATGACTTGTACGAACCGCCAAAATAGACAACAATACCCTGGTATACGGCGAATACCGATAAAAAGCTAAAAATGTCACAAAAATGGACATAAGACGCAAAAGATGACTCGATATGGTCCCGGACTGAAACCGACACCCCCGTACAGTCACACAAGTCCTATGTGACATGTACGGTATAACAAAACTTGGCAAAACCCCATGAAACGAGATTCGACCCTCCGTATCCTTGATTTGAGGTTGAAACGGGCCTCCGGGGGTCCAAAATCTTCGACAGGCACGGCTTTTAAGATTCGATGCTTCGCTGCAGTCCCAAATGATGTTTAAGACGTGTGGGAACCAAGAAATGATCAAAGCAAGCCCCGGAACTAAAAACGACCATGCGAAGGCAGTAGCTGCTGGAAACTGTTTTCTGGTTGACCAACCTGGCGTACGCCAAGGGTTTGGCTCCGTACGCCATGATTGAGGAAACAAATGTGTACGCCAGCTTCAGGTTGGCGTACGCCAAGTTCTCAAGAGTCAGATCCACTTGACTGACCAACTGTCCTTTTTCAGGGGGAGTTTGTTTTTACCCCTACACGGCTTTCACACGGTTTCTGAGGGCTCAGGGGAGGCAGAGTACTTGATAGGATGTCCCTTTGGAGGCTAGTTGATTGGCTTCATGCTTCATGTGGATTACAACGGCTCATTGAGGGCCTATAAAGTTGGGATGCCTCCTTCAGGGCATTGACAGCATCAATCACCTCTTTTCTCTCTAGCATATATTCAGCATTGCCCATGGATAACCCTCTCCCAACACTGATCAGGCCCTGGCTAGTGTCCTTTTTAAGCGTTGATTGGCTTAACTTCCAATATCACGGGCTCTCCTCATTCCGCTTTCTTCGACATGTGCCCATCCGACCGGCGCTGCTGTGGGCCGCTTTGAGATTCTGGGATCCGGACGTCCATGTCTTCCGCTTCGGTGACGACGAGATGTGCCCAACCGTGGAGGAATTCCAGGCGTACCTCCGCACCTACGCGTCCTCGACGCTCGTCGTTCCTCCTTATCAAGAGAGCATGCCGAAACTGTTGGCGAGCTCGCTTGGTATTTCCCGAGGTCTGGCGACCACAATCCTGGAAGGTGGCCAGGTGAATATTATCCGACTGGTTGAGATGTACAGTCCGGCTGTCGATTTGGATAGCCCGGGCAGCGAGGAAATTCAAGCACGTCGGCGCTTTGCCCTGGTCATTTGTCTGCTCGCGGCCTACCTGCTTGTTCCGTCCGATGGGTGAGTCAGTCCTCTGCTTGTGAGCGTAGCTGCTCAGATGGGGGCACGCAGATATGTGCTCCCTTTGGTCCTGGCGGAGACGCTCTTGGGTTTGGATCTGGTGAGCACAGGCCAGTCGGTTGTGTTTAGCGGGAGCCCGCTCTTGCTTCAGGTAAACTCACTCAGCTCACCTTTTTCTGGTTCTCCGCACATTCTCGTTTTTACCTCGACACTCGGCTTAAGCTGCTTCCTAGCTTCTTACTTGTCCTTTCGCTCAGGCCTTATCTGGCTTCTTACTTGTTTTGCCACTCATGCAGCTGTGGCTATCGGACAAGCTGAACCTATTGCATCCACCGGCGGCAGGATGGAATCTGTTCCCAAAACGGGTTCATCAGAGGGAGATGCGGTATCCTGACTTGGATGTGGAGGGCTGGTACGAATTCATGCAGGAGATGCAGCCCGATGAAATTGCTTGGAGGTGTCCTTGGTTGGACCTTCCGGACATGGCCATCCATTCCGACGGTTTCGACAGGATGGTCATCGCGGGGCTGACCAGCTTCACATTTTATATCCCCGGGCGGATCCTTCGCCAATTGGGCGCTTCGCAGGAGAATATCCAAATCAGCGTCGGGGGCTTCCGTCTTCCCAACTTCAATGCACAGATGCTGGGCGGCTATTAGAGGCACTGGGGCCTGAGGATTCTCCAGGCGGAGATGCCAGACTTCGACCCTCGACTAAAGAATCGCTATAGACGGTGGCTAAGAGCAGATGTGCATGCAAGAGCAAATATTGGCTGACTCTAAACCACTTTGCTGTATTTAGAATAAACTGTGAGCCGTTAGGCTTCTCAAGCATTTTGTTCTGTTTTTCATGCTTCGTTTCTTTTAAGGCTTTTATGCTCAGCTTGTGTATTAGATGTAGTAGTTTTGCAAAATAAAGTTGAAAAATAAAGGGTTTTCCCCTTTTGAACTTCTCAATGCAGCTCCAGCCCGCCTTTTGAACTTTGAACTATCTCGGCCTCGGTAGGGAAACCCAAAATGTCAGACCAATGGATCAGCTTGATAGGATATGACCGGGTCTCATTGAGAGACTGCCTACGTATCCCTTTGCAGGGAATCAGGTCAGAACGTAGTTCAGGTAAAGGTTCGCTCGTGTATTTTACCTCTCTTTTTACGCTCTAACTTTTGCCTAGAACCGCCTTAACAGGTTTTCGCTCTAGCGAGCTTTTTGATTTTGCCTATTTATTTTTGCCTAGACCGCCCCCTTGGGTTTTCGGTCTAGCAGGCTGCTCTAACTTCTGCTTGGCATCGCCCACCCTTGTGGTTTTCGATCCAACGAGCATCTCTCAGGGATAATAGCGCTTGAGCTGATCCAGATTGACCAAGGTGCTGAATTCGTTGCCGTCGAGGTCGATGAGCCTAGCAGCACCCCCGGATAGGATGGTCTTGATGATGTACGGCCCAGAGCGCTTCGGCCTAAACTTCCCACGGGGATCGAACACCGGAGCCCGGATCTCTTTCGTAACCATGTCGCCTTCGACCAACCCTCTCGACTTGACTTTCTTGTTGAATGCACGGGCAATTCGACGCTGATACCCTTGGACATGATACAGTGCCCGGAGCCTTCTCTCGTCAAACAACATCAGCTCGACGAATCTGCCACTCAGCCACTCAGCTTCCTCGAGACCACTTTCAGCCATGATCCTCAGAGACGGGATTTCGAGCTCAACAGGGAGAACTGCCTCCATTCCATAAACCAAAGAGAACGGAGTTGCGCCCGTGGAAGTGCGGATCGAAGTACGGTACCCCCAGAGGGCCAAAGGTAACAACTCATGCCAATCCCTTGCAAACTCGGCGGTCTTCTTGATGATCATCTCGACGTTTTTATTCGCTGCTTCAACTGCCCCGTTCGTTTGAGGACGATAGGTCGTGGAGTGATGGATTTTGATTTTGAATTCTTCGAAGAGTTCCAGGACCCTACCTTTGAAGTGACTCCCATTATCTGAAACAAAAGCCTGAGGCACACCGTACCGGTAGATGATGTTCTTTCGAATGAACTGTGCGACTTGAACGGTTGTCAGAGTCTTGTAAGATTCTGCTTCGACCCACTTGGTGAAGTAGTCGATGGCTACCAATATGAACTTGTGGCCGTTTGAAGCAGAGGGCCTGATCATCCCGATGACGTCGATTCCCCATACTGAGAAGGGCCAAGGCGAGGTCATGCCGTATAGTTCGGATGGAGGAACATGGTGCAAGTTCGCGTGAATCTGACACTTGTAGCAGCGCCGCACGTAATCAATATACTGCGACTCCATTGTGGACCAATAATAACCCTGCCTGAGGATTTTCCTTGCGAGCATGACGCCGCTCATGTGAGGACCGCAGACTCCTTCGTGAATCTCCTCCATTATCCTCGTCGCTTCGACGCCATCCACGCACAGCTTGTGCATCATGCAGTGAGACCTTCGATACAACTTTCCCCCGCAGATGATGTACTGAGTGGCCAAACGCTGCAAGGCGATTCGATCTTTCTTAGTAGCCCCAGCGGGAAACTCTTCGCGCTCCACAAAATTCCAGATGTCATGGTACCAGGGTAGGCCATCATCGACATCATCGACGGCGTTGACATATTCATACGTAGGCAGGTCCCTCTGTTCGATCACAATTGGTCGCATCTTAACCCCTATTGGAAGTTCGATCATTGAAGCCAAAGTCGCCAAGGCGTCGGCGAACTGATTCCTCAAGCGGGGGACATGGGTGAAAGTCACCCTATTGAAGCGAGGAATCAGTTCCTCCAAGTCTTGATGATAAGGCTTCAGCTTTTCCTCACGGACCTTCCACTCTCCGTTAGCTTGGGAAACCACCAGGTTTGAGTCTCCGATAACTTCGAGCTTCTCGACTCCCAGTGCAATTGCTGCTTCCATCCCGACGATGCAGGCTTCATACTTGGCTTGATTGTTAGTAACGTCGAAATTTAGCTTGAAAGCGAGCGGAATATGAGCACCAGCGGGCGTGATCAGCAACACCCCGATTCCGAATCCCTTCTGGTTGGCAGCCCCATCGAAATAAAGCGTCCACACCTCCTCAACCACAGTTAGGACATCCTCGTCCGGGAAAGTGAAATCCACATCTTCGGGCCCTTCCACCGGGTGATCAGCCAGGAATTCTGCCACAGCACGGCCCTTCACTGACTTTCTTGTATCACATTGGAGACCGAATTCAGCTAGTAGAAGTAACCAACGTGCTAGCTTATGGGTGAGCGCTGGCTTCTCGAACAGATACTTGATAGGATTCATCCGAGAAATCAACTTCACCGAATAGGCTAGCATGTAGTGTCTAAGCCTTTTGGTGACCCAAACTAGTGCCCAACACGTCTTCTCCAGAGAAGTGTACCGCTCCTCGCTTTCAGACATCTTCTTGCTCAGATAGTAGATGGCTCTTTCGGCTCGGTTTTCCCCTTCCTGCGCTAGCAAACAACCCATAGCTGTAATAACTCTGAATTTTAAGGAATAAAAAGTTATTTTTTATTATTCGAGTTATTTATTTTAATCGCTTGAATTTCGTAAAGTCTTGAATTTTGCCATAATTGCACTTTGGTCCCTCAAGTTTCAATTCTTTCGCTTTAGTCCTACTTAGCAAGCCTAGTTAGCATCTAACTATCTTGTTAGAGTAACTAAACCGAAAAGTTCCCTAGCCTTGGCAAAATGACCGTTTTGCCCCTCGTTGGAACTTTTGAACCTTTTGGACCCTAGACTTTATATTTTGATATTCATTTTCTTTTAATCTTTTTGGATTATTTCTTTGACCATTGGACAATAATGGTTAGGGGGATTATTATCCATTGGGTAATAGGATCCCAATTGTTTATATTAAAGAGTAAATTTACTTTATTGTACTTTTAATTACTTTAATATTTTCTTTGGCCTAATAACTATTATCCATTGGATAATAGGTGTTAGGGGGAGTATTGTCCATTGGACAAAAGGGTTAATCTTCCTAAGTACCATTAGTTCATTTAATTAATTACTTTCCTTAATTTGGGGAAAAGTACTATTACTTTAATCAAAAGTAAATAGTGACCAAAGTACCCTTTAATTATTCTTTAATGGGATTTTTCCTACTTTTATACATATATATATATATATATGTGTATATATGTATTGTACCTAAGTAGATTATTCTAATGCCTATGGTACCCTAGAATTAATTAGTTGTTGGTGAGTGAATCCTAGCCTTTATTCACCTTGGATTTCAAAGTACCCTTAAACCATTGTTTATTTGATTTCTTACAACTTGTATGACATATATGTATGCATATATATATATATATATCTTTGCAAGAGAGAGAGAGAGAGAGAGAGAACCCGAGAGAGAGAGAGAGAGAACCCGAGAGAGAGAGAGAGAGAGGCCGAGAGAGAGAGAGAAGGGAGAGAGGAGAGAGAGGAAGGAGAGAGATGGAAGATTTGATGTAAGTCTTGACTTGAATTTTGATGTGTACTTCAAATCCTTGCATATATTTTCTTCCAAATTCAAATCCTTACACCTTTGTACTTCATATATTCACCTAGCAAGCTTCCTAACCCTTGGATGGTGTACAATTCTCATCTCAACCCTCCAATTGGATGCAAGATCTCTCCAAGGTACACCATAGCCTTACAAGCTAGGATATTCCATTGATTTTCCATTGATATTTCCATTTAAGTTGGAATTTTCTTAATCCTTTGATCATGTACCAATCTCATCTCATCCTTCCATTTTGATTCAAGAATCCAACCTAGTACTAACCTAGCCATGCAAGCCTAAGATTTTTCCTTGATTCATTCTTCAAAGTTGGATTTGTTTTGATTTAAAATTGGGGAAAGAAGAGAGAGAGAGGGGCCGGCCTTGATGAGAGAGGGGGAGCCCTTGGCCTATAAATAGAAGCTCATTCTTCCTTTGAAAATCACACCTCAAAGCAATTGCTCCTCCTTCTCTCTAGAAATTCCAAGTTCTTAGTCTTTTGTTCAAAGTTTCCTTTGTTTTTGTGAGTTCTTGAGTGAAACCCCCGAGCCGCTTCCAAAACCACCCGACGGCCCTAAAAGTAGAATAGTAGTAGTAGTTAGTTGTTTCTAGGAAAAGTCTCCAAAACTTTTCCTTTCGAAACGATCGGAGCGCCGTTACGCTGCCGGATTTCACCCAACGACCAAAGTCACCGCCAAGGAGAACGGTAGTGAATCCTATCTATTTTGTAGTTAATCCTAACTATTTTCTATCTAATTAGTAGTAATCTTTACTAATTTCAAAAGCTTACTTTCATTTTGTAAAGAAATTGTGATCTTACTTTAAAAGTGACTTCGTTTGTTGTTTGAAAATTAAAAATGCATGTTTATGTTATTTTTGGTATTCAAGCATGCTACGTGGCTTAGATGTTGTTATTATACCATTTCGAAGTTGGAATAATGCTTGTTGGTTGTAAAAAGTCTCACACGCGGAGTCTCACATGCAAACGTGACACGAAAACCAAGAAAGTAGACATATGGCACCTAGGGTGTGTTTAAAAGGTTATTGTGTTTTTCCCGGTTGGAAAATATCTTCGAAACTACGTAATGACTATTTCGAGAGTATTACGTATGTGTGTGTGTGTGCCAATGGGAACCCGGTGCGGCGGAACCATTGTGAGGATACTCGAGAGTCCGGAACGGCGGAATCGAGGTTGGGTGTGTTTGGCTTGGTATCCGCGTTACGGAACCAATGCTTGTGTGCCAATGGGAACCCGGTGCGGCGGAACCATTGTGAGGATACT
>BPLS01000707.1:2460946-2491351 GCA_019656275.1 Rhododendron kiyosumense
CGAGAGCCCGGAACGGCGGAATCGAGGTTGGGTGAGTTAAAAAGTGTTTTTGGTAAAAGTGTAACAATGAAAAGATTAACGATGAGTCGAACGCCAACGGTAGTTACAAGCGAATATAAACATGTTGGCTTATTGCTTTTATTCCTTGCTTATGTACTTATCATGTGGAAATCGATGTTAGTAAAGTAGGATTTACTATTGAGCCTTAGTAGCTCATGGTGTTGCCTTTGTGGTGACCCTGGCATATTATATGGGTGGCGACGCCGGTATAATATGTCAGATTTGATAGATGAACAGGGCGACCTATTCACTTTGGAGGCGTATGGAGCCGAGGAACTCGCTAGGATGGAGGAGCAAGAGGAGCCGTAGTATAGGACCTCGTAGCTTCCTTTTGTTTGTTTTTGAACTTCAAATGCTCCTATGTGAGCCGTTTTGTAATAATGAGCAGTGACTCAATATTTCTGTAATAAATTTCCTTATTTAACGTACCTAAAATTAGGGGCGTTACAGCTGTCGGAGTCACAGACAAATACAGAATTAACGGTCGACCTGGAGTTGGCGGCATCAGCACTGGCGGATTCTGCAGATATGCTTTAATTGACTCGAAAGCAGCTTGACACTTTTCTGTCCACTCGAACGGGACGTCCTTCTTGAGCAAACGAAACAACGGCTCACAAGTTAGAGTGAGCTTGGCGATGAACCTACTGATAAACTGCACCTTTCCCAGAAAACTCCGAACTCCCTTTTCAGAGGCTCCATTTCGAGAATTGCTTTGATCTTGGACGGATCCACCTCAATTCCTCTCCTGGTGATCAGAAACCCCAACATCCTGCCTGCTGTGACCCCAAATGTACACTTCTGCGGGTTGAGGCGCACATTGTACTTGCGAAGCCTTTCGAGAAACTGCCAGAGTGAGGGAATGTAGTCGTCCTCCTCCTTGGCTTTCACAATCATGTCATCGACGTATACCTCGACTGTCTTGTGGATGAAGTCGTGAAGCAAGGTGGTCTGGGCCCTTTGAAAAGTGGGGCCGGCGTTCTTCAAACCAAACAGCATCTTGACATAGCAGTAAGTTCCCCATTCAGTGATGAACGTTGTTTTCTCTTGGTCCTCTGGAGCCATGAAAATCTGATTGTACCCTGCGAACCCATCGACGAACGAAAGCAAAGCATGCCCCGCCGTGTTGTCCACAAGCACATCAATGTGAGGCAAGGGAAAACTGTCTTTGGGGCTTGCTTTGTTCAAGTCCCTGAAGTCGACACAGACCCGAATCCTTCCGTCTTTCTTAGGCACGGGTACGATGTTAGCGATCCATTGGGGATATTCAGCCACCCTCAGAAATCCTGCGTCGATCTGCTTGGTGACCTTTTCCTTAATCTTCTGAACCCAATCCGGCCTCATTCTGCGAAGCTTCTGTTTGACAGGAACAGCCCCTGGTAGCAAAGGAATTCTGTGCTGGACGATTTCGGGGTCGATACCGGGCATGTCTGCGTGAGACCAGGCGAAAACCTCGGCGTAGTCTTTGAGAGTTTCAATTGTGGCTGCGTGATTTGCCGGGGACAAAGTGGAACCAATTTGCATCATGCGGGGATCATTCTCATCTTTCAGATTTATTGAAATTACTTCGTCTTTTAAAAGCTGAGCATGCCTTTCGTCTTCCTTTTCGATGAGGGAACGCAACTCGGCCGGGATGTTCCCGTCAAAGTCGATTCCTTCATCGTCGGGGTCGACACAGTTTATATAGAAGTCAGCAAAATAGTCGGAAGCAGGATCATGCATTTCATAAAACCCAGAGGGGTTGCCAAGTACAGTCGACTCAAACTCGAAGTAAAAGCTATGACGTGGAGGGCCGAGAGGCACAAACTCTGACTCTGAGCTAGACTTAGACTTGACAGACTCCGTGTCAGATTCAGATACATCGTTAATGCATGTTAGACGGGGAGTAAAAATGCAATTATTAAGACTACCCTTTGCTTCGACGATGAGGGAGGTTGGATCGTTGAGAAGATCTGGAGAGTCGGGCCCAAGCATCAGCACTTCAGCCTCATTTTCCTTGCCAACCAAACCTACTTGGGAGAAAAGCACCTCTAAATCCCCCTGATCGAAGGCAACCAACCAGTCAGCCCTTTCCTTGATTGCGACCAACTGCCTCTTGAACTCCTTTGCAGCTAGCTCTTCCTTTGCTATTTCCTCTTCGTCATCGGACCAAGTGTCGGCGGCGAAGATCTCAAAGCCCGGTAGCCACATCCTGGTCACTTGATCCCAAAATGGTTCAGCCTGCCCTAGATAAGCAACGCCTCCTCCTTCATGGACGAAGTAGCTGTCGGGGTTACCATAAAGGGTCTGAGGTTTTCCCGTGTCTTTCCCTAGTTTGGCCTTTTTGGTAGGGGGAGTGTATCCCAGGCCAAAGCGGCCTTCGGTAAAAGGAAAGACAGGGAACTCAGCGATCCCTTGCTGGCTGATCCCGAGCCCTAAGCCAGGCATGAACGACATCTTCCTCATGATTTTGAGGGCAGTAGAGCTGATGATGAAGTCGTCATCCATGACAATGGCTAGGACTGAGCCGGAGGTGTCAAAAGCAAATCCTCCGAAGTCCGAGTCTTCTTCCCCGTGCATGATTCTTAGAACAGGGGTCCCATCGTCCTTGAGTGGGCGGATCCCAGAGTCTCCGCAGATGGTTAGAGTCCCGGTAGGAAGCCCCAACATGACCTTCTGATGGAGAGTTGACGGCACAGCCATGATGTCCGCTCTATGCAGCCACGGCCTTCCCAAAAGCAAGTTGAAAGTGGCGGAGATGTCAACCACATGGAACTCTACGTCCATTTCAAAGCCCTCGGCATCAAGTTTCAGCATTAGAGTCCCCTCTACTACGCGGCGCGTGTTGTCGTAAGCCTTGACTGCTAGATTGGAAGGGGTGAGATCAGCCTTGGTGAGCCCTAAACGATAAGCAACCCTCATCGGGCAGACGTTGATCGCGGACCCATTATCGATCAGCACAGTCGGCACCCAATGTCCCTTACACTTGATAGTGATGTGCAACGGTCGATCATGAGCAGTTCCGTCGACAGGCAGGTCCTTTTCAGTGAAAGTGACGGAATGCTTGGAAAGCAACGGTAAGACTAAGGCAACCATGGCCTTGGGGGTAATGTCGGTTTGTACAGTAAGACGGGCTAGCGCTGAAGACAGCCTTTCTCGATGCTCCTTTGACGACGATATCAAACCCCAGACAGAGACGGCGGCAGGGATCCTTTCCAGCTGCTTCAGAATGGCATCCTCTTCAGGTACCCCGCTAGGAATGGCCGGAGCGTTCTTTTGAGCAGATGGAACGGTGATTCTTTGATCGTTGCCGGGATTGGACGAACTCCCTCCCGAAAGATTGGGTGGCTGGAAGACTCGACCGCTCCTAGTGACATTAGCAACCTCCCACCAAGGCGACGTGTCCACAAAGTCCCAGAAATCAGCAGGCACTTCCTCTAGCTTGCCTTTCCCCTTGTCGATCGATGCAACCTGATCCGAAGCCGTAACCCATTCCAGATCGCTCATGACTTGTCCTTCCCAAAAAGCCGAATCCTGTGCAGCAGCTTCCACAAAAGGTGTCCCCGGATTAGTGACGAACGGTACGTCCCAAAAACCTCCGTCCACTAAAGCAGTGTTGACAGTCCAGATTTCTTCTCCCACTTACATGTCGACCACTCTGTCATCCTTCCACAAGTCAGCTAGGAGGGGGTTCGTGTTCAGGTCGACGATCTCATCAACATCCCACAGATCATCGGGCAGTGCGTTGAGAACCATGATTGAGCAGTCCCCACTCGGAGCTACCAAAGGACGTGGCTGATCCAAAGGGACAATATTGAAGGTTGGCCCCACCACAAGGTCGTACTCATGCACAGCATTCGAAAGTGCATCGATCAAAGGCAGGAAGGCCCCCAGTCAGCGGGGCTCATCGGAAGCACTCCCCCCTTCGACGTAAAAGTCCAAGTACTGCTCATCTATGTCATTGTCAGTGTTGACCTCTCCCATGCCTTGGAGTTCGACGGGTTGTACAACATCGGGCTCTACATCCCACACATATCCCTTGTCTTCCTCTTCGGGCAAGACCGGCTCTGGTTGGTAGAAAAGCATGAACAGTGACAGGCCATCTAGCGGGTCGGCTCGTCCTGCAATCCATTCCTCCTCCCACTGGTCTAATTGCTCTTGGTCGACCACGGGATCCTGAGGGAAACCCAAGTGATACTGCTCCTCCCAGTCGTGAGCTAGTTCTTCCCACTCTCTCGCCCTGTCTTCCAGGTTCCACCCGACGGCTAGCATATTGACACTGACGTCCTCCGGAAAAGCTACAATAGGTCTAGGACAGAAGGTTGGGGTTATATGGTCGGTGGGGTTGAATATGGTGGAGCTAGGTTGGATTATAGTGGAGGTAAGGCTGATTTGGTTGATTTGAGGGTGGCCGTTGTGCTGCGGCATGGAGTTGGTAATGACATTGGGCTTAGGAGGGGTAGGGATGGTTCCGCTATCTACCAAGTCTTGTATCGCATGACGGAGGCGATAACAAGAGTCGGTGTAATGACCAGGCATCTGGTGATAGGCACAGAAAGCGTTCGAGTTGTGGCTAGGGGATAGATTTTGGGGTAATGGAGTTGGATCCAGCGGTTTGAGGTGACCGGATTTGGTCAACCTTTCTAGCACTTGGGACAGCGGGGCTTCAAACTTGGTGAAGTTCCGGGGTTGGTTGCGGTTTCGGGGTTTTGGAGGGGCTTGGGCCTGATTGATATCAGCAATGTGGTTGGAGTCTTGAGTAGTGCTGCTACCGGCAGATGTGGCATTGGCGTAGCTGTTATTACCGAACAAAGCAGCGCTGCTCCCTGTGTAAGCACGAGTTTTGGCTTTCGATCCCGAGGAAGAAGATGGAGGGTCGCTACGCGGCAGAACCCCAGTTTGGAGAGCTTCTTCAATGGCGAGGCCGGATTCAAAGAAAGTGTCCCAATCGGACCCTTGGACTAACACCAGATTCTTAGCAAAGTCGGGCAGCAGATTACGGGAGATGATGCGGATTTGGTCCTTCTCACTCGGCCGATCGGTCATGACAGCAGCCTTAGTTCGCCAACGCTTGATAAACTCCGCAAAAGACTCCTTTGCAGTCATTTTTGTAGACTCCAACTCTCGGGTGGTCATTTTGAGTTGGGAGTTGTAACTGTACTGGGTGAAAAAGGCCGCACCAATGTCTTCCCATGTTCTGCGCTTGGAGACGTCAAGAGACAGAAACCACTGGAAAGCTGGGCCGGCCAAAGTCTGAGGGAACAACTGGGCCATTGCCTCCTCTTCGACCCCATGTAGCTTCATTGCACCGTGGTAAGCCAGCAGGTGTGTTTTCGGGTCGCCCGTCCCGTCGAACTTCGCAAAGTCGGGCATTTTGAATCTTTTCGGGAGCCGTGCATTTGGAAAGGGGCAGAGACGGTCCATGTCTAACCCTCCGGCGCTGATTCTTTCTGACTTGGCAACTGACTCTTCTAGTTTGGCCATCTTGGCGATTAGAGCAACCATTTCGGGATTCGCAGCAGGCTGTTCAGCCGGAATGTCCTCCCCAGCTGGGCTTTCGCGCTCTTGTCTCTCACCCTCTATCCTTGCGGCTGGAAGCCTCTCGTTGATGAGAGCTTGCAAATTGGTCATAGCGGTATCGGCCTGGTCAGCCCTTTGCTGCATGATGGCCAGGTTGTGCTGGAGGTCGGCTAGAATGGTGGTAAGATTCGGTGGTGGAACATCTGCCATGTCTAGGATTTTGGTTTTGACCAGTTTTGGAGTTGCAGGCGGAGATGGAGAGGACAGAGGAGATTCGTGCGGAGTGGTCGGCGGCGAATCCTCCCTCGACAGAGTGCAGAGCTGAGCTTCCGTTGTGCTGAGCAGAAAAGCAAACCCCAAAACAGACCCTCAAGCAGACCCGACGGACGTTCCCAAGCAGGCTTGGCTCTTGATTTCGAAGCTCCCCATAGTTCAGCTAAACAGCAAAATAGACGAGCTCAATGATGGCCTGCAACTGTTTAATTTGAAAGAAATGAAAGAAACGGGCATGCCAAACGGGCATAGCCTTGGTGTTGTAAGTGATTAGCACTTTAACCGGGATGGTGTGGGTATCACGACATTCTCTTCGTTGCTCCTAGTTTTCTGTTTGAAACTTCGACCAGGTTTAGACAAGAGACTTAAACAGTCCTAATTTCCCAAAGTCTCGCTGACCCAAGGATTTTGAAAATTGATAACGCGCAACATCGAGATGCACGACTCTTCATCGGTCCATGGCAGGGTCCTAATAGTCACGAGACGAACTCGAGACAGACCTAAAAGCCGCCCTAGCATGCTCCTACGCCAAACGGGATGGATGTATGTACAGGCATGCGATAAGGAAAGCAGTAACACATAGACAATTTATGGGGGTTAGATGCAAGTAATCCTACCCTACGGGTTCCTGTCTTAGGTTGAAAGGTTCTAGTGCTTTGTACGCATGTAGAGGCCGGTTTTAGCTTAAAGGGGTTCCTCTGACTAAAGCCGCAGTATACCTCCCACTGCAATGCGTGCAGCAAAGCAATGGTCGAACGGTATTACGACTCATCATCGTCCAAGGTTGTTGGGCATTCGAGGACCCCGGGCTCCAGTAAACTGTGCCGGTTACCCAAAACGCCTCAACGGGGCTTATCCAACATCGATGCAAATGGAGAACGCCGGAGAATGATTTAAATGAGAGAGAAACGCAAGGTTTTGAAAAATGCCTTTTGAGCTTGGCTCACCTTCATTAATCAATACTTGGAAAAAAACTACACAAGCGAACAATAGTAAAAGCCCCAGTTCGGATTCGTCGGATGCTGAGATCCTGTTACGTTACCATTCCGTTCTTCAGCAGCGCGGAGCGTACTGTTTTGACAAGCTTTTGAAAAATTGTTCTCTCATGTATTAATCGCCAAATATGGATTAATGCAATTGTCCCCAGCAGAGTCGCCACTGTGGGCACACGCCCCAAAAAATCGCCAGATTTTGGTTTGCGGCCCCTTTAGAAAATAGCGCGGCAAAACGTTTCGATTCAAAGTCGCCACTCGGGTTTTAGCGGTGAGGCACCCAACGAACCGAACTCGAGAACGCTTGCTACGTTTTGCTTTGATTTGAAAAAGGTTTGATTTGATTTGAAGAGACGCAGACTGGTCCGTCGTCACCTTCGATATCTGAGGTTCGGGAGCCAGACTACGAGAGGGGAAGGGTTTTATGGCACCCCCTCTCGCCCAATCCGGAGATCGGTCTCTACTCGGGCATTTTGTAAAACGTTTGCATTTTTCTCTCATTTGATCATTTTTAGCCAGTTAGGGCGGGGGAACAGTTAATGGGGGTTAATACTGTAACAGTTTGCAGTTTAAATGACAAAATGTTTATGGATGATGATTTGCTTGCTTGAATTGAATTAAACGTAAGAACATAGATTGAGAGCAAGCGCTGCAAAGAGTTCAACGAGATGGTGTGCGCTGCTCGTCGGGTGCGTGAGCATGCGACATGCTGGCACGCAATGGCCAAGCCACTGCATGCCAACAGACCCTGCGCACGCCACCCTAAGGCTGGCGTACACTACCTTATCGATTTCTTACGGCTCCTACTCTCAACCCTCTAAGCTCTGGAATGGACCAGCGCACACCCAGGACAAACCACGCAGTTTATAAGACAATTTATGCGCATATTACAGGCAGACGGACGTAAGAAGTGGCTAAGAGCCAAGAAAATAGCACAGCAAACCCCATAAACAGAGTGGGGAGAAATAAGAGGCCAAAATGGTACTGTGATGTAAGGGCCATGCACCGGCTTGTGTCAAACATGCCGTACGCCACCCCATAGGGGCCGTACGCCAGGCTTGCACGCTAACCAGGGTCTGGCTTTACATCATCTGGGCTCTGGAACGTGACCAGAAATACCCCAAGGGCCTTATAAAGCAAAGGATACAGGTATTGAAAACTACATTTAAACAGTTCTAAAGTACAGAAAGCAATAAACTGGTTATTAGCATGCTGGAAGGTGATGACATAAAGGAAATGAGCAATAAATGGGCTCCTCATGATCCCCACGCCAACTGTGCACGTACAGCCAAAGGTGGCGTACGGCTAAGAGGAGATGGCGTGCGCCATGGCTTGGCCCCTACGATTGGTTTATTTTACCAGGGAGGGGTCTGGACTAGTATCAGTTACTAGCCAGAACCCTTCTGGCTCCCCTCAGGGGCTGAAAACAGAAAGCAGCACAAAGGTGGTATACCTTTGGTGCTAGAGATGGAGGAGTGGTAGTGAGCTTTGGGGGTTGAAGAGGGAGGGTGTATAGTGACTGGTCAGTGGAGAGGGGTGCTCCTCTTGTCCTTACTCTTTCAATGGAGAAGAGAGGGCAAGAGAAAGAAGAGGGGGAAGAGCCTTGAATGATGAATGTGCTAACCCCTTGCAAATGAATGCAAGGGGGGTATTTATGGTGGAGAGAGAGACTGAGATCAGGCCTGATCAGCTGGGTTAAGGGTTGGTTAGGTTAAGAGGGGAGCCTCCCATGCATTAAATGCATGGGACTTGGCTTGATAGCTTGTGTAGGAGAGAGAGGGGGCGTCCCCTGCAGAATGCAATGATCAGGGTGCTCTGCAGTGTACCCTGGCAGTTACAAAGTCTCGAGCACGTGACAGAAAAGCGGTGATTTGACCGGCCTTGACCCTCCGTACGCCACCTACGAGCTGCCGTGCGCCAGGTCAAACTCAGTCAACGGTCGATGTCCGACACGTGGCAAATTCCTGGCGCACGCCAAGAAGGAGATGGTGTAAGCAAGGTATGGCTTTGCTGAGGCTTATCTGGCTCTGGATTTGAAGGGTTTGAAACGGGTTTGAAATAGTTTGAAAGAGGAGGGTCCAACACTCAAAGCTCGCGACCTTCCATCGACCTCGGAGAGTTTTCAACCGTTTAATCATCATTGGGGTAATAAAAAGACCGCGAACGTGCTGATCCGGATAGTCCAGAATAGGGTGTCTACACTCGGTATATGAACAACTTGGGCTGGGAGAGTTGAAGTCCACGTCGGTTACATTGTAATTAGTTGATAGATCCATTAAGGTGCCACGTGGTGTGATCGAGAATGTCCTTGTCAAGGTAGATAAGTTTTACTTTCCTGTCGATTTAATAGTCCTTGACATGGAACCAGTCCATAATCCCAACAAACAGATTCCTCTCATCCTTGGTTAATCTTTCTTGGCTACAGCCAATGCATCTATTCACTGTAGGACTAGAATGATGGAAGTATCATTTGGAATATGAGGGTGCAATTGAATGTTTTCGATGCCAATCTTTATCCCTGTAAAGAGAAAGATTGCTACGCAGTCAGTGAGAGTGATTATATGGTTGATAAGGTGCCTCTAGAAATTCGAGTTAAGAATCGCATAGAAATGCCTCTTTTGCATGTAGGCTTAGATAGTGCTCTTGAAACGGGTCATAATTCTCTGAAATCGAAGGCCCGCATAGATGAACCTCCATGGAGTGACCCATACATTGAGCCTTGGCTCATACTTCTTAGTCCTTCTGCTTCCCCTCTTATAAAGGGTGCACCAAGACAAGAGTGGAAACCACCACCATATGCATTCTTGGGCCCGGGTAATATTTTTTCTGGTGATTGATATTTAAAGGCTCTCAGTTTGTCTGGCTGAAGACATTAAATTTAGCGCTTCTTGGGAGGCAACCCAAGTGTCATTCATTGTTTAGTGTTGTCTTTTGAGTTTTTATTTATTTATTTATCTTTTTCTAGATTTGTTAGTTTTTTCTTTTTGAGTAAATTTTTTTTCTTTTTATCTGTATTTGTGTGTGTTTCTTGGAGGATAATATTGTGCAGGTTGTTCAATCTAAGTTGGGGGGTCTTCCTCTCATATTACATCCTGTGTAGTTCTCCATTGCGTGGTGATACCTTTCCCTTCTTTTTCTTTTATGTCCTCTATTTTTGTTCTTTTGCATTCAATGCGGGCATTGAATGGTTCAAAGTTGGGGGAGGAACTACTTTGTAATTTGTTTTTTTTTTTTTTTTTGGGAACTTAATTAGCCATCCTTTTTACCCTACTTATTTAGGTGCTCATCCTAATGTGTTTAAATATTTATCTTTTCATCCTCAAATTCAATTAAATCCTAAACTACCCTTTATTTTTCCTAATTTTTCAAATCTTTCTCTTTTTTTGTTTTTGTTTTCTCTTTTCTAATTATCTTAATTCTCTCTCCTCTTTCAAACATTTCTCACCTAATCTTTTGAATTTTTTTCGTCTCCTAATCTTCTCTCTCATATTTTCATTCCCCTAAAATCTAAAAAGAAAATACGACTCTTACAAAAACGAATGTGTAAGCCGAAAAACATGACAAAACATGATCAATTCACAAAATATGGCAAAATCTCATCGAAGTAGATGAACAAAACATGATCAAATAAAAAACATGAAAAAAATCAGAAAATATGATAAGTTTCGAAAAGTGTAAGTTTCAATCGAGGGAGATGAACAAAATATGATCAAGTAAAAAACATGACAAAAATCAGAAAACATGACAAGTTTTGAGAAGGGTAGGTTTCAATCGAGGTAGATGAACAAAACATCATCAATTCAAAAACATGACAAAAATTGAAAACAATAGAAAGGGTATTGCGTTTGGTCAAATCCACTTTTGATTCTCAAATATTACGATCAATAGAAGGGCTAGAAGATGGTTGAGAAAATAGTGGCTACTCAAATCCCCTATTCAACTGTTCAAACAAATACCCAAAATCAAATTAGTGTTGTTATAGATTTAAGACAATAGAAGCCAACCTCTGTGAACTCTTCGAAATACATCATTGGCGGCATCGATGGTAGAAGAAAACCCATAAACAAATGTACCAGTACAACACGAAAAGATAGGGAATCTGACATATCTGTGATAATGTTAAGATCTCCGAGCACTAGAGTCGGGCTTTGAGCGTGATGACGTGGGCGACGACGTTTGTGGTCAGATCTGTAGGAGTAGGGGACGACGTTTGTGGCGGTGCGGTGCAGATCGTCGACGACGACAACGGCGGCGTTCATGGAGGTGGGTCGTTGCTACGCCTTTCTTTCTTTCCTTTCTTTTTTCCCTAAAAATAGGGGACCAAGGGAGGGGAAGAGAGAGAGAGAGAGAGAGAGAGAGAGAGAGAGAGAGAGAACTCACCGGACATGGGGCTTGCCGGAGGAAAAATGGAGCAGAGGGATTTCGGTAGAGTGAGAAGGAATAGTTTAGGGTTAGGAATTACTTCGTATATGGTGGGTTGTGCGTTTTTCGAAGAGTTCTCACTTCTCAAGTTGGTTGGAAGTTTAAGGATGTTTATCCCACAAATTAAGGCTATATGTATATATATAATTCAATAGACAATATCTATATTAAAATAAAATAGGGGTACAATGGGCAATAATGTATTTTGAGGATGAGAATATAAGTATTCAAACTCTTTAGGATGGACAGCTAAATAAGTCTAATGAACAGGATGCCTATTTAATTTCTTTTTTTTTTCTTAGACTCTTAAAAATCCAAAAAAATTAAAATTTTGAAAAAATAAAAAATAGTGGGACCCTTTTGCATGTGGTTTGACTCTTGTTGTGATTATTTGTTGGATAACTGGTTGAGGTGTGTTGCCTACCATAATGATATCTATTATTGGAATGGTAGTTCTACTTGCTAGCTTGTCTTAAGAAGTTGATTATGGCACTTTGGTTTGGCACTCTTGCACTTCACGTATACTTGGGCTTTGATCACTTGTGAGCTGTGAATTGACTGTTCTTGATGGCTAGATCAGTATAGACTTATGCCCTAGTGAGTTTTCGTGCCTTATCTTTTTGTTGGAGTGGTGTCAAGTAAACTCTTAGTTTGTCATGGAAAGAGTCAACTTATTGAGGTCTCATTATTCTTGATTGCTAAGCATTGGAATTTATTGATTGACTCATTAATCTCTTGGGTTTGGTTTGACATATGGATGATTCACCCTTTGGAGAGGATTATAGGCCGTCTTTGTTATTTGAGCCCGTTCGTTCTTTTGTTTCACATTTATCCCTTGCATGTCAGTTTGAGCCTTTTATGCTTAGCCTTTTCTTGGTTAGCTCCACCATCCATATTGTTTAGAGAATGGCTATAAAGGGGGAATAATTACTTTATGGTTGGAAAATATTGAAAGGTTAGAAGAAGAAAAAAGGAAAGGTGGAGTTGGTTTTAATGTTGAGGGGTACACATTGCATACTCATCCTGTTGTTGTTTTGAAATACTCATCCTTTTCTCGGACACTTGAATTTGATTTATCCTTGCCATGAAACATTACCTTTTACCTAATATTATAACCTCGAATAAAGTCGTACTTGATCTTTGGGGTGATGGGAAGTGGATTGAAAAATGTGAGAGAGAGTTCCAATGCTTGGTGTGCTCCGTTCATGAGACCGTGTGTCCACCATATAAAGCGTTCTTTTTGTGTCATAGTGTGCGAGTGCTTTGCTTTCATTTATATTACTTCTAACCGCACACTTGAGAGTTCATAATATGCACCTTGTTTCGAGTGATTTTCTTTGTGAGTGCATGACACTGTGAGAATTGAATTTGAGACTCGAACCGAAGAGAGCGGTTAGTCATTGCAAACCTGTGGTTCAGGCCCATATCACACACACGCTAAGCCTAGGTGCCATGGTTTATTTTTGGACTTGATAGCGTTTGGAATTATTTGCGCCTTCTTATATCATTCTGGTAGTTGCATATTCTTTGCTTGATGAACCAATAAGTTGTATGACAGATTTTAGATTCCATGTGAAAAGGTTTCCTGTGTTTTGTGGGTGATCATTGCTGAAAACCCTTACGAGACTTCACTCGTCCTACCGGGGGTTTAAAAGACCTATCTATTTTAATTTGTCTTCATTAGTTTTTCTATTCTTTTCTTTGCTAGGGACTAGCAAAGTGTAAGTTGGGGGGTGTGATAAGTGCCAAAATATTAGTATTTTGGCCCTCCAAACTACACTCGTTAGTCATTAATATTTGTTATTTGATATTTATTTTGCTTCTATTTTGTTTATAGGTTGCTCGAGCTTGTTGTCCAAGATAGGCCTGTGCAAAATACCCGTGAACCCGCGGGTCCGACCCGACCCAAAGGGTCTCGGTTGGTTTCAAACAGGTATATCGGACGGTTACGAGTTGGGTTTTGGTAAAAAATACGGTCTCGGTTTGGGTTCTTGTCAAACGGACCCGTTGGGTCTGACCCGCCTGACCATATTACGTATATTATATATGTATATGATGTCCTGAACTTCTGCTGGTGCAGGTTTGAAAAAGCACGCCAGCTGTGCCTAAAAAGAAGTTCTGAACTTCTGTACACATCAATATATTTAATACCCACCCAATCTCTTTTTTCTTTGAATCTTTCTCTACTCTTCTCTCTTCTTATCATGATTTCCCATACAAAAAAGACAGGTCTCTCTCTCCTCTCTTCTATATTTTTAGATTGAAGCCATCAAAGAGAAAATTTTCTCTCTATTTCTCCTGCAGACAACTCATTCTCTCTCATCACTCTTTCTTCTCGCTGCAATTTTTATCCAGGGACTAGGGCCATGGCCATACCCTTCCACTTCCAGATCTCTGCCTTCGCGAGCCTCCGTCCCATTCCAGATGAAAGACACACCATCACGGCGTCGCCTCCGCCTCCACCACCTCTCTCTCTCACGTCCCTTGCGTCCGGCGTCCACCGTTCAACCTCAGAACGACGGAATCAGTGAAGCTCTAAAGTTTGAACCCACAACCCACAAACGGCATGCTCTCTCGCTTTCGATTTTTTTCTGAGTTTTTCCATTTTTTCCGTTGTCTTTGGCTGAGATTTGATTTGTTCAAACTTTTGTGATTCGTTTAGCCCGACCCGACAAAAACATTTGGTTTCACGGACGGTTCTGGTAGTTCTGCGGATCGGTTACGGGTTAAAAAATAGACTACCCGACATAGTCGGGTTTCGGGTCAAAACCGACCCGCCCAACCCGCGCACACCCCTAGTCTAAGATATTGGATAAAAAGAAGAGTTTAATGAAATTTGGGGTTAAAGTGCAAAATGCTTCAAAGTTGGATTGTTAATTTGTTATTGCACAAAGTTCAAAGACCTCTTGTGTAACTATTGACTAAAACCTTATTTAAACAATTGAAACTCACTGCCGCAGCAGTCAGCATTGGACGTGGAAATTGGTTTGGTCGTGGCAGCGGCCGAAAAAGAACGAAGGTAGAAGCAAATTAAATTGTTCTTTGGAACATGGAGATAAATTCAACATCATATGATTCACTTCGTTTGATGGCCTACTAAATCCTTCTTCAAGGGTATAGATGAAGCTCGAACTCTAAGTAACCTTTTTATGTTTTGATTTAGGTTTTATTATTCGAATCACAGTTGTGTGACTTTCAAGGATTTATTTATAATATTACTTCTTTCTAGCAAATCTTGTGTATGAAATCCTAAGTTTTATGCACGTTCATACAACAGTTTTAATTGTTTTGTGATTACTGGTTGGATGGCCTATACTACGTAAGACGCGTCGTGCTGATGAGATGATCCGTGCTTGTTTAGAGACAGTTCGTACTGGTAAGACGATTCGTGCTAGGTGGAGATAGTCCATGCCGATTGGTGATTCATAAATTATTTTTAGGAGGTATCGCTAGGGCTTGCAATCCTGCGATATCCGGATTGATTCGAATATATGACCTACAATTGAAACAAATTTAGGTTACGAGGGGAAAGAGTGGATTCGAAACCCTAGAACTTTTTCCCATCAATTCTTTTCTGCTTTTCTCTCGTCTTTAATTTCAATTCAATAGTTTTAAGAAACCAACAATCAATCAATCTTTTTCTTGGATTAATATAGAAATTAATTGAAATAACTATAACTCAGCCTTATAATCCCTGTGGAGCGACACTCTGAATACTTACCACTGTTCATTTGAGTAGTAGTAATTGTTTCATTTTATTAATTATTTTTGGTACGGAGACGACCCGATCATAGTCCTTAGGCATCGTTGTCCTCCTAGGAACCACCCTTAGCTTGCGACTGCATTTTCAATTTGTGCATTCATGTAGTATACATTATTGCATATTGTATATATCAAATGTTGAAAGTAGGAAGTTAGCAAAGTTGTGGGGGTTTTGCCCGAATGGTTGCCATCATGCAATTTGTTTTTCAATTGATGCGATTGAAAATCTCCTGCGATATATTTTTCTCACTTGATTAGCGGATGCAATGGAAATCTCCCTAATCCTCGATTTGGTTTGCCGAAGGATGTGATGTAATCTCCAGCGATGCTGCAATATGCAATGTTGCTATTCTCATATGTTAGCAGAGGCAATGGAAATCTCCTTAACTCTTGGTTTGTTCCCCAAAGGATGCGATGCAATCTTTTATGGTATTGTTCTCTTTCCTCAGCAAGATGCGATGAAATCTCTTGCTGAACAGATGCAACGATGGTCTGCCCATCCATTCACAACGATGGTCCGCCCATACACCTCAACGACAGCCTGTCCTGTCCAATTCAACAATGGTCCGCCCGTCCTTTCAATCCATAATGATGGTCCTCCTGTCCACCTCAACGATAGCCTGTCCTGTCCAATTCAATGATGGTCTGCCTATCTACATCAACGATAGCTTGTCTTGTCCAATACAAAGATGGTCCGCCCTTCCATTTAGCCCACAATGATGGTCCGCCCATCCACCTCAACGACAGCCTGTCCTGTCCAATTTACCAACGGTCCGCCTGTCCACCTCAACGATGGTCTGCACGTCTAAGTTCACAACGATGGTCCGCCCGTCCAAGTTCCTCAACGATGGTCCGCCCGTCCAAGTTTACAATGATGGTTCGCCCGTCCAAGTTCTCAACAATGGTCTGCCCGTCCACCTCAACGATGGTCCACCCGTCCTAGTTCACAATAATGGTCCGCCCATCCAAGTTCTCAATGATGGTCCGCCCGTCTACCTCAACTATGGTATGCCCGTCCAAATTCACAACGATGGTCCGCCCATCCACAACAAATGATAGCCTGTCATGTCCAATTCAACGATGGTCCACCCGTCCTCATCAACGACAGCCTATCCTGTCCAATTCAACGATGGTCAGCCCGTCGACAACAAACGACAGCTTGTCTTGTCCAATTCAACGATGGTCCGCCTGCCCTCATCAATGATAGCCTGTCCTGTCCAATTCAACGATGGTCCGCTCATCCACAACAAGCGATAGCCTGTCCTGTCCAATTCAACGATGTTTCGCCCGTTCTCATTAACGACAGCCCATCCTTCCCAATTCAACGATGTTTCGCCCGTTCTCATTAACGACAGCCCATCCTTCCCAATTCAACGATGGTTCGCCCATCTAATCAGTCTACAACAATCGACAGCCTGTCCTGTCTAATTCAACAACGGTCCACCCATCCAATCCATTAACAACAACCTGTCTTATCCAAAATCCATCAACGGCGGTCCACTCGTCCAATCAATCCTTAACGACGAATTGCTTCGTCTAATCAATTTACAGTGACAATCTGTCCGTCTTGGTCTAAAGCGATCCAACCGTTAGCGCATCTTCCAGCAGTCTTATTGCTCCGCCTTGGATGGTCTTTGATAAGGAGATTGGCTCTGATTCCCAACGGATGAATTCAACCTACCTGACATGATCTACCCGTGATTGTTGGAGTTTCTTTGTGCCAAAAAATGTTTGATCCCCAGCGGCGATGATCTGTCCACAACTGATTATTCCCCACGAGAGTCAACCTCGACATTCAATGATGGTCCACTCATCCCCATTCCCCCATCAGAGTTCAAACTCTCTTCTAACGATCTTGAGATGGTCCGCTCATCCTCGATCTCTTGATGCACGGTATTTTTATATTCATGTCTGCATTTTCTATTTGTTTTCTTCTAGATAGCCTTGAGGTGTCTAGAAATCTTTGACGTTACTTGTACCAAATCGATGGTGCTCCAAGTTCCGTCAAAGAAGGGCTACTGTAAACACCCAAATCTGGGCTTACCAGATTAGTTTACTTACAGTATTTGATTCCCTAATGATGAAATGGATCAAGAACACCCCGAGAATGTCGAGTGTCTGAGCTTTGAGTGTTTGACACCCTTTTGAACCTAACCTAGCCTAAGCCAATTCTCAGCCAAAACCCTACGTGCATTCGCAGGTCTAAAACCGGCTTGCGCCAGTCCATTTGCCACATGTCAGTCATCAATCAGCTTTGACCGTTGACAGGGCAGGGCAATTTGGACCCGAGTATGCAGGTCAACTACTTGCGTAGCTGGTCAAACTTGTTTTATTCAGCATGTAGAAGCCATGATTAGAGATCTACAACACACGGGACCCTTCCAATCCATTGGAAAAGCAGTCTTCACCTGGGGACATCTCTTACACCCATCTCATCACCTTTTCCTTCTCATCCAATGGGAAGGAAGCAAGGCCAGTCCTTTGACTAGTGTAAACTCTTCTCTCTCCCTCTCCCCCTATATATACCCTCTTTGGTCATCCTAGCAAAGTGTTGGTTCACCAAGTTACAAGGTTACAACTTTTGGCTATACACTTTGTACTCCTCTTAGCAAACTAAAGAGATACAAAGGCATTCAAGAACACAACACTTGTTCTTCACCCTCTAACACACAACCATCCTCCAAGCATCATCCAACCAACCCATCCATTCAAAGCTGAAGTACTCATTCAAACTCAAAAACCAAAGGTATAACACTTTGGTAATACTCTCTATTCTGATCCTTGAGGGGCATTGGTAGGGTCAAAGCTGGTAATCAATACCAGTCTTGGCCCTAAAGCTAGCAGGGTTTCAAAAACAGTCAGAGCAAGGACCAACGTGCGCCAGTCCTTAAGACACGTACGCCACCATGTGGTAACATGTGCAGGGCAGCGTGGGGACTGAGGTCTTGCTATTTTATGTCTTTCTTTCCATATTCATCACTGTGAAGCATGTTAAAACAAATTTTCAACTTTCTTTACTTAGAATTGCTAGCTTTAGTTGTCAATATGCATACCTGTTGCTATGGAATACCTCTGGGATCCTTCTGATCATGTCTCAGAACCCAAAAAGTGTAAAGCCAAGCACTGACCAAAGAGTTACAACCTACGTGCTGCAGTGGTTTACACGTGCACGCAGGTCATACCCAGGCCAGTGATTGGCCATTGCATGGTAACTAGGCCTTGGCCTCTGTTATATCCCCACACTGTTTATGGGGTGTTTATTCATTTTGTGGCTTTATAGCCCATTCAAACTGCTTATAATTGTATATAAACTACTATATAATACTGTTTGGTTTGTCCTAAATGTGCACTAGTCATTTCCAGAGCCCAAAGGGTTGAAAATAAGAGTAATGACCTTAAACTAATTGGCGTACCCGTGTGTTGGTGTGGCGTATGCAGGTATGGTCAACATGTAGTGACTTAATCCGTGCATGATGATTCTTTCCTGCGTATTTCATTCTAAGGTAGTGTCCTCCAGTCTGTTTAAAACTCCCACAACAATCTGTTTTCATCATATACTAGTTGTTTCAATAAAGCGAGCATGCCATTTACACATCTTGCCAAGCATGTTATAGTTTTAATTCCCTTTAACTGTTCTGCCACCCTAACTAGCTAAAAATCGATTAAAAAGAGAGAATCAAATGTTTTACAAAATGCCCGAGTGACCGATCTCCGGATTGGGCGAGACGGGTGCCTTAAAACCCTTCTGCTCTTGTAACTTGGCTCTAGAACCTCAGATATCAAGGTGACGACGGACCGGTCTACGCCTTTTTCAAAAATCAAACAATGTAGCAAGCGTGTCAAGTTCGGTTCCTTGGGTGGCATACCACAAAAACTCAAGTGGCGACTCTGAATTGAGCATTTCGCTGCACTTTCCAAAAGGGCGCACCGAATTTTTATACAAATTTTAGGGGCGTGTGCCCACAAATTAGATCAAGAACTTCTAGGTATCGGATTGAGCTGATATTTCGCGGGAGCTCTGGAAAAAATATTTAAAATTTAATGAACGGCTCGGATCGTTTGTGTGGACCCATAGTGGGCCCCACATCGCGATCAGTGCACTATTCATTTGTGTCAATAGCACCTCTGCTCAAAAACTCTGACAAAAAAACACACGATCGCATACAAAACACAAGAAATATACATGGTTCTCCAAAATAATGTACATCTGCGGAGAGTGAGAGTTCCATTATATGAAGTGGAGAGATTACATTATTGTGATATAGATAGTCAATACTCAAAAAATAGTGTGAGATGGGATGGTGAATACTGTTAGAAGGTAAAATGTAGGGCAAAGTCCACTTTGACCCCTGGTGATATGGGTGATGTGCAGATTCACTCCTATGGTTTAAAAATGTGCACATAGTCATGTGTGGATATACCCTCTTGGTTCAAAAGTGTGCACATGACACCCAATTCCATCTATAATAACATCAAGTTTGACAAATGTGCATTAAAAGTCTGATATGCCCTCATCTTCTCCCTTGATTCATCTTCTTCCTTGAATCTAACCACTCCATCCCCTATACTAAAAATTAGATCTGAACTGTTGATATTATATAGTTTGACAAGTATTACATCCATACCAAAATTTAAGTCCATCAAAAATATAAAAACCTCATGGTCAAATCGAATTTATTATGAATTAAATTTTCAATTTTCAAATTTATCATTCATTGTAACAAGAATTAGATCACTGAGCTATTGATGTCCCATCAAATTGATTTTTTACAGAGATGTTATATTCTATGATTAATACATTACGAACAACTCATATTAGATTTTGGTTAGATTCACGAGACATGTGAGATACATCTTCGTTAAAATATAGATGGAATTGGGTATTACGCGCACACTTCACAAATCATAGAGGTGTTATATGCACACTTTTAAACTATAAGTGGTGTATTCTCACATGACTCAAACCATAAAAAGTCAAAATGGACATTGCCCTAGATTGTATTAGATAGCAATGGTGGATAGTGAATGGAGGGAACACCCAGTGAATGGAGGGGAGTTAAAGGGAGGATTTTCGCAAGGATACGGGAGAGAGTTGGGTGTGTCGGTAGTGATGGAGAGAGAGAATAGTAGTGGAAGAGTGCAATAATCCTTTTCTCTTTGTAGCTTGAGAAAAAATAAGAAAAGAAGTGCATGAGAATGAAAGAAGACGTGCAATAATCCTTCTCTTTTCAACCAACAAAATCTAAAATAATGTTTCAAAATCCGTCGCAATTTGCAAATAACAATGTATAGTAGTAACATATAATCCCACACACCACCAAGAGTGATAGCCTTGTGGCACTAATGGATTAGTCCAAAATGGTTTGAGTGATAGAGAGCTCCAACATTTGAGTCACACTAGTGAATTGGCACGTGCGTTGCACATGGTATATGTGGGTAGTATATCATTAGTAGATGATGAAATCAAAATACATGATTGTCGAAGTATAAACAAATGTGTGTAATTGTCGTTTGAGGAAGAGGAAAGGGAAAGAAAAAGGAAGATGTCGGATAAAAAAAAAGCATATGAAATGAAAATACATGGTTTGATGTAGCCTTACAAACATCTGTGTAGAATTGTTGTTCTTCAAAAACGGGAAAAAAAATAAAAAACAATGTGTAGTATTGGTCTAAAAGTTTCCACCCAAAAGAATTTTGGCATCGGGCATTTTTCCTTTTTGTTAAAAAACATAGCGCTGATTGGCTCCGTCACTAAGAGCATCTCCATCAGAAAATGTCAAAGCTGAGATGACATCTCCAACGGTTACTTTTGGCATAAATGGACAATCCAATAGATATGCCTTCACTCATGCCAAAGCTGAGGTGGCTTTACATGTCAATTTTGAGATCTACCTCTATACATGCCAATTTTCAAAAACTACCTTTGGAAGTTCAAAAACAATTCTGCCATTTGAGGTTTTCTTACTCTTTTTTTGTTCCTTTTAAGTTTGAGCTCTATTTTTTTGACATAAGGGCTGGAGAGGGAGAGTTTGATGTCAAATGGAAATGTCAAAATGCCACATAAGCCTTTAAAAAAAAAATTGGCATATCTCCTGTTGGAGATGCTCTAACTACTCCAACATCAAGGGTGCATTGGATCTGAAAAATCAAGGATTTTATCTTCCCACAGCAACAGGAAGAAAGCTGTTTTTACGTTTTAACCTGTGTCATACAAGGAAAAGGAAGAAAGCTACGAAAGCATAAACGGTTTGAACCTATGTCAAGCTCATTCCTCCAGCACTGAGACTTCTAATCTTTCATCCCAACAGAGGAGCATCGAACTGCAGTGAAAACTGAATAAACAGAAGAAATTATCAAAATGCTAAAGTGAGGAAATATAGAAGTAATTGAAAATTATGAACCTGAATAAAACTGAATTTTGACGGGGTTTCAATTTCAACAAAAGCTGAAAGAACAGGCATGGATATCAAAATTCGGAAAAATAACTTGCCAGGAAATAGGTAGACAAATTTCCTCTTCACTTTTCCCATGGATTCTTCATTTTTCTGATTTACTACATGAAGTGCAGCTCACGTGATTCACAGAAGCGTGTATTTTTTGCTTTTAAGACTCAAATCTTAAATCAGGACACAAGTTTTTAACGGAAGTACCCCAATTAGAGTTGTTCCTATGGCTGAACAAGGAGTGCAGCATATTAGTTATCAGGAGTCTCGCAACTGCAAACTAATGCTTTATAACGGCATAACTCAAGAACCCAGCTGACCCAGATCAGCAGCAAAACTGATGTAGGCAAAACCCCGTTAGCTATATAGGAAAAAATTGCAGCCTCAGTCAGGTTTCACATTTTACCAGTTTAACCAACAACCAAAGATAGTAAACAGAAATGAAAAATAACCAAATTAAAACAAATTAAGGGAAAATGCTAGGATTGGGAAGTGTCATGAAAAAGCAAGAAGGCACAGGAGGCTTAAGAAACAAGAAAAATCACTCCTCATTATTATAACGGATCATAGCAACCATAATAGTGTCACACTCTATGTTTATGTCCAGAGTTTGAGTGGACTATAATGTCACGTTCATGTGTGACATTTGCATTATTTCCTTTTTCCTTCTATCCATATTACAGCCACCCGGTCAGCCGATGGGGAGTTGTAAACCCTTCAGTCGAGCTTGACATCAGTCCTTATGTGTATTCTATATGAATCTAATGAACTTTGGTCTAGTCTCCTAAGAAACATGGCATAAGGGTTTGCAGAGAATATATCCATTAGTGTTCTGACAATGTGTGGGTTACGTGGGGGTTTTTTCTTTTTGTCCAGCAGGTTTTCCATAATGTCTAACCTATTTTGGAGATCAATATCAGTATCATAGACATATAGTTGGAAGTAACAAGGAGAAGTAGCTGATGGAATCAAAGATGGCAGTTCATGGTAAATTTGCCCTTGTGCACGAAATGTGTAAACTCCTCCGGTTAAATTAGCAAGTCCTTTGTCTAGCATGACACCAAAGGATGTGAAACCGAAGATGCTATTATAGGCACAAATGTGTTTGTGGAATTCCAAAGCTTCAACAGTTTGAGAAGTGAACAAGTTTCGTAGGCTTGATGGGACAAATGGGCTTGTCAGAACTACTTCTCCATTGTGGCAACAACAAGTTGGAGGCTTGTTTTGGAACCTTTTAGCCCTACAAAATCGGCAAATTGTCATGCTCCGCAATTCATGTGGTTGGGAAAGATGGACTTGTCTCCTTCGTTGTCCTATGAATGGCATATTCACAAATAAAGGGTAAGGCATTCATGGAAAGTGATGACCCTTAGAGAGCATAGATTAAATAATCCAGTCTTGGCTTGAAACCTAAACAGAGAGGTTATGATTCGAGGATGGTGAATGTGGAACAAATGATAGTGATTGACTTTGGCTGCTACCTACTAAAACGTCATACAACATACCTATAATGAGCAGTGAGCACACGCCAAAAAAGAAAAAAAAAAAGGAGAAGTTAAAGCTTTAGTTTTTTTGAGCTGCGCTAAAGAAACAGTTGGACAAACTTTTGATATCTTGCATAGTTTATAGTTCATCTCAAATGCTATCGAATTGGACCTAATCCATTTGTTCGGATGACATGCTCATGGCTGAAGTTGGTTTCATGAGCATGATGATGTTCTGTGCTACTTCAACCAAGATGCTGATATTTCTTTTTTATTCCAAGCTAAATCAGTGATCTGCACACCAACTCAAATATTTTTACACAGAATTCTAGAACAGCCTTTTATCTAGCCATTTGGGCTTGTTTTTATTTTCAAAACATTGGTTCAAAAACAGAAACAGAGCCCATGTTTGCAGAGCTAGCAATAGAAGAGTAAGATCAAAGACCAAAGTTTGGCTTGCATGATTAAGAGGAGAAGACATACCAGAAGCTGAGATTTCAGAGGGCAACAGATTCAACGTGAGTGCGGGAGCTCAAATGAAGGTGCTAATACTTCTTTTTCATTCAAGCCCAGTACAATCATCTGCACTCAAAACGAAATGTATAGTCCACCGAACAAAGGGAACGCGAATCACCATACCACTGCAGCACTGAATCGAAGATTAGAAAACCAATACGCACAATTGGAATAAGTATTTCTTTTGACAACCAGATTTTGGTAATACAGAAAACAAAAAATAAATGATCAGCAAAACAGAATACCGTATTAAATGCTAAAACAAAAATCACCCTTGAACTTTTACATTAAGTCCCATTAGATGTGATCTATTTTAGGTGACCATAAACCGTAGATGAATAATACAGACACGTCACAATGGTAAAAGCAGATGAGTCTAACAAAAGCAAGCTGTATAAACTAAGAAAAAATGGAACCATCTTATTCCTCCACAACCCTCATCAGCGCCCCTTTTGGGGAAACTATGTTGCAACTCCAGGCAAAGTCTTGCCTTATTCCATGTCAAATGCTGGAAATAACTATTGATATCTACTAAAAGATTAGGTGTTTAAGCAAAACAGAACATTGTGTTTGTTCTACCTCAACCTCCATGCCATAAGCTGTTTGGACAGAAAGACTGGGACCTCCGACCGCATATTCCAATAGTTTTCCAGAAGATGCTCCAGATGCAACAGTGGCAAACCTATAACACATAGGCTAGAAGCATGAGATAAGGGGTAAGAGTTAAAAACAAACTCAATGTCAATATGTTGTGAAACAAAGTGCTTTGTATTAGAAATCACGCCAGGATACCTATAGGCCCCGTTTGATAAGAGGTTTGAGACTTGGGATTGGATTACTAATCCCATGGGAGTATTAATACTCTGTTTGGTAACCAAAAAGGGTCCGGACTATTAGTCCATTGGGATGTCCAATCCGGCCTTTAGGGGGTATTAGCAATACCCCGTGGGACTTGGTATTCGTAGTCCGAACCCAACCCCTTCTCATTACCAATTTCTTCTATCAATCTAATCTCATCATCTAATCCCATATCAAATAAACATGATATTAATAATCCCATCATCTAATCCCATCCCAAACAAACATACTCATTATCAATCCATTCTCATTACCAATCCCGATCCTAATCCCATTTTCTTACGAATCCCATCCATCTATCACTGTTATCAAACGGGGTGAACGGGAATACCAAAACATGCTATGAGTCTCTGTGGCCATTTCTAGTTTTAATTATCCTTTCCACTTTTGAGCTCAAATACAAAACATCTGACTCCATGATTTGTGTTTGGAGGAGTATAATGGGCATTGCGTTTCCTCTTCCTATTTTGCATTTTCTTCAGAATATACTCTACTTTTTGTGTAGGTGTAAACTCAGCATATTTCATCCTTTGAGGAAAGCGGCGCCGGCTGATTTCATCTTGGCCAAGGCAATCCAAACCTTGTGTCTCATCCATTTTCTTTATTTTAACAAAACAAAGATGGGAAAAAATCAAACGCCATAAATGGGACAGGTAGCGTA
The DNA here is from genome assembly GCA_019656275.1 of Rhododendron kiyosumense. NCBI lineage: Eukaryota > Viridiplantae > Streptophyta > Magnoliopsida > Ericales > Ericaceae > Rhododendron > Rhododendron kiyosumense. The sequence continues at coordinate 2,485,914 of BPLS01000707.1, forward strand.
AACTCATAGTTGGTAATGTTTTCGCGATGGTTCGTAGAAAGGTAGAAGTTCCAAACAATCATCATATGTTGTTTTTTGTAAAATTAGTTGGAAAGGAATAGCTGATATCGCAGCATTTGCATAGCGTGAATTCATAGTCATTTTCTTTCTTTCTTTCTTTGTGTGTGTGTGTGTGTCATTGACGTGATTTCCTGACTTCTGAGTTGGAAGTTTGGTACATGTCATCTGCCTAATGTTGGAGAAATTCAATGGACAGTGTCATAAACATATGATGCAGAGTGTTTTTTTTTTAAAGGGGATTTGTTGTCTTCTAAAGATCCGCTTTGTTGTAAACTTTTTTTTCCCATTTCTAATTGCTAGTATACACCGAGGCAGGCCAAAGTCTACCCTTCTTTATAATTGTGATCAAATGACTGAGTCATCTCAATCTAAGCCTCTCTCTTTAAATAATGTGTAATGGGCTACAATACGTAATCCCACTCAATAATTTTTGCATATATACACAGTCCACAGGCATGCCATCTAGGGAGGGCAGTCAGTGGTGATGAAATAAACAGTCATTCAAAACGCGCCTACAAAAACAACTTGTTTACGCACTTATCTTTGTCCCGGTCAGAATAATTTTCTGGAGACATATTCTTCTCTTCGGATTCTACTGAACGGTATTTTTGGCAAGTGTCTTTACAGGTCAAGTAAAGTCTTAGTGTATCCTTTCACCTTACTTTTTTTAAAGCATCCCAACTTCTATTGTTATTGTTTAAGTGCTCTCATGTTCGACATCTTCAACTAGTCTTCAAAGGCACATTTTGGCAAACAGTTGGTGTGCATAATTATGGTCTACAGAATTGACGGCATTGGTGGACGAAGGGGGAAGGGGAGAGTCTGGTATTCGAAGGGACATTTTTGCCAAACAGTTGGTATGTGTATTTATGGTCTACAGAGGTGGACAAAGGGGAAAGGAGAGAGTGTTTGCAATCAAAGACGGGGTGGAAATTTGAATGCATGACTTACCTGTCTTGGCCTTGTGTTGGGATGCACTTGGGTTCTGTCCGGTACGTTATTGTTGTTGTTGGAGTCTTGGTTGTTGTTGTTATTGTTGGAATCTTGGTCGGAGGCTGCCGGAGTAATTAAGTCGGAGAACGGGGTGCCAGAAGGATGGTGCAATTGTTTTTTGGGAGGCCAGGGGAGTCGGAGGTGTAGGGGCTTCCAGAAGGAGGATGGATTGGTTTTGGGCTAGGGGAGGCTCCGTTGGGGTGTTGTATTGTTTCGCTTGGAAAGAACTGTTCGTTGGAGTGTTTCACAGTTTCGGTTGGGAAGAGGTGTGGAGCGTGCAGGGATTAATTGCAATTGCAAGGGTTATTTGTGAAAATGAAAGAGTAGGAAACACTTTTGTACATTTAGGGCGTGTTTGATTGCAGATTTCATTTTGGGGAATTCGTAATGAGGTGAGATTATTAATGAGGAGATGAATCATTTATTCATGTTTATTTTACACATGATTAGGATTGGGATTGAAATTGAGAATGAGGTGAGATTGTAAATAACATATTTGTTTTGGTTACGATTAGAATTGGGATTGGAATTGAGGTGTGTTTTAAACTGATTTTGCTCAATTCCGTGGGGATGGGATTCATAATAACACCCCCCATGGATTGACTAACCCCATCAGATGGGGGAATTGGTATTCCCATGGAATTTGTAATCCATGGGATAAAAATCCAACCAAATACACTTTTTGAACTACACTTTACTTTCAGAGTCCTATCCCAAGCCCCAATCTAACTATCAAACACGCCCTTAAAAGTAGTAGTATAGAAAATTGATGCCTTCTCGATATTGCTCTTCTGCGAAGTTTGGCTGCGTTGCACTGACAGTGGAAGTATGACTCTTACGGGTTATGCGTTTAAGCTAATTTACTTTTTCTTAAAGATGGTCGGTAATATTTACTTTCGTATAATTTGTTTACCCTTTCGTTAATGTAATCATTCATTGCAACTAGAGTAATCAAAAGGTATAGAAACATAATATAAAATTGAAAAAGTTGCGGATAAGACGACATTAAAGAAAAAAAAATTATTTTAATTATTTTTTTCTATGGTGATTTTTTTTTTTAAATTCTGGTCGTTATTTTTTTACTTTCAAGACTCCTCATATCCAGATGAATGGTTAGTCCAAAATATTTAACGTGAATTTAACAAAAATTCAGAAAATATGAACAAAACTATCAGAGGATCTAAATTTTTGGCCAAATAGAGCCCCTTCCAAGACCTGCCACATGATTGAAATCCCGGTGATACATATACTCAGAAGAGAGCTGCTACGCTTGATAGCTCTTCCCACCCTTTTCATGATAGCAATGCTACATATACAACTCTTAACCACAACTGTAACCACAATCCTCTCAAATTTATGTGGACCTGATACATCGTAATGCAAAAGGGCTACTGTTTAGCACAAAAATGTTCCTCCCGGTGCAAGGATTGAGCACGGATATGCCAAGACTTGTCATGTCCAACGTAAAGGACTGAGTGCCCTTTTCTGACTTCGTAACCGTGAAGGCGATAGTATTGTGATCTTAAGGGCGAGATCACGATGGAGGTTCGTGGTTTGCCACAACAATAGTGGACTTAATAAGTTTCTAACCGTGTAGGAAAGAAAGAACATGTAAAAAAACTTTATTATGTCAAAATAATAAAGTTTGGTGTGAGAAAGATAAAAATATAATTTACTTGATGAAGTAAAAGGTATTGGATTGATTGAAAAGTAAAGATAAAATGTTTTGCAGAGAAGACTTTGATTTGTAAGCGCTGGACTTTGTGGTATTGGAACCTTTTTTGTCTTGAGATCTCATATTTATGGGCCAAGATCCAACTACTGAATTTCTGTTTCTCCACAAAAAGTTTTGAAACCGAACTTGGCTTGGAATGCGAGGGCGTGCCAGGACAAGTCTGTCCGAAGTGCTTTCAAGGCCTTCGTGCCTCAAAACCTGACTTCTATCGAGTGATTGTGCTTGGCCTAAAGGGTAAGGCCTCGTAATGGTTCGTTGGGTGCCTTGTCGGGTTAAGGACTTAAAATGTTTTCTACTCGTTGCTAGAACAAAGGAAAGAAAGGTAATGCTGTAAACAAGGATCAAACGGACTCCATTAACGGTTTAATGAAGTTTTGGATACAAGAAAAGAGGTAAAACTTGAAATATTAAGAAATGAATACAAGGAATGCTTGAAAGGAAAGGAAATGGGGTTGCATAAGCTGTAAGCTCTTGAGGTCGTGGACCTTGGCCAAGGCCTTCAGAACTGTGATTTATAGGAGTTACAGGCCTTGAGCTGCTTCAAAATGCTTCAATGCATGGCTGCCACATGGCCTGCTATCAGAGGCTTGAGCTTGAGCAGCTTTGACTGCTCCAATGAGGGGCTGCTCTCTGAACAAAGCGTGCCTTTTACTCCAAGAAAAGGGCAAAGGCCTGAAAAAATCCTTCTTTTCTGCATAAAATTGGGTGAGCTGCTTGTGAGCAGCTTGCTTAGGTCTGCATGACTCATTTGCCAGCAGCTCCAAGGGCTGCATGTATGCCACCTGTTCTTGGCCTTGCATCATGTTGAAGGATGGGGTCCACTCAGACCTTGAGCTGTTTGTAAGCAGCTTACCCAGACATGTCCAGCAGGAACATTCTAGGCCTTTGAGCTGCTTGTGAGCAGCTTAAGGCCTTTGAGCTGCTTGGGACGTCTCCATGCATGGCTGCCATGTGTCCTTGGTCTTGCTTCATGCTGAAGAACGGGGTCCCACCAGTTCAGACCTTGAGCTGCTTGTGAGCAGCTTACCCAGACCTGTCTCAGCAAGAATATTCTAGACCTGCTTGTGAGCAACTTCTAGGCCTTTGAGCTGCTTGTGAGCAGCTTCTAGCCCTTTTGAGCTACTTGTGAGCAGCTTCTAGCCCTTTTTCTTGTTTATTCAAGGCTTTTAAACGGAGCTGTTAAAACAGTGGGCCCTTTTCGTAATTGGGCCTGAACTCGTAGGTGAATAATGGGCCTTTGCCCATTGTAAGCCTTCTGAGCCTAAGCTTGGTAAGAAAACCAAGGCCTCTACCAATTTGGGCCTATTTCGTAGGCCTTGTTACTTCTAGGAATTTGGGTTAGGCCTGGATGAAATACTCAGGTCTAGTGGACAGATCCAGGTCTTGGGCTTTTGACAGATTTGGGCCTTTATGAGAGACCCACCATTTCTCAACGGCTAGCCCTAATCCGTGGGCAACTGGTCGTAAGGTCCCTCAAGGCCAGGGCCTCGACCCTCGAGGCCGCCTTTTAACCCCTAAATCCATTTCCCGATTTTTGGCCAAAAATGGGTGTAAACAATTTCTCACCTTCATTTGGTGATGACAAGTGTCCCATAAGCCTCCAATTTTCCCTCAAAAGTGACGGTTATGAGAAGTTAATCCACGTCCATCTTCTTTACAAATAAAGAAATTATAGATAATTGAGAACATGGAAAAAATAACCACACCACTACCTAATCTCCTTTTAACTTGCACGTGGAATCTCGAAGTAATGGGCTGACAGTGCCATGAATTCTTCCCACATTTTGTGGCATCAGTAGGATCATGGGCTAATTGTTTCTCCATGGAATGCCATGTGTCCTCCATTTGTACAGTGTCCCTACTAACAAATCATAAACCACAATTTTCTCCCATGCCGATCACGGCTATAAATAGTCTCTGAATCAAGTTTGTCAAGTTAGTTGTTTCATTTCTCTCTCTAGTGATGACTTGAGTTTGAGTCCTATGAAAACTAGGTTTGGGATTCAGGGCTATGGATAGCGTTTGAACCCCCCATTAACTAACATACTAACATCCCTCTAACCTCCGCTAATGTATACTATATTCACGGCTTATATATATATATATATATCTACATAATAAGGGAAGAGGGTTTTTGAATCTTATGTCTACATAAATCCAACGGCCTGTTATCTCTCTAAACTAATCTAATGGTTGTGACTCCCTCTTTAGATAAAAAAAACCCTGCTCTCAAAAACTAAATGTACCGTGAAAAAAAATATCTACTGCCGGCAATTTCCCTAGCTAGGAAACCCAGTAGCTACTGCAAAGAATTTTGTGCTCTAGAACTATTACCGATTCACGTCAATCAAAAACTCCTAGCTAGGAAACCCAATAGCTACTGCAAAGAATTTTGTACTCTAGAACTATTACCGATTCACGTCAATCCGGATAAACTCCTCTCTCTCTCTCTCTCTCTCTCCTCCCCGTTCATTTTTTGGAACGTATTCCAGATGTTTGATTAAATTTTGATGTGGAGAATTCTTGATTGGATTCCTAGATTCTGATTGCCGTTCTTAGGGATTCTGACCTTAGTTTCTAGGAATTTTATGTTACATTCAAGATTTTGAACTCTAAAAGTTTTTAATTGCATTCGTGACAATAGATTCAA
>BPLS01000707.1:2491751-2542788 GCA_019656275.1 Rhododendron kiyosumense
CTCTCTCTCTCTCTCTCTCTCTCTCTCTCTCTCTCTCTCTCTCTCTCATGTACAAAAATAACAATAATTGATTGGTATAAATGATCTCCAACCCCTCCAATCACATAGACTTCCCTTTTCCAAACTACCATTCCCCTGTTTCTTCCCCTTTCTCCTCCCTATCTTCAATATCATCCCATTTTGCAATCATGTATACCTCAAATTCAACCGAGTACCAGAAATACTTGACCACTCCTCCGCCACCTCCGCCACCCCCCTATGACCAGCCAGCCGAAGGCATACCCGTCGATTCCGCTGATAATTTCTACAGCGAGAATGTCCCACAGATACCGGTCCCAGTTCGGCCCAAACCACTGGTCCCTTGGTCCACAGGACTCTGTGACTGCTTTGATGATGTCAATAATTGTAAGTCAACTCTGTTACAAAGTAATTAGATTTTTTGTTTTTTTTTTGTTTTTGAACTGTTGTTTCTGATTGGCAAGTAAGTAGATTTTGTAAGAGACTTTCGAGTCAATTGGGCTTCTTAAAGATGTGTTTTTGTTTGTGCTAATTTTATTGATTGCAGGCTGTCTTACTTGCTGGTGTCCGTGTATTACGTTTGGAAGGATTGCTGAGATTGTGGACAAAGGGTCAAGCTGTAAGTATTAATTAAACTGAGGCTACAAATATTAGTACAAATTTGTGAGGTATTCGAAAAAAGTTTATAATTTCACCCATAATTATGTTGAATTCAGGATGTGTCCATGGTCGTTCGCTATGCTATTATGATAACAATTGATAAAGAACTAGATATGTAAAGCAAATTTTGAATACGTCAAGCAAAAAATTATAGGGAAATGAGGCCGGCCCTATTTTTTGATTGGGGTTCCATGTCAATCCTTTTTTGTTATGATATCCTTTCAAGACCCTTTATAAAAATGTTTTTATTATTTTACCCTTGTTTCATTTTTCACTCCAGAATTCACAGTCCTTTGCAAGAATTCACATCCCAAAATAGCTCGATCTACAATTTCACACCTTCTCAGAATTCATACTTCTTTTCAGAATTCACACCCCTTAATTTGCAGAATTTACACCTCCAAAATTTACTCTCCTTTTCAGAATTCACACCCTTTGCAGAATTTACACCCCTTTACTGAATTTATACCTCATCTGCACAATTCACACCCCTATAATTCACACCCAAAAAAGTACAAAACCTACACATATACAGAATTCACACCCCAGAATTCATACACCTCAAAATTCACACCCATCTGCGCAATTTACATCTCTAAATGCAGAATTCACACCCAAAGCAAAAATAACTAATGTGAATATACGGTTTCAAAGTTGAGAAATTGTGTTTATTTTGATAAAATGTTTTTTCCTTCATTCGGAAAAGGGAAATGATGGCTAAGGACATGTTTTGATAATTAATACCCGCTAAGGACATTTTCAGCATTAAAAAATGTTCTCAACATGTTCTTAACAAATATTAATTATCAAAATATGTCCTAAGCCGTCATTTTCCCTTCGAAAAATGTTAGAAGATGGTGCCAGAGGCGCCCTCTGGCTAGGCCATTGAGGCCTTTGCCTAAGGTCTACAATGTTTGAAAGGCCCAATTTTTCCAAGGTCCACTTATTATTTTAGTCCAAGACCCAAAAAAAAAGGGACAATTTTGTCTTTAAACCTGATCAGAAACATAATAATAGTATTAAGTGCTTACTACTTCGGCCTCACCCTCACTCAAGTTTTTTTTTTGTGAAAATTCTTTCAAATTAACCGAGATATCTTTTTTGACATGTCAAAAAAAAAAAAAAGATGTACTTTAATTAAAACAAGCTCTTTTTGCTATGTTTGATGGTGCAGTAATTCATTTGCTGTGTTTGATGCAAAATCTGTTGGAGGTGAAAAAGAGCTTGTATTACTTTGATTAATACAACCTTTTTTTCACTCTTTTTTTGTTCAACATAAAGTTTTGAGCTAGCCCAGGCGGTTTGCACAAGTGCTGGGCTAGCCCAGCTGGTTTGCACTCGCGCGCGCATACGCGAGGTCCTGGGTTCGATTCCCAAGAGGAGTAAAATTGTTGTGCTGCATTCCATGCGCCACGCGGGCGCTGTGTGGAGGCTATGTCAGCGCCACGTGGGCGCCATGTGGAGGCCACGCGGGCAATAGGTGGAGGCCACGTCAGCGCCACGTGGAGGCCACATGGCTACCATGTCATATTTTACCCCAGATTTAAAAAAAAAAAAAAAAACTTGCCTTTACCAATGGTTACAATCGTTGCTAAAGAAACTATTACTAAAAAAAAATCTATACCAACGCTCGGCAAAACCGTTGCTATATCTCTACACCAACGGATATCTCGCAACGGTTTGGCCAATGGTTGGTGAACCGTTGGTATTGCTTTTAGCAACGATTTTTGTGTTTTTTAGTAATGCTTTTGACCGTTGTTATATCTCAATTTTCTTGTAGTGTTGACATAGGGTTTCTCTCTATATGACAGTTATATAGGAGGACATTTTTGTCTTGATTTAGTTTCTTTTTTAAAAGAAGTGGACTTAAGTCTTTACTAAACTATGTTAGTAGACTAGAGGGGTTACAAATACTAAAAATGGACTAACTGGGTTACAAGTTTCCTATAGTAGACGCTAGACCAATTTTTTACTTAATATAATAGTGAGACCTCTTCACTCAATGGTAATTGATTTTGTGTTAGATATAAAGTTTCCACAATAGTTACCATGCTAGAATTTATAATAAATAATAAATGAAAGCAAAAAGTGCCCAAAAAAAAGGTAAAAAATACAAAATAAAAAACAGAGCATTGCGTATTCCCACCTTACCCTTCTCATATCCCTCGTCAGACATCCACATGTACTCAAGCTGCATTCCAACTTCAAAAAAGTTAATAAAAAAAATTTATTGGACATTTCTTTAGCATATCAGATACAAATCCGGGCGTATCTGACGAAGTAGGACCATTTGATGTGCGTACAGGAAGTATTTGTGCTTCGTAGATGCTATCAAAATTTTGGTCATTATACTCTTTAGTTTAGCATACATCGAACGTACGGAACTTAATATGGTTCACTTAATCATGTGACATGTCTAAATTTTACTAGAGTTGTGGAAAAGAGTCCATGAATGACTGTTTTTTTTGTTCCTGCGGTAAATGCAGCATGTGGAACAAGTGGAGCACTATACACATTAATAGCGTGCGTGACTGGGTGTCCGTGTTTCTTCTCGTGCTTCTACCGTGCAAAGATGAGGCAACAATACTCTCTGCAGGAAAACCCTTGTGGTGATTGCTTGCTTCACTGCTGCTGTGAGTCGTGCGCCCTGTGTCAAGAGTACCGTGAGCTCACCAATCGAGGATTCAACCTCCCCGTCGGTATACTATTTATAGATGCTTCTCTCTCTCTCTCTCCCTACACACACATACGGAAAATGATTATATGTCAAATAGTTTTTGTTAATGTCAACACTTCCATACAGAAGAGCCTTGTAATCAAGTGCAGTCATGCTACAATTTTAGAAACTCTCATAGGATAGTGAGGAAAGAAACAAATTTCTACAGATTTAAGGGGCCATTCTAATATTCTATGTAGATCATAGAATTTTCCCAAAAATTAAGGGTACTATAATGATTGGCAAACAGTTGAGTGGGTATATCGCCATCCTATGGTCCTAAGGGCAGCTGCACTATGGATTGAGGGCGTTCTAGCGAACACCCTTGTCTTATAAAATGTACAATTTTTTATTTAATTTAAATATATTTTTTGTATTGTCAGCACTGAATTATTTTTTAAGTAGTCAAAGTAAAAGAAAATTCACTTAAATTTGTAAACAAGTAGATAATGTAGTAAACAAAACAAAATATATTAGGCACAGTTATTTTTCAACAACAATATATATCTTTTAGGACCAGGGCCGGCCCAAGGGTTTTAGGTGCCCAAGGCCTAATAAAAAAAAATGTGCCCTCAAAAAGTTAATACTTGACAATTTTTACAGCAACAATCACTATATTAATGCGTTTTATTTGTGAATTTGAAATTAAAGATTAAAAGAAAAATTAAAACAACCAAAAAATTCTTACCATGGTGCGTTTGAACTTTGATCTTGAGTCACTATGCTTAAGTAGTTAAAATTTAAGAAGTGTAAGATTCATTATATATTTTGACAAGTAAGAGTCATCATATTATATGCCAGAGTCTACAGTTTACGAAGGAAAAACAAATGCCAAAAACATGCAAGCTAGAGTCACGGAAAACAAATAGTGAAAAAGTAGAGGACTGGGTTTTGAACCAGGAACCTGATGCCTTTATTCTAGTTATAGAAACCACTAGGCTAGAATGTCTGTTGTGTTAAGTTACGGAACAACTTATATACTCCCTCCGTCCCAAATTCATTGTCCTTTCTTGATATTCGTGCAGTTTTCAATCGCTTATATCTTTCAATGTGAATCTCCAAAAATATGCAATATGGATCTTATTTGATAGATTTCAATTTGTTCTATAATACAAAGATGTCAAAATCATGAAAAATATTATAGATTGAAAGATATAAGCAAGAGACAAAAAAGTGAAAAAGGAATAATGGACAATGAAAATGGGACGGAGGGAGTATAACATATAATTGGAGTGCCCTAAAATTTTGTAATTATTGGGATGCCCAAGGCCCAGGCCTCTTGGGCCTTGTACTTGGGCCGGCCCTGTTTAGGACCCCTCTTCTTTCCTCTCTCTGTTCACTTAGACACCATTTTTTAAAACCATCAACTGGCCTTTCAAATGAGCTATTAAGAAAAACAACAATATTAGTCGTTCTATACCCATTTGGAAATTTCATTTTTTGGGACTAGTGGCTTCCATTTTCCCTCTCAGAATATTTGTAATTTTGGTTGAACCCATGTGTTTGGTTGTGTAAGAGCATCCAAATCGGTGTTTACCATTTCACCCTTGCCATTTTCATTTTTGGCCAATGAATAGTTTCATTTTTTGCCAATGAATATGACATTTCGCAAAAATAAAATAAAATAAATGGCAAGGGTGCTACACCTATGTATACCATTCTACCATTCTTATACACCTATGTATACCATTCTTATTTTTCTCCACCTCTCAATCAAAAAATGGCATCTTTGCCATATGTTATCTCAAATTTGGCAAATAAAATGACATTTGCCATATTTGAAAAACTTTTGAGTTTGTGGGTGTGAGGTGGTAGTTGCTAATTTTGAAAAATAGCACCCGTTCCGCTGTGGTTGCTTTGCTCTGGCTAATAGGCGCATTTGAAAATGCAAGCTGTATATGACAGAAAGGTGTTGGTCTGTGCCCTAATAATCTGAGTTTGACTAGGCTAGCTCTAGATAAAGTGACCGATCAATGTTTCCCTTCATATATTTTCACTTTATGCCTACTCTTCTTTTGTCCAGTTAAAAGCTTATATATAGTTTTTGTTTGAAAATTGATTTTTACACTATCCTTTTGTCCAAGTGCACTCCATTTTTTGACTTCATTCACGTAGAATTATAAAATCACCATTCATACATTTTTCCTTCACACATGAAAAGACTAATCAAGTAATCATGTAATTTCACACCACTACAAAAGAAAGAAAAAAAAAAAAGAATGCATTTGGATAAACGAGGAGTGTGAAAATCAGTTCCCTATGTTTAGAGAAAATTTTATTTAACGATATCCTATATATTTTTAGTTTATGCCAATATCTTTTAAGTTTTTGCATGACCTATTCTTTTTAAAGCTTTCACACGACCTTTACGAAGAATATCTGGACTCGCGGTTCCAAACAAGCATTTATATATATAGGGCCCTTCTAATGCGGATGCCCATATTCAAGCAAGTTGCGGACCACACAATTTCTCCTCTTTCCCAATTGAATTTCGATGATCCGAGCCGCTCAATGTGTTCAGAACTTGATTTTAAGGGTACCCACGAGAAATCGGAAAAAAAAATGACCGGAAAGGGCTTGATTTGAGCAGTTTTTATTTGAACCGTTCAATAAAAAATAAACAAAAACTGCTTGGATGAAGCCCTTCCCGGTCTTTTTTTTTTGCTGATTTCTCGCGAGTACCCTTAAGATCATGTTCTGAACACATTGAGCGGCTCGGATCATCGAAATTCGATCGGGAAAGACAAAGTCCGCAACTTACTTAAATGCGGGCATCCGCATTAGAAGGGCCCTATATATATATATAAAAGCACATAAATTGAATTGTAGATGGGACTGTGATTCAACTGGTGAAAGTGTTGATGCATGATCTATTAATTTTGGTGATTTTTCTTTGTAAAATTTTCTTAGGATGGCATGGAAATGTCGAGAAACAAAAACGCGAAGTGGAAATGGCACCGGCGGTTGAAGAAGGGATGAGCAGATGAATGGGGAACATAGAGTATCTACGATATTTATCTCTTTTCGATTCTCCTCTCTATCTATATATGCACAAATCATAATTTGTAACGTGAATTGTTGAATGTAAAATGTACAAGGGATCGACGAGCAGATATTTGTATTTTGTAATGTTGAATTGTTGAATTGTTAAGAAAATAAATCACACATTGCTTGGGCGTGGAATAGATGATCACTTAATAACATTTGGGATCTCTCCACTCATTGCCAATTGGTTTGGAGTTGGATGCTTTTACATGGTATCAGAGCGTGGCTTGTTCCACTCCACATTTTATAAAATTCACAATCCACACCCCACGATGACAGACCAGCAAAAAAAGGCTGCGCGATAATAGGACCCAAAAGTGGCCACACGTGACAAACCTCAAACGCGGCTGCACGTGAGGGGGATGTTTAGAAAATGAATCCCACATTGCTTGGGCGTGGAATGGGTGATCACTTAATAATATTTGGGACCTCTCCACTCATTGCCAATTGATTTTGAGATGGATATAAAGTTTCTACAAATACTAACTGTGGGGCTCCGATGAATTTGGTTCATCCCTTCCTTGACCGTGGTTCGAGAGTGGCTCCTGACTTCCACCTAGCCTGTACAAGGAAGCACAACTAAAAGACCACACCGAAGGATTTCCAGAATGGCCCTCCGGTGCAAGGATGATTACAATTGCTCAAAGATGAAAGCCAAGAACTAGGCCGGGTTTTAGAGTGCAAGAGCATATACCTCTCTAGGGTTGGCATAATGGGGTATTTATAGGGCACTCATTTCCTTAGCTTGGCCTCCAAGATTGTACATGTGCTTGTCATGCATCGGTTGACATCATTCTTCCGTCACACTAGGGTTTTGTAACCGCTCGGGTGACGTCATGATCGTCATCATGGCTACGGTTGTTGTTTCCACGTGGGTGAGTTGGCAGCATGGCTTCCCACGTCTGTTCAAGGCCGAACATAAGGTCCGACCGTCAAAGGGTCAGCATGCTCGGCAGATGGTTCCTTCTGATTTTTGGAAAGGCTCCATCGAACGTTGACACAAGCCAAGCTAAACCATCAACAAGGCTCGGATCGCACGAACCGTTTGCAAGAGGCTCGATGTCTACTCGGCGCGGGCACGAGTCATTATTTCAGCCTACTACAACAGCCCCTCAATTCCTACCAACGCTCCAGTGTGGTAGGGATTGAAATTGAGATAGACTGAGTTTCAACCTTTGGCCGAACTTGAGATCCAAGGGGAGTGGCCACAATTTGGCTGAGCTTCCTCAAGGGCTGCAACTGCCCAAGACAAGCCCCAATGAGAGAATGACAAATGTCAATCATTGCGTCAGGGTGTCAGGTGAAAAGACGCTTGGCAGATGAAAGGACACTTGCCACGCGCAGGATTCAGAGCGGTTGTCTTGTTGCGTCAGGGTGTCAGGTGAAACTTTGAATTTCATTTTAATATTGGTTTCCTCTACCACATGTTAAAAGAAAAATATTGGCAACCCTATACACCGTGAAAAGCATGCCTCGATGGGAAGTCTCTACTCTTTATCATTCGTGTAGATAAGTACAACTTTTTAATTTTACTATCTAGACACTATACCGTGCCAAGCAAAATTAAATAGCCAATATATCTTCGGTCCTATAAATAATAATAGTGACTCAGATGATGAGGATATTATTATTAACAGCTAAGTGTATACCATTACCTAGCCCCATGACCCATTGTTCCGTTATGAATTACCTCAGATGGTGAAGTAATTCACACAACAATTATCATAGACCTATCCTTTAAGGAAGTTTGTACCAATAAGACCATAATTAATTTTGCCCGATGGCCGGGGGGAAAGGTTTTAAAACCATCACACAAAATTAATTACATCATCTACATACTAGTAATGGAGACCGTGAGATTTATAAAAAATAAACTCCCTCTCCCACTTAGTTATTAAAAAAAATTGTGAGGGTTATCAAAATTTTTGAGTTTGCAAAACCACGATCTAGGTCAAAGTCAATTATCACCATGTTATTCAATATGGTAAAACTATCATATTTGCAAATACTCATGGAAACATGCATACATAAATAAGGAAATATAATAAAATATGTATCTCAACTATTATGGTCAATATCCTTGCTTCCAAAAACAGCCAATATTGTAGTCGAGTCTTGCCCTCCAAGTTAGAGGTTGATGCAGGCACAGGGGGTCAAAGGGGGTCCGTTTCTTCATTAAAAAACGCATCTGCTCCTCAAAAAATTGAATTTCAACCTCTAAACAGCAACTTCGGCCACCATGCAAAAACTATGATTTTATACATCAATCCTATGCCTCCTTTACAGAGTTCACATAATCTAGATAAAAAACACATATTGCATGACTTGTAATCTTACAACAGTTCTACGTATCAAATAATGATACAACTGGAGAAACAAAGATTACACAAAAACCTTATATCTCCCACATGCCGGAGTTCACAAACTACTTTTAATATTACAACCACAAAAAATAATCGTGACTCCCAAATATAAAAGCAGTAACCACGTATGCAAAAACGTGGGATCCAATCACACAAACACATGCATGACCATAATAGTGGGATAAGATTTTCTGCAAAATAGAAGTTAGTAAAACTGAACCCTGCAAAACAGAGGTTACCACAGTTTCATACTATACGATTTACGGACAACATAGCCTGTTTAATCCATACGCGCGATTACAGCCGGTTCTGATACCACTGTTGGGAAACGAATCCCCAAGACCCAGTAATGACGCGTACAGATTAGACAACAAAAATTGTAAAAAGCCTATAAAGCGGAATTAGGTTCTACCTCAACTCCCTGCGACACAAACGCTGGTTGAACTTGTTATAGCATGCCTTACTATAAACCACGAATACTGCTCGACCGTACCTTACGATCTTCTATCGTATTCCCTGCACGTCTAGAATACGAATCGAGTGTGGACTCTTCGTGATCTTATTTGCTCTCTCTAAGCCTGCCTCTATTTTGTGAATAATAGAAAAACGTCAATCTGACCTAGAGAGCATAACGTGTGTGTGTGTGTGTATATATATATATATATATAAGGTTACGATAGGGATCTAAGGAGTAATAAGTCTGGGCTCCCAGTGTAAATAAGAAAACATAATCCCACCAGGATTCTATTTCTTATTTCACTAATTATAATGCATCCCATTACAGAATTATAATTGTACTTCCGTCCTTATCTCAATTATATTATGAGCTCCATAATATTAAATACTTATTAATCTCCTCACGTTAAGATTACAGATACCCGTTAATTAAAATAAATTACTAACAACTACGACCCTTAACAAAAGTAGATTGATTGGAACTAATGATACTTGGATGAATGGGCTGCAGTCTGCTGGCAAGAACTTTAGTAACACACTTATAAACCACATTGCAACATGCAATGGGTCTATAGTCTCTCACAGTTGAAGGGGAAGAAGTCTAGGCACTAAAGTAATAGCAGTTGCATTCCATTGTCGAATATCCCCATCAAGGAAAAATTGTTGAACAGCTTGAATCACATCCTTCCCAACTAAGTCCCCATTTTCTTGAAAGAAACCCGAATTAAAACCATCCGGATCTGGAGCCTTATCCTTATTGTGGACCACATAGCCAATTTAATCTCCTTAGCAGTTACAGGTTTAATCAACTCTACCCACATTGCTATAGTGACTTTCTGATTCAGAACCATACCCAAAACCTGTTTGGCATCTCTTCTCTGACTAGAAGGAGTGCCCCTAGGATACTAGTATAGTAGCCCAAAATATCTTGCTTGACCTCAGTAGGAGTATTAAGTTTGACCCTAGAACTATCCTGTAAACTGAGAATTTTATTTCTAAAACAATGAGCTCTCGTCTTATGGTGGAAGAACTTAGTGTTCTGATCCCCAAGGATAACCACAAAACTCTGGACTTCTGTTTTTTAAAAGATTCTTCAGCATAACTAAGATCAATAAAAGAAACCAATAGTTCCTTTTCTTGGTCATGCAATTGCTGATTTTAGGGAAAAGTTGCCAATTGAAACTGCACATCAGCAAGAGCCGGCCTAGCCGTATCCACTCTTGCAGAAAGATGATAAAAATAGGACGTATTGAAAGATCGTAACACAGACTTAATTTCTGACCGTAGTTGTTTGGTCAGATTCTCCATAAGTCATGTGATTTGATAAATTTGTTTTTTGGGAAAATGACCGCCCATGATGTGTTTTGATAATTAATACGCGCCAAGGATACGTTGAGAACATTTGTTAATGGTAAAAATATTCTTGGCGGATATTAATTATCAAAACACGTCATTGACCGTTATTTTCCCTTGTTTTTTCCTTCATTCGGGAAAATGTTAAACGATGGTGCCAGGGGCCTTTGCCTAAGGTCTACCATGTTTGAAAGGCCCAATTTTTACAACGCCCGCTTATTATTTTAGTCCAAGACCCAAAAAAATAGGACAATTTTGCCTTTAAAGTAAGTGCTTACCTGATCAGAAACATAATAAATTGCCGATAATAAAATAATAATAATAAATATTAAGTGCTTACTCCTTCGGCCTCACCCTCACTCAAGGTTTTTTTTTTTGTGAAAATTCTTTCAAACTAAACCAACATATATTTTTTGACATGTAAAAAAGAAAAAATATATATTTTTGGATGGAGCATTAGTTCATTTGCTGTATTACAGGCTCTTTTTCAACTCAGTTAGCTTTTTTGTTCAACATAAAGTTTTTTTTTTTTTAAACTACAAAAATTTATTAAGAAACTTGAAAATATTTGTCAACATAAAGTTCAGAAATTATCATCATTGAATTATGATAGAGGGAATATATTTGTCTTAATCTTCAAAGCAAAATTGTTTTAATCAATTCATAAGTAAATAGAAATAACTTATTCAATAGAGCTTAAATTAGAAGGAAAAAAATTGAGTTTTTAAAGGCAGTTCCAAAACAAATGCTTTTAAAGGCAAGAAAAATTATTTCGAGTGTACATTTAAAGAGAAAATATCTTTGATACTACGATTTCATGTTAGCATCTCTAGCATGCTATACCCAAGGAAGCACAAATATGGATACGATACGTATAGGATGATACAGTAGAACTATAGCTAGTATACAAAGGTAACAAATATTTCTTTTATGATTACTCGTAATATATATAATTTACAAGAAATAAAGCTAAATGTTGGAGTAAATCCATTTTGTTGTTACATTCAAACATTCAATGCATGACAAGCAATCAAAACATTAAGATAAAATGTGAAAGCAACTAACAATCAACTTTATCACGTACTATAGTTGTTAAGGAAATATAATCCACGTTGTTTGAGAGTGAAATGAGTGATCACTTAATATAATGTACAGAGCTTTTCACTCATTGTCAATTAATTTTGAAATGGATATAAAGTTTTTACATGGTATCATAGCGGGGCCCATTCCACTCTACATTTTAAAAAATTCACAATTCACACCTTACAATGATAGACCATCAAAAAGGTTATATGATGATAGACCCAAAAATAGGCTACATGTGGCAGACCTTAAATGTGGCTGCAAGTTCCACATTTTTTGAGATCGAGTGGATTGAGTGATCACTTAATATAATGTTGAGCTCTTCAATTATTGCTAATTGATTTGGGTTAGATATAAAATTTTCACAATAGTTACCATGCTAGCTAGAATCTATAAAAAATAATAAATAATAAATGAAAACATAAAGTACCCAAAAAAAGTAAAAAACAAAAAATGGAGCCTTGCGTATTCCCACCTTACCGTTTTATATCCCTCATCACACATCCACATGTACTCGAGCTGCATTCCAACTTCAAAAAAGTTGATTAAAAAAAAAAACCACTTATTGGACACTTATTTAAAACCATCCAATGCACATACAGAAAGTATTTGTGCTTCGTAGATGCTATCACAATTTTGGTCATTTTATACTCTTTAGTTTAGCATACATCGAATGTAACTTAATATGGTTCACTTAATCATGTGACATGTCTTGTCGGTTCATTTGATATGGCTAACCTCGAATACTTGTCTAATTTTAGTTATTTAAATATTTTTTTTAAAAAGGTGGTCTAAATTTTATTAGAGTTGTGGCAAAGAGTCCATGAACGACTTTTTTTTCTTTTTTTTTTTCCCCTGCGGTAAATGCAGCATGTGGAACAAGCAGAGCACTATACCCATTAATAACGTGCATGACTGGGTGTCCATGTTTCTTCTCGTGCTTCTACCGTGCAAAGATGAGGCAACAATACTCTCTGCAGGAAAACCCTTGTGGTGATTGCTTGCTTCACTGCTGCTGTGAGTCGTGCGCCTTGTGTCAAGAGTACTGTGAGCTCACCAATTGAGGATTCAACCTCCCCGTCGGTATACTATTTATAGATGCTTCTCTCTCTCTCTCCCTCTCTCTCTCCATAAACAGACATACGGAAAATGATAATATGCCAAAATAGTTTTTGTTAATGTTAAAACTCAAAACTTTAGTACAGAAGAGCCTTGTAAACAAGTGCAGTACTCATGCTACAATTTTAGAAACACTCATAGGATAGAGAGGAAAGAAACAAATTTCTACAGATTTAAGGGGCCATTCTATGTAGATCATAGAAATTTCCCAAAAATTAAGGGTACTATAATGATTGGCAAACAGTTGAGTGGGTATATCGCCATCCTATGGTCCAAGGGCACCTGCACTATGGATGGAGGGGGTTCTAGTGAACACCCTTGGCTTAAAAAATGTACAATTTATTCATTTTTTGTATTGTTGGCCCTGAATTATTTATACGTAGTCAAAGTAAAAGAAAATTCACTTAAATTTGTAAGATAATGTAGTAAACAAAATAAAATAAAGTAGGCATGGTTATTTTTCAACAACAATATACATCTTTAAGGACCCCTCTTCTTTCCTCTCTCTGTTCACCTAGACACCATTTTTTTAAACAATCAACCGGCCTTTGAAATGAGCTATTAAGAAAAACAACAATATTAGTCGTTCTATATCCACTTGGAAATTTTATTTTTTGGACTAGTGGCTTCCATTTCCCCTCTCAGAATATTTGTAATTTTGGTTGAACCCATGTGTTTGGTTGTGTAAGAGCATCCAAACTGGTGTTTACCATTTCACCCTTGCCAATTTCATTTTTGGCCAATGAATAGTTTCCATTTTTGCCAATGAATATGTCATTTTGCAAAAATAAAATTAAAAAATGGCAAGGGTGCTACACCTATGTATACCATTCTTATTTTTTTCCACCTCCCAATCAAAAAATGGCATCTTGGCATATGTTATCACAAATTTGGCAAATAAAATGGCATTTGCCATATTTAAAAAACTTTTGAGTTTGTAGGTGTGGGGTGGTAGTTGCCGTTCTGTTGCTAATTTTGAAAAATAGCAACCGTTCGGCTGTGGTTGCTTTGCTCTGGCTAATAGGCGCATTTGAAAATGCAAGCTATATATGAAAACTAGAAAGGTGTTGGTCTGTGCCCTAATAATCTGAGTTTGACTAGGCTAGCTCTAGATAAAGTGACCGATCAATGTTTCCCTTCATATATTTTCACTCTAGATAAAGGGTACTCTTCTTTTGTCCAGTTTTAAGCTTATAAATAGTTTTTGTTTGAAAATTGATTTTTACACTATCCTTCTGTCTAAGTGCACTCTATTTTTTTGTCTTCATTCACGTAGAATTATAAAACTACCCTTCATATATTTTTCCATCACGCATGAAAAGACTAATCAAGTAATCATGTAACTTCACACCACTACAAAGGAATAAAAAAAAAGGAGTGCATTTGGATAAAAGAGGAGTGTGAAAATCAATTCCCTATGTTTAGAGAAAATTTTATTTTACGATATCCTATATATTTTTAGTTTATGCCAATATCTTTTCAGTTAATGCATGACCTATTCTTTTTAAAGCTTTGCACGACCTTTACGAAGAATATCTGAACTCGCGGTTCTCAACAAGCATTTATATATTTAAGCACATAAATCAAATTGTAGATGGGACTGTGATTCAACTGGTGAAAGTGTTGATGCATGGTCTACTAATTTGGTGATTTTTCTTTGTAAAATTTTCTTACGATGGCATGGAAATGTCGAGAAACAAAAACGCGAAGTGGAAATGGCACCGGCGGTTGAAGAAGGGATGAGCAGATGAAAGGGGAACATAGAGTATCTACGATATTTATCTCTTTTCGATTCTCCTCTCTATATATGCACAATCATAATTTGTAACTTGAATTGTTGAACGTAAAATGTAAGGGATCGACAAGCAGATAATTGTA
Source organism: Rhododendron kiyosumense (assembly GCA_019656275.1). Classification (NCBI taxonomy): domain Eukaryota; kingdom Viridiplantae; phylum Streptophyta; class Magnoliopsida; order Ericales; family Ericaceae; genus Rhododendron; species Rhododendron kiyosumense. The sequence continues at coordinate 2,506,443 of BPLS01000707.1, forward strand.
TTTTGTAACGTTGAATTGCCTCTCCTCTCTCTCTTCATCGTGTTCTCCATGACCACCAGGTTTCGGGCAACGGCTCGTTAGGGACAGCGAGGGGAGAGGTGTTAGCCGTGCCGTGCCATTTTCTTCCGTGCCAACTGTGCTTCGTGTTGTGCCGTACTGTGCCCGTTTACTTTATCGTGCCATGGCGTGCCGTGCCGTGGTGGGCTATTTTGCTTTGTCGGGCTGTGCCTTTTTTAAATTATGTCATGTCGTGCCGTGCCCGATTAATTAATTGTGTCACGTTGTGTCGTGTCTTTTTTTGTCGTGCCTTCTTTTGTCGGGTCATGTCATGCCGTGCCTTTTTTTGTCGTGTCGTGCTTGTCGGTTTGTGTCGTGCCGTGTGTGTGTTTTTTTTTTTTTTGTGTCGGGTCGGGTCATGCCATGCCTTTTTGTCGAGTCGTGTCGTGCCAGCCCTTAATCGTGTGTTGTACTATGCCATGTTGTGCTATCAATTTTCATATACACATCACCAACCGACAACCGATTTTCGTCTAAAAAAAAATCCTCCCAAAAAACACACATTCCGGTGCCCGGTGCATTGGTGCCTCTAATGTTCTTAAGTTTATAGATCGTAGTATTCAATATTTCAATCCTAATGATTATCCAGTGTCCTATGTGCAAGGTGCATCCTCCTAGAAAACACATGCTCTCACAAATGTTATTTTCAAAATTAACATTAGTAACTAACGTTGTTGCCAATGGATTGTAGCCCAGTTGGTATCTCCTCATCCTCCTCACCTTATTTCTTCATACTTGGTTCTATTTCTTTCTTTTATTTCTCCATTTTTGTTCTATATCTATCCTTTATTTCTCTATTTTTTGTCCTATTTCATTATGTTTTTCTCCCAATCCAAAATATTATGAAAATTAACTTAATAAATTCATTAATTTACTTTCTATTAATCTTACGATTGCCACCGCGACAGTTGAAAGAATATTTTCAGCCGTGAAGATTGTCAAAAATCAGTTGCTGAATAGAATGAGTGATCAATATTCAATTATTGAACGATAATTTAGTGGTATATATGTAGAGAAATATTTTTTAAGATTGTAAATAATAGGTGCCCCGCCTCCCAATATACGGAATTCCTGGGTCCGCCACTGGGTGTGGCTAGTATACGAGGGGCCCATTTTTATAGAATAGAATTATATAATATATATTACTTGTTCTAATTATAAATCCAAGAAGATTGTTGGCCTCGGTGGTTTGAGATGTGTGTCAAGTCTCCAAGAACTTGGGTTCAAACCCCATAGTCTATAGAGAATATTTTTTCAAAACCACTTTTTTTTTTAAAAAAAAATAGTTTTTTCTTATTTTTTTTCTTTGTCTTTTTTTAAAAAAAAAATCTTTATTAGATAAAACACTACTAACTACTGAAATTGTCCCACTATGATGAAAAAGGGTCTTGTCCCACTATGATGAAAAAGGGTCTTGCTGCCTTGCTGGCATTGTTTTGCACTCATATTTTTAGACCTTATCAATGTTAAATATTGCTTTATCTTTTGATGTGTGTACATACAAATTAATGGAAAGATATGGTGGTAAATTCACGAGATAAATAAAAAGGAGTGCAAATATATATAAAAAGAAGAAGAGAATAACCATTCCCTTTATATTTATTCATATATCAGGGAATTTATTTTTAACTATTTCTGTCACGATTTACAACATCCTCTCATTTACTCTCCCAATTATTTTTATGTTTGGATTTTGATTCAAAATTTCTTAATCATATAAAAAAATTTAAAAATCTTATTTTAGTTAAATAAAAGGAAAAGATTAATAAATTATTGGATTATCAAAAAATACACAGAAATAAAGTAAACTATTATTTGAAATCCCTTGTTTATTTAATAACATATTTTTTTTGGTTTTTCCATGCCTTGTGATGTGTCGTGCCTGATGAGAACCGACACCGTGTTGTGTCAGCGTGTCGTGCCTGTGCCATGCCGTGCCTAACTAAAATCGTGTTGTGTCGTGCTATGCCCGTCCTACTTTTGTGCTCGTGCCCGTGCCGTGTCGTGCCTAGAACCGTGTCGTGCCGTGTCGTGCCGTGTCGCAACTCGTGCCCCATTCCACTTCTGTGTCGTGCTCATGCCGTACCTATCTAAGACCGTGTCATGCCATGCTGTGCCAGACTAACTTCCATGCCATGCCCGTGTCGTTCACCCTCACTTCTGTGCCTGTGCCGTGCCGTGCCTAGCTAGAACCGTGTCGTGCTGTGTCGTGACTCGTGCCCCATCCCACTTCCGTGTCATGCCCATCTAAGATCGTGTCATGCCGTGCCGTGCCAAGCCAACTTTCGTGCCGTGCCCATGTCGTTCCCGCTCACTTTCGTGCCCATGCCATGCCGCGTGCCCATTACGACCGTGTCGTTCCGTGCTATACCAAGATTAATCTGTGCCTGTGCCGCCCGTGTCGCCTTCAAACATGTTGTGCCCGTGCCAACCCGACCCGTTTGACACCTCTAGGTGAGGGTTCCTCAGGCTGGCTCTGCCAGTAGATGGTGACTTCTCTGCCCGTTCCTCTTCTATCATCTCCAGATCTGTTGTTCCTGGCCTGACGATGAGCGTAATAAGGTGTGTGGTTGGTGTTAGGGGTTTCTGTTTTTTTTCCCTACTTTTTCTTTTGTTTTTTTCTATTTTTTCTTTTCTATCGGCGGGTTTCCCCTTTCGATTCTATACCAGTCTGGATGTTCCAGATCTGGTGGGTGTTGGTGGTGGGTAAATAACCAGGTGCCTATTGAGGATTGGTCCGGTGTTGGTGGTTTTTGTGTCTCTGGATGCCTGTTTTGGGGCTGGTGGGTTCAATGGTGTTGTTAGGGTTGGTGGTGGTTCGGTGGTTTTTGTTTGGGCGATGCAGCAATTTTGGCTGGAAGAAAACTGCTATTCGTTCGTCGTGGTTAGGTGGTGGTCAATTCTCTTCTTGTTCAGGCCGGTGACCATTGTGGTTTTTTCCATGAGACCAGTTAGCTTTCAGTTGATTCGCTGCTGTTTTGCCTTCAAATTTCAGCAAGGCTTAATTGTTTAGGGTTTGAGCTCTAGATCTCTTCAAATTCTCTGTTACCTAGACCGAGATTGGTTCTTACGTATTGATGTTATCGCGGGGCCTGCTTCGGCAGTAGGTGCTGGAGGTCGACGTTTAGATTGCTTTGGTTCTTTCCTATATCTATTCTAGAATCTGTTTGCCCGATGGGCTTGTGATGAATGAATTGACAATTCAAAAAAAAAATTGTTTACCACTTCTACTACACAGGTGCATTTGCAATAATACTAACTATGGGGCTCCGATGAATCTAGTTCATCCCTTCCTTGACGGTGGTTCAAGAGTGGCTCCCGACTTCCACCTAGCCTACACAAAGAAGTACGACTAAAAGACCACACCGGAGGATCTCCGAGATGGCCCTCCAGTGCAGGGATGAGTACAGTTGCTCAGAGATGAAAGCCAAGAACTAGGCTGGGTTTTAGAGTACAAGAGCATGTACCTCTCTAGGGTTGGCATAATGGGGTATTTAAAGGGCACTCATTTCCTTAGCTTGGCCTCCAAGACTGTACATGTACTTGTCACGCATCGGTTGACGTCATTCTTCCGTCACACTAGGGTTTCGTAACCATTTATAGGGTGGGCTGGAGCCTCCACATGCCCTCGTCCTTATCCAAGCTTGTAACCGTTCGGGGTGACGTTACGATCTTCATCATGGCTACGGTTGTTGTTTCCACGTGGGTGAGTTGGCAACGTGGCTCCCCACGTCCATTCAAGGCCGAACGTAAGCTCTGACCGTCAAAGGGTCGGCATGCTCGACAGATGGTTCCTTCTAATTTCTAGAAAGGCTTCGTCGAACGTCGACACAAGCCGAGCTGAACCATCAACAAGGTTTGGATCGCATAGACCGTTCGCGGGACGCTCGATGTATACTCAATGCGGGTACGAGCCATTATTTTGGCCAACTACAACAGCCCCTCAATTCCTCCCGACGCTCCAATGTGGTAGGGATTGAAACTGAGATAGGCCGAGCTTTAACCTTTGGCTGAACCTGAGATCCAAGAGGGGTGGCCACGGTTTGGCTGAGCTTTCTCAAGGGCTGCAACTACCGGAGACAAGCCCCAATGAGAGACTGACAGATGTTAATCATTGCGTTAGGGTGTCAGGTGAAAAGACACTTGGCAAATGAAAGGACACTTGACACGCGCGGGATTCAGAGCGGTTGTCTTGTCGCTGCCACCTGTCGAACGCTAATTGGTTAGCGGTGAGACGAAAAGGCGGAAAATTCAAACCATTTCCCCTCCTCTATAAATAGCGAGAAGGGAAGAGAGAGAATGTTCCTCGACACTTTCTCTCTCTAAACTCCAAAGCTTCTCTCTCTAAACTCAGACGCTCTAGACTTCAATTCAAGCTCAGACCTTCGATTCCAAGTTTGAATTTGGCAAAAATCTTTAGGTATGTAGTTGATTGAGGTTGCTCTTCTTCTTGTTCTAATTTTCATCCCATTTCCTGCACTCTTCTGGTTTTTTTTTTTTTTTTTTGGATTTTTTGTTCTAAGTGAACAGTTGAATACTGGGGTGAATAGTGATGTTCATCCCCATCTTCAGCCTGTTCTTCCGAGCCCTTCTGAGGGTGTTGAAACTTCGCCGAGCACTTCCTTTAGTGGTGGCGATTAGTCGAGTATCACACCTTGGTGGTGCCCTGGCCGAACATAGAGTAGATATAGGAAGTCCCGAGCCGTTCTAGGGAGGTGAGACCGGCGAGCCAATAGGTTAGGCTAACCTTTAGGCATTTTCTAGCTTCTTGCCAACGTAGATTTTCACTTCTTATTTTCCTTTGTTTCCTCTAGGCCTGGCTCATGAGGTTATTGACGTTTCTTCGAACTCTCACGCCTCGGGAGACAAATCCGACCGACAGTTAATTTGCACTCTGCTTGAGAGTCACAAGAGTCATATTTGAGCCTCCTCTTCCGTTTCTACGATGATGTGTGCGACCTCCCCCATATCCGACGACTCAAACGCTAAGCGGGATTATGAGTATGCCGACGACAAGTTCCTTACCGAATCAGAGATCTCGTTCTCCCCCTCTATCGAGTCTGAGGTTGAGCCTCAAAGAGGACTAGAGGCTGAGGCCTCAACATATGCACCGAGCAACACAAATCTCTTCGATAAGGGTCTGTTGTGCCCCCACGCCCACTTCTTCAATGGTGAGCCTGGGAGTATGAGGAGTTTTGTCGTCGATAACACATCCCTGTTGACGTGGAACTCAGTCGAGTAAAAAGTAACGAGATCAAGGATGAAGCAAAGCACCATCCCGAGCACATAACCATGCCTCTGATGGCCATCTGTGAGGCAGGCCTTTGGTTCCCCTATAGACACCCCAAATTGAGACTCCCCGAATTACCTTAGATCTCCAATGATGATACGGGACAAAACCATGAATTTGAAGGCTTGATCGATGACTTTTGAGTATCCTAGAACCTGAACCCATCAAGTATCCAACGCAAAGCATCAATTGTCCAGCGCAAAAGAGTCTAATACATTCTCTAGCGCTAAACACTTACTCTCTAGCACTGGGAATCGAATTCTATTACTGATAGCTCTGACTGCTGCAAGAATCTCATCATGGCTCTATAAAGCATCTAGTCGACTCTAAGCCTGCACAGATGTCCCCCCTTCGTTTTTCCCTATAAGTAGATGTGCTTAAAGCCATTTCAACAAACACCCATATACACACATAGGCTTGTCTGGGACCTCCCCCCAATGCACTCGCTTGGAGTTCGTCACTTTCCGACCGCGGAGACATAGCACTGTTTGGCCTGCACTTGATCGTTGTACAGGTCTTCTTGTCTCCCATTGGCTCCTATGTACCGAACCACCTAGTGATAAGTTGAGGCAATGGCCTTTAAGGCGTGGAGCCAGTTTCGTCTGAGGATGGCATTGTACGGGCTCGGTGCGTTGACGACAGTGAATTCCATATTTGTCGCAACCGATCCTGTTACGACTGAGAGAATTATCTTGCCGAGCGGCCACACTGGTGTTCCACTGAAGCCGATCAAAGGAACATCAGCTGGCAAAAAGGAAGATTCCAGGATCTGGAGTTCTTTGAAAAGGGATATGAAGATTCCATGACTTCAGCCGAACTGCCTTGGTTTACGAGGACCCTCTTCATAGTATGTATGGAGATCTATACCATCACGACAAGTGCATTGTTGTGTGGCGTCTGCACCCTCTAGAGATCTCTGTTGGTGAACGTGATGGACTAAGGACGTTTGGCTATCCTTGGGCATTTTGACGTATTACCGATCGAAAAAATTTGTTCAGAATTTTTGGCCCGGTCAAGTTCGGACCGAAGCTTCTGGGCCTCCTTCTTGTTTACTAGTCTATGAATGACGTTAATGACTCCTACTGAACGTGGAACGAGATTGGGACATCTAGCGTTTGGCTATCACCTCGGAGTCTTTGTCAAGTCAATGTGATCGTCTAGAAGTCCTTGAGCCGCCAAGTTCTCCAAAAGTGCCTTCTAAGGAACACACGCCATAGTGTAATGATTGAGCTCATTGTGGTATAAGCATTGTTTCCTACTATTACCGTTCCCTGCCTTCGTGTTGAGCTATCGAGGGTTTGGCCAAATGAAGAACGGTTCTCACTTTAAGGTCCTGAGGAGAAAGTAGATTGACTCCTTAAAAACTGTTGTCTTGGCGATGTAATCATGTGCCTTTGGTGGTTTCTTATTTCCTCTCTTCACGGTATTCACTTGTTTCTTTGGCTGGGATGGTATCATAGGTTTTAGAGCCGCGGGTTAATGAGTAGGGACATGGAGGCTTTGGGGGACGGCAGAGGGTTATCCTCTTTGAAGTTCTCGCTCGGTGAGGAACTCTTCGTAAGAAGAAAATTGTTCAACCATCCTCATGTGCTCATTCATCCCATGAGGGACCCGAATTGCAAGTTCGTCAAGAATCTTGCTACTCGTCTCCCATCCATTCTTAAAATTTCTTGCCGCCTAATATAGGTCGACGGCAGGTATTTCATTAAATAGCTACCAGTAATGCTCGACGTACTTATGAAGTGTCTTGCCGGGCCTCTTCTTCATTTGGGCTAAAGCGTCCTCATTTTTTGCTTGCTTGTGATAAAATGGTAGTTAAAACCTCTTTCGAGTTCCTTAAAATTGTGAATTGATCTTGCTTCCAACTGGTTGAACCATAGTAAACCGAGGCGCCCAAGGCTAGAAGGGAATGCCTTACACATGATAGCGTCAACTTCAGTCATGCAAGAAATAGTGCTACGGTAACTGATGAGGTGAATGTAGGCCTCCGTTGTGCTAGGATCGAACTTTTGGAACTTCGGAAGGTGTACACCAAGCTTCGGCAGGGTGGCTTGGATTTTTGCCTAGAATGGGGACTTAGTGAGCTTCGTGAGTTGGTATTCTTGGGTCGGTTTGGGGGGATGTCCATCTCGATCTCCCCATGACCTTTTTGAGGTCTAGTAGTTCTTCTCCTTGTCGGTCATCTCTTCGTGCCGACGCTGATATGTCCACTCCCTTTTCCTGGTAGGAACTTTTTGCCGATCCTCTTCGGGAAGGTTCTCTGTTCAGTAGACTCTGCGGTGGCTTAGTTGATCATTGTGCCAAATGACCACACTTACACTTCTTTCCCGAGGGATCTTGCGCGCATTTTTTGAGTCAGTTGTGTGTCCGGGGTTGGCGTTTTCGCGAAGGATGCCCTTATGCTCATGAGGGTATCCTTCGAGATCTTTGTCATGCCACATGGACATTCAGCTCTTACGCCCTTCTGTCTCATAAGGATTATTGCCTAGTGGTTATCGTGCAGCTCCACGATGTTGTAACTCTACGAGCCTTGCGAGTACTCGTCTTTAGTCGACGAGCCTGAGTAGACGGTATGTGGGCTACCTTCACATCTTCCTCCGCCGCTACCCACATCACCACCAAGACGCTGATGGACAGGAGAACGTTGCTGCCTAAAGCGAGCGTTGTCCCCGGCCCAGTTGTCTGTCAGTGGTGGGTCTAGCCGATCTTGGACAGAGATGTGCCGTGGATCCCCATTTCTAGTCAGGGGTGGTAGCGTCCCATTTCCCCATTGGTGCCTTCCTTGAGAGTCGGAGTGGGAGGTTGCCAAATGGTCTCTTGCCTCATTCTGGCAATTTCCATTTTGAGGATAGCGATATCAGCGTTTGTCTGTTCATGTTGCTGCTCTAGCATTTAAACATAAGCTAGAGCGTCTTCACCCAGGCCTGTCGGTTGCTAAACGGAGAAGTTGGGGCCAGGTGGAGTGAATCCTGGAGGGTGAGAGGGAGAGGTGGTGTTGACACCAGTTTCGGAGAAAATTTGTAAGGAGGGATTTAAGGGTTGAAAGGGAGGTTGTGGGCCACCCATTTTGTCAAGTGGAGATTTGAGAGAAAGAGGTTGCAAGAACAGTGATTCAAAGAACGAAAGAGGAGCCGCCGTGGATCTAAAAAGTGGGTTCACATCGGGTTCACCAAATTGTAGGGGTCTTATGAATCTGGTTCACCCCTTCCTTGACCGTGGTTCAAGAGTGGCTCCTAACTTCCACCTAGCCTACACAAGGAAGCACGACTAAAAGACCCCACCGAAGGATCTCTGGGATAGCCCTCCAGTGCAAGGATGAGTACAGTAACCTCAGAGATGAAAGCCAAGAAATAGGGTTTTAGAGTGCAAGAGCATGTACCTCTCTAGGGTTGGCATAATGGGGTATTTATATGGCACTCTTTTCCTTAGCTTGGCCTCCAAGACTATACATGTGCTTGTCACGCGTCGGTTGACATCATTCTTCCATCACGCAAGGTTTTCGTAACCATTTATAGGGTGGGCTAGAGCCTCCACGTGCCCTCGTCCTTATCCAAGCTTGTAACTGCTCGGGTGACATCACGGTTGTCATCATGGCTACGGTTATTGTTCCCATGTGGGTGAGCAGGCAGCATGGCCCCCCACGTCCGTTCAAGGCTGAACGTAGGGTCCGACCATCAAAGGGTCGGCATTGTCGGCAGATGGTTCCTTCTGATTTTTAGAGAGGCTCCGTCGAACGTCGAGACAAGCAAAGCTGAACCATCAACAAGGTTCGGATCGCACAGACCATTCACGGAAGGCTGGATATTTTCTCAACGCGAGCACGAGCCATTATTTCTGCTTGCTACACCAACGTATACCCTCTCTCTCTCTCTCTCAAAACCTGATCCCTTCTTCCTCTTCTTTCGCCACCACCACCCGGGGGGGGCGAAGATGCCCCTTCCTTCTCCCCACTAGGCCTCCGTTTCTATTTTTCTTCCCTCTCTCTCCTATCTCCTCCCCTTCTCCTCCCCCTTTACCTCCTCTCTGCGCCTTTTTCCCGATCGTTTTGGTTTTGTTGCCGTCAGTACTGCTGGGTACAACGGGTTTTTCGGCCTAACAGCTTGGCGATCTATTTTCTTTTGTCCGGCCGAGCTCCCTCGATCTAGTTCTCGTTGTTGGGTGGTACTGGTTCTTGTGTAATGGTGAAGTGGGGTCGCAGCGGAAGGAAGTTGGGTGTTGTTGGGTGGCGTTCGGTGGTTGAGGGGGTGGGTTGGGGCTCTATTTTCTTGTTTTGTTTTGCAGGTGGTGGTGGATCTGGTTTGATGTTATCTTGTGGATGTGGGAGGTGGCAGTTTGAAGGGTTGGCTGTAGCGGTGTGGTGGATGCAGCGGAGGGGTTTCTTTAGGCGGAGGTAGGCTGCAGGTGTGGAGGATGAGAGGCCCACCGCTACAATGATCTAATGATCACGCTTCTCTTCGTACTCAGATCTCGTTCGTTTTGCCCTAGCCATGGTATGTTTAGGTGGATTGGTTCGTTCTTTAGGCAGCTGTGCTTTCATGGGTGATATGTGGTGGAGAGTTTGGTTGTGGTCTATTGCAGATCGGGCGTGGGTGGTGGCGGCGGTGGGCGGAGGTACTGATGGCAGGCGACTAGGGTTAAGGGTTGGGGTTGGTTTTGGGCTTTAGGTGTTGGACTTTGCCCATTTTGGTGTATTTAAGTTTGTGTTGGTTTCTTACCAACCTTGAGCTGTTAGGTGTTTTTTCCTCCTAGATGGACTCAGCCTGTTGGGTCTAAATTAGTACCTCCATATGGTTAGGAGAAGAGGGTCTTGGGTGGTCAGACCAGTATACCAAAGACCCTATTAGCTTTGTATTTTGTGTTATGGGTTAATGAATCTTCTTTTTTTTTTTTGCCAATCAATAATACTAACGTCTCAAGATTAATATCTATAGAAGTCTAATTCCATCAGAAAGTGTTGTTCTCTACTTTTTGGACATCAATGAAATTTTCCCTTTATGAAATCATAAAGGTGTATCATCAGATTATCTTGTTCTGCATTGTCAACCTTGGAGCAACTAGAGATTTGTTCAGCGGTTAATTTTAGAGTCCTATAAATAAAAGATGTGCGTGCAAACTTGTGTGACCTAGTTATCAAAGAAAATATATTTTAGTCTGCAATAATAAAATCAATAGTTTGGCCATGTCAATGCATTATCCTCAAAATACAAGCCAAAAACATGTTGGAAAAATGGAAGAATTATTTGAATATTTTGATGAGCCTAAATATGGACAAAATCCATTTTCAAAATGAAGGAGAATTGAAAAAGACAAGGGATGTGCACGCTTGCCATCACCAAACACTTGGACGAGATCGAGGCTGGAGCAAGGACTTCAAACTCGTGGACCCTCGACCTGTCGTCCGAGGTTTATGGTCTGTCATCTAATCTAGGTTAGTTTGGAATTGAATTTGGCTTTGTAGAACAAAGTTATTTTGGGATGGAGGTTTTTTTTTTTTTTGCTCCCTTGCGCAGCACTCTTGGCCACACATAGAGCCACAAAGTTACTAACACTTCTCACAAAACTCACACCGAGTTCATCAATCAAAGAAAACACACGACATTCACAAAGGGTGGGAAAGCCCCACGAATGGGAGAAAGATCCGCATAAGGGGAAACACTGTAATGACCTGGATTTTTGCCCTATTTTTTTTATTTTAATACAAATTTGAAATGTTAAATACTAATTCAATAAGTAATTAGATTGATTAATTAAAATATATTATTGTGTGGATAATTGATATTACTAACAAACTTGTATAGGAGATATATATATATATATATATATATATTATACTTTAGATATATATGGATCCATACTCATCTCTTGTTGTTCCTATCTAAATCCTAATTAGAATGCTATTGAAAGTAAACCTCCACTTCCCTCCACCACCTCTCCACCTCTCCATACCCATCTATCTCATCCCCTCTTTTTGTGCAAAAAAAAACCAAACCCACCTTCCATCCCAATTTATTCGGCTGGAGAGAGAGAGTACTGAACTATTTCCTTATTCCTTGCTTTCTTCCATCATTTGGAGCAACAACAGCAACATCATCCCTTGCCCTTTAATTTTCTTTCATTGCTTTTGCCGAGAGAAAGAGGAGGGCCGGATTACTGGGAGGAGGAGAAAATAGGAAGGAAAAAGAGGAGGAGAAGGAATGGGGCATACACTATTACCATTGTGTGGCCCGTGATCCTCGATCTGGTTCCTTCCTCTGTTGGTTCGATGATTGCCTAGCCTTCTCCACTTCGCCTGCACAACGAACACACGACTAAGACCTGGCCGGGGGTTGCCCGGCAAGGCCCTCCGGCGAGAGGATGAGTATGTGCAGAGAGAGAGCAAAGAGACTAGGGTTTTGAGTGGGTATTCGCGTGTATTAGGGCGTACCTCTCCAGAGGTGCTATCCTTTGGTATTTATAGAGCCTCCTTGACTTGCTCTCCAAGCACGGACACGTGCCTCGCACGGGCTAGGCGGTGTCGTCCTGACGTCACCGGATAGATCTAGTAACCGCTTTGGCGTGAGCTGGCATGCCCCATGTGCGCTCACGTTTATCCTTTGCCATAACCGTCTCCGCACGTGGGCTGGCGCGTGGCTGCATGGGCGGCCGTGTGTAGCTGGTAATGGAGAATGCCGAGCATGAGGGTGGCCGAGGCCGAGGGCGCGTGGCCCGGGTGGGAGTTGTCTGCGGAATCGCCAACCGACGGGTGGCCGAGCTTGAAGGGTAGCCGAGCCCGAAGGGAATTCAGGCTAGGCAAACATCGTCTACGGGGCCAGCCCAAATAGTTGCCGAGCTTGGCACAATCTTCTTCGTCGCCGGACGTTAGGTAAAGGTAGAACCGACGATCAGCGTGCCTCAGCCAAGGCCGAGCCCCGGTGAAGTGAGTGTGCTGCTACGTGCGGCAACTGGGGGCGGCAGTAGAGCGGAGGTGGTCCCTAGTTGAGTCATGGTTGAGCTCGGCCCGCTACAATAGCCCCTCAATCTCAGCCATCGCCGAGTGCGTGGTTGGGATTGATGTAAAACCTTGGCCGAACTGCTCAGCGTCGGACATGTTTCTCTGATGCGTGCGTGAACCATGCCGCCTCATAAGGGCCGAACGTGAACCGTAGCTGGTGAATTAAACGTCGCCGAAGCCCTTCTCCTCTCCGTTAATTGCCGAAGGCGAGGGCCAACGGGGGCATGCCAGGTGTCTCTGTGGTTACGTACGGTTGACAGGGGGACGGTTGGCACGCATGTTCCCCAATAAAGTAAAATCTGTCAGTGCCACGCGTCACGCGATAACTGGCCCCTGGTTCGGCGACGGAATGATGGGCGGGAAACTCGAAACCCTAACCCTCGCCTATAAATATGTGGGCTGGAGGAGAGAGAAAGGTTACGACGCTTTCTCTCTCTAAACCTCCATTGCCAGAGCTTCCTCCTTCATTCGTTCATCTTCCACCCTCAACTCCAGGCAGATCTTGCACCAAATCGCGTTGAAATCTTCAGGTAAACGTTCGCCTCTTGCTTTCTTGCAGTTTTCACGCTCCTTTTTACCGTTTCTCCTGGGTTTTTTGGGGGGTTTTCGTTCTGTGTGAACAGTACGAAGGTGGGGATGAACAACTGTTCATCTTCATCTTCAACCTGTTCTTCCGAGCCCCAGTAACGATGCTGGTTGGCTTGGACGGCGCTGGGATGTGCCGAGCATGTCACGGCCTGAGCATGATCTAAGGATCTAGCAGCTTTTGGCCGACGCCGAGGAAGATGGTGTCATAGGTTTCTCCCGAGCTTGAGTCTCTGTAGGATGAAGATAGGGTGGGCCAGTAGATTAGCCGATCGTAGGAGATCCTCATCCGTCGCCGACGATAAGGTTTCTCATTATTTGTTTGTGTTTGATAGGTCTGGCTCACCCAATCATAGTCATCTCTTCTGACTCTGAAAGCTCGGGAGACGATTCCGCAGCCTCGATAATCCGCGAGTGCGTGGAGAGGTACAGGTGCCGACAACAGAATTCTTCCATTGCCTCAAATATGTCCGACACAAGCGATTCAAACGCCGAGCGCGTGTACGAATACGGAGATGACGAGTTCATCACCGAGCCTGAGATCTCACTGACGTCATCTACACGTTCGGGAGCCGAGCCCCAAATCGGAAGAGAAGCTGAGTCCAGGCTTCATCCTCCTGCCGATGCTGCTTCACTTAGAAACAGTGAGGCTCAGTCCGAGAATAACGAGGTCGCCGACCTTTATGAGAAAGGCCAGGTTTGCCCCCACGCCCATTTTTTCAGTGGTGACCCTCGGGAGTACCGAAGATTTTGCCGAAAGTACGGTATTCCTGACGACGTCGTTGTCAGCCAAGTTGCGAGCAACAGGATAAAAGATGCAAGGGAGGACCACCCCGAGCATATCACCGTCCCCTTGATGGCGATATGTGAGGCTGGGTTGAGGTTTCCCCTTCATCCGTTCTTGAGGGAAATCCTCGCTCGGTTCAGCATCGTCCCCCATTACTTTGCCGTCAACAGCTACCGCATTGTAACGTCGGTAATCAAGCTGAAGGAACTCCATGACCTGGAATTCACTGTTGCCGACATCTTCCAAACATACATCATGTCTAGGCACGGCCAGACCGAGCGTAGATACTTGTCAACGCGCAGCAGGAAACAACCATTAGTAGAGGGGTTGCCCGATAGTGACAAATGGGCTAACTTTTATGTCGAAGTAAGCGGGAACTTTGAGTTCGGCAGCCAAACCAATCGTAGGTTCAGTGTCCCAAAAGTCAAGGACTTTAGAGGTAGTTCAAACGTCTTGGTTGAAGCCGAGCTTGAGTACATAAAAAACTCCTTTAACCGTTGCCCTTTTTTTTTTTTTTTTTTTTTTTTTTTTTTGCAGATCACCGTGCCATCACCAAGACCCAGCAGTCTCTTTCGGTCGAGCAGCACGTAGATATCCTGCTTTCCCAAGCTTGTAGAGACGCGCCAACGTTGCTCGGCTACGTGCCATCTTACAAAGGCAAATTGAAGAGAAAAGTGAAAGAGGCGGGACCGAGCACAAAATACCAAAGTCGAGGGAAAAAGGCCGTGCAAAGCGGAGCGGGGAAACAGCCGAAGGTAAAGTTGCCGACCTTCAGAAAACCTGCTGAGTTTTGGTTTGGGGATAGCCAGCACACTGAACTCCCAGGTATCAACGTCCCTCTTCAGACCCTCGTTCCCGAGCGTACAGACGAAATGGGCCGAAGAAACGTCGTTCGTGTGAACATTAGGGACGGCAAAGCCGTCCGCCCAGAGTCTGGGCTAGCCGAGCCTGCTGAAAAAAGGCAGAAGGTGACCCATGACTTCTTCCCAACGAAGCCGCCGACCCCTCGCCCAGTACCACAGGACAGGACCGAGTCATCGGCTGCAGGCGGCTCAAAGTCAACCCAGGTGCCCTTGGGTTCGGCCAGCGTTGAGGTCCCTCAAGAATTTGCTCCGTCTTATGCGTTGGCTGGGGGCAGGGTTGTGACGGTTGAGGACTCCGTCAAAGTTGAGCCTCAGCTGGCCACTGCAATGCTTCAGGGTCTTGCATTGCCGAGGGACATGGAGAAAGTTCCTGAGGGTCTGCAGCCGAGCCTGGTCCATGCTGGCGCCTACCTTGTTCAGGTACGATCCGAATCCAGTTTCTCTTTTACCCAACATTATTTTATAGCTGGGCGCTAACGTTCTCCTTTTCTTTTTTCTTTTTAAAAACAGGCTGGGCAAGCCTTACTCCGCTCGTCCAAGGATGCCGAGCTCGTTCTTGCCGAGCGTTCTCGCTTTCATGAAGACCTGAAGGTCGAGCGTGAGAAGGTGAGGAGCTACAAAGGCAGCCTGAAAATGGCCAAAACTCAAATCGCCGAGCTCGAAAAGGAGAGGGATGAGATGGAGGTGAAGCTGAAGAAGGCCGAACTTGAGGTGGCCAGGGTGTTGAGGAGGGAGAAGAGGAAGATGAAGGAAGTGGATACCGCAGCCTACCAAGCTGGCTTTGACCGAGCAGGTGCAGAGTACATGCGGGACGCTCGGTCAATGGTAAATGAGGCTGTCAAGCTGCGGGTGCCCATTGCCTACCGGACCGGCTATAAAGACGGTGTGAAGGCAGCGTGTGGTGTGATGCAGCTGGAAGCCGACACGAACCTTATGAAGTCGATTCCTGCTCCTATCACTCCCGAGCTCGTTCTTCCCTACACCGAAGAGGAGTGCGCACCCCTCCCACCCGAGGAATTTGCTGAGAGTGAAGATGAGGTAGAGGACCTCACAGAAGCCGACGCTGAGGCCGACGGTGGAGATGGCAATGGTGGGGGTAAAGGTGGTGAAAAGGGTGCCGACCACACACCTGTTGCCGAGGCCGAAGGTGAGCCAATGAATGTGGATAAGGGAGCCGGAGCCGAAGCCAGTGTTGGTGTGACTGAGGTTGAGGCTGTAGTTGCCGGGGCTGATGGTACTGCCGATGGGGCGACTCAATAGGATGAAGGAAATCTTATGCAGGTGCCGGTTTTTGGGGTGGCCGGTCACCGTAGTTGATTACCACATGCCTTTTGTACTCGTTTAATTTCTGTTTTTTCTTGTACCTGTCTTTTTGGACTTGGATGGGTTTAAGCTCGGACTCTGTCGTTTATGATGCAAATGTTGACTTTGCCGAGCATGAATAGATCTTTTGAATGAATGAATTCTGTTTTGCTATGTTTGCTTGGACTCGTAGTTCATTTGTTTGCATCATTTCATAGCTTAGCCGAGCTTGGCATATTGTTTGTTTTGGTTAAAGTATGTATCCATAGCCCCCACTTTGGTCTAGGTTCGGCTGTGAAACATAGTTGTCAGCCATTGTAGGGATGGCTGGCTTATGGGTAACTGTCGAGCCGTGATCAAAGTAGAGTAAGATCGTGAGGAAAATGGTTTGCTCGGCTATGTGGAAGACGGCCTGTTGGCTAACTGCCAAGGTTTGTTGAGTATCCCCTGGCCATGGCTGGTGCTCGGCTAAAATGCCAGCCCCTAACCAAGGTGAGAAGGTGTTGGAATAGTTGTTTGGTTTGCTCACCAAAGTGTGAGTGTAACCTGGCTGTGGCCGACCTCATAGTCTTGCCAAGCCTGACCGAGCCCAAATTCCAGCCATTTAGTGTGTCTCTGGGCTCGGTGGACCTGATGTCCGTTGGTTGCTTCTTTGGGCAGTAAGTGGCCGAAACAAAGGCTTAAAAGCCGTTTGTGGGTGTGACCGAGGTCAACGTTTGTGGTCGGCCAAGTTAGCCGAAATACAAAATGTAAGAGGAAAGAAAATAAAGTCTAGAATTTGATAATTGCTTGCCAGACAAGTTGTTTCTGTCATTCAACCATGGATCTCTCATTTAATAAACGAAGTACAAGTAGAAAAGGTAACACTTTGGCCGAAGCCAGCAAAGAAGACAATGTAGGAACTAAGTGAGGTCAAACATGGGACGAGCTACATATATGCCTTCTTGAGGTTCTGTGCGTTCCAAGGGTTAGTGAGGACTTTCCCATTCATGTCCTCCAGCACATAGGCACCCTCACCAGCAATTTTGACAATACGGAAAGGCCCCTCCCAGTTGGGCTTGAATTTTGTTTTCTTGCTAGCTTGCACAACTTTTCGCCATACCAGATCATCTGGCTTGAATCTCTTGACCCGCACGCTTCTGTTGTATCCCTTGGCTACCTGTTGTTGTTACTCAGCAAGTTTCAAGCGAGCGTCATCACGCTTTTCTTCAGCCAGGATCAGCTCTTGTGCCACAGCGTCGTCATTTGTGGTGGGATCAAACGTCTCTGTCCTGAGGGTTGGGAACTTAGACTCCAACGGAATTACGGCTTCCATACCAAATGCCATTGAGAACGGTGTTTGGCCGGTGGAACGCCTTGGTGTGGAACGGTAAGCCCATAAAATGCGGGGCAACTCTTCAGCCCACTTGCCTCGCTTGGAATTCAATCGACGCTTGATGCTCGCGCAAACTGTCTTGTTCGTGGCTTCGGCCTGGCCGTTGCCTTGGGGGTATGCGGGCGTGGAATTGAAGAAACGTATCCCGAATTCGGCACAAAGGTTGGTGAGGTCTTTACCAACGAATTGCGTACCGTTGTCAGAGACGATGGCGTAGGGGACGCCGAACCTGGTAACAATGTTCCGCCAGACGAATCTGCGGACGTCAGCCTCGGTCGTGGTTACAAGTGGCTCAGCCTCAACCCATTTGGAAAAGTAGTCTGTGGCAGTAATCAAGAACTTAAAGCCGCCAGGAGCTGTTGGAAGTTTACCCACAATATCCAGCCCCCATTGTGCGAAAGGCCAAGGACTCGTTATTGGGGAGAGATTCTGGGCGGGCTGTTTAGGGATGGGGGAGAAGAGCTGGCATGAGCGGCATCTGCGAACGACCTCCTCACAATCCTTCTTCATGTTCTTCCAAAAGTATCCTTGGCTTAGTGCACGCTGACAGAGGGAGCGGCCGCCAGAGTGGCAGCCACAGCTACCGGAATGTAGTTCGGCCACAATTTCTGGTACTTGAGTGGGGTGGACAACGAGGAGATATGGCCCGGAGATGGATTTTCGGTAGAGTTGGCCGCTGTCGGAGATCCAGTAATAGGCGGCCTTGTGTCGCACACGGTAAGCTTCCTTCTTGTCCGTGGGCAGGATGTCGTGTTTGAGGAACGTAACAATCTCATCCATCCAGCTAGGACCGAGCTCGACATTAAGAACTTCTGGGGTGAGTTCAAAAGAAGGACTGTCAATACTTCCGAAGTTAATGGTTCTGAATTCGGAGGCTTTGGATGCCGATGCGAGTCCGGCGAGGGCGTCAGCATGGGCATTATGTTCGCGATTAATTTGTTCGATGCTGAAGTTGCTGAAGTTGGAGATAAGCTCGGCTGCAGTGGCTTGGTATTTTGACATTCGAGGGTCCCGAGCCTCGTAATCACCGAGGACTTGATTGACAATGAGCTGGGAGTCACAATAGACAATAAGGTTGGAGACCTTCATTGCGGTGGCTGAGCGTAGACCTGCGAGGAGTGCTTCGTACTCGGCTTCATTGTTGGTGGCGGGGAAGTCGATGGATATGGAACTTTCGTGAAGTGTTCCGCATGGTGAAATCAAGACTACCCCCGCACCGGCGCCGTTGCTGTTTGACGCTCCATCTACGTTAAGTCTGCAAGTGTCTCCGTGAAAAAGGTGCCATGGTTTGTCCGCGGAGACGTGCTCGGCTACGGTCGGTGGAGGTGCATTAAGGACGGCCGTATCCTCTGGAGTGAGCTCGGCAATGAAGTCGGCCAAAACTTGGCCCTTGATTGCTGTCCGCGGCTCAAAGCGAATGTCAAAATTCGCGAGCTCAACGGCCCACTTGGAGATGCGATTGGAGAGGTCCGCCTTTCGAAAGAGGGTTTTAAGGGGTCGGTCTGTTAACACGGTAATGGTATGAGCTTGGAAGTAGTGTAGCAATTTGCGCGCAGCGGAGACCAGAGCTAGGGCGAGTTTTTCCAGGGGGAGATAGCGTGTCTGAGCCGGAAGGAGCGTCTTGCTGGTGAAGTAGATGGGTATGTCATCTGCTGCTTCTCGTCGGACAAGTGCGGAGCTGACAGCGTGAGCGGAGACAGCAAGGTACAAGTAGAGTGTCTCAAACTCCTTGGGTTTGACCATCAGTGGGACCGAATTGAGGTAAGCTTTGAGTTCGGCTAAAGCGACGTCGCAATCCGGTGTCCATTCGAAACTTTGTCGGCTTTTGCCTTTTAAAGCGTTGAAGAAGGCATGGCATTTGTCGGAAGACCTACTGATGAATCTGTTCAGAGCGGCCGCCATTCCAGTGAGTCGCTGTACTTCCTTGATTGTCCTGGGAGGCCGCAAGTCTGCGACCGCCTTGATTTGGCTGGGGTCGGCTTCAATACCACGCCTGGTAACCAAATGTCCAAGGAATTTGCCAGCACTCACGCCGAATGCGCACTTCTCAGGATTTAAGCGGAGCTTGTAATATTTGAGAATGTCGAATATTTCTTTCAACTCTTGGAGGTGGTTACCTGCTTGTTGACTTTTAACGACGAGGTCGTCAACATAGGCCTCCAAAGTGTGGCCAATTTGGGCATGTAACATCTTGAATATGGCACGGTTGAACGTGGCGCAAGAGTTCTTCAGACCGAATGGCATGACACGATAGCAAAAAACACCACAAGGGGTGATGAAAGCCGTTTTTTCCATATCTTCCGGATTCATGGCTATCTGGTGGTAGCCGCGGTAGGCGTCGAGGAAACTCAGCCGAGCATGTCCTGCGGTGGCATCAACCAGTGATCAATCTTTGGAAGCGGGAACCAATCCTTAGGACAAGCGTCGTTGAGGTTAGTGTAGTCAACACAAACACGCCATTTGTCGTTTTTCTTCTTAACGACCACCGGATTGGAAAGCCAAGTTGGGTACTGCACTTCTTGTATAGCGTTGGCTTCTAGTAGGCGTTTCACTTCGTCGACAACGGCGTCGGTATGTTCCGCGGCCGACCGCCGTGCGCGTTGGACTACTGGCTTCACGTCGTTCTTGATGTTGAGGCAGTGACAGATGAAATCTGGGTCGACCCCCGGCATTTCGTTGGGGGTCCACGCGAAGACTTCAATGTTGTCTTTCAAGTAGCGGAACATTTCTTCCTGGTCGCTCTCGCTGAGCGAAGAAGCAATTAAGAAGAAGCGTGAACCGTCTTCGTTGATGGGCATTGGGGTCAAGTCTTCCCCGGTTTTGTCCTCAACTTTCTGGCCGACATCGTCAATTACGGCCATATCCGGGACTTCAACCCATTGCACCTGTTTAGCCTTGGCGGAGTTGTGGACAGCTGAAACGTAGCACTTTTTAGAAGCCACCTGGTCACCGCGTAGGTCCTCCTGTCGGCCGTTGGCGCCGATGAAGCGGACGACTTGGTGGTACGTGGACGCGATGGCGCGCATACTATGTAGCCACGTTCGGCCAAGGATGGCATTGTACGGGCTCGGCACATTGACGACAATGAACTCGGCGCTCACCGTCCTTGTGCCGACAACAACTGGTAGGAAGATCCGACCGAGTGGCCAGACAGGTGCGCCGTTGAATCCGACGAGTGGGACTTCAGCGGGTTGGAGGGCTGACTCTGGTAGTTCGAGCTTCTTGAACAAGTCATAGTACATCACCTCTGCGGAGCTTCCCTGATCGATGAGGACGCGTTTGACGTCGTGGACCCCGATTTGTACGGTGACGACGAGAGCGTCAGAGTGTGGGGTCTGGACAAACTCGAGATCGCGCTCGCTGAATGTGATGGTCCACTTGGGTAGGTCCTCTGGGCGAGGGCGTTTGGATCCATGTTTTATTGCAAGCACCTGCTTAGAAGTGGAGGCGCGATCGAGGTCCGACCGAAGTTGAGTTTCGGCTTCTCTTGTCACTGGGCCGTGGATAACGTGGATCATCGGCCGTGGTTCATTGGGGTTGGGGTTTCCAGCAGGTGGACGAGCGGGTGTTTTTGCACGATCTATGTACTGGTCGAGATGGCCTTGAGCCGCCAGACGCTCCAACAGGGCCTTATACGGAGCACACGCCGTCGTGTAGTGGCCGAGCTCGTTATGGTACGAGCACTTCTTCCGTGGGTTCTGATCCACTTGGCCGCTGTCTGTGCCGAGCTTGCCTTGCGGCCATTCGAACCACGGTTGCCTCATGATCTCTTTTAAGAACGACCAGATAGGTTCTTTGAAGTGGGTGGTTTCGGCCACGTAGTCGTGTTCCTTCGGCTGGCGTTTCTTCCCCTCTTTGATGTTGTGGACATGCTTCTTTTGTTGGGGTTGCTGAGAAGCAATTGGTGTTGGCTGCTGAGATGCTGCCGTCGGCGCTAGAGTTGTTGGATTGGGAATTCCTTGAGCGGCTCTGTCCGCATAGAATTCTTCCAGGGCACAAAACCGTTCGACGACACGCATCAATTCTCCCATGCCGTGCGGAGGTCGGATGGCAAGTTCGTCAAGTATCTTGCTACCAGACTCCAATCCATTTTTGAAAGTGCGTGCGGCCCAGTACTCGTCTATTCCAGGGATTTCGTTGAAAAGCTGCCAGTAACGCTCGGCGTACTGCCGGAGTGTTTCGTTTGGTAGTTTCCTCATCTGGGACAAAGATTCAGGCTCTTTGGCCGTCCTGTTGCTCGTGATGAAGCCAGTGTTGAATGCGCGTTCAAGGTCGGCCAGATTTCGTATGGATCCAGCGGGTAATTTGTTGAACCACTGGAGTCCAAGAGAACCGAGGCTGGACGGGAATGCTTTGCACTTGATCTCATCCTTGGTGGTGCAGAGTTCGATGGTTTGGCGAAAATGAATCAGGTGAGTATAAGCTTCGCAGGTGCTTGGATCGAACTTCGTGAATTTTGGCAAGTGAAAGTTGGGTTCGGCCACAGTGTTGACGATATGGGAAGTGAAGGGTGAGACACCAAGGTCTTTCAGCTGTCGCTCAAATCCTGGGCGCGGCGGTTTGCCGAGCTCGTCCGTTCGCGTCCTCTTTGAGTCTTTTTCTCTCTCCGAAGTTTTCTCGTGTACTCAGCGGCGGAGCTTGTCCCGTAGGTCGGTTGTTGCTCTGTGAGGGTGGTCTACGGACTTCTCTTTTTCGCCACAAGTCGCGTTCCTATTCGCCGTCCTTTCGGTTCGTACGCCTTTCCCGTGTGGCCGAGCACAGTTATCGTTATCCAAATTTTCAGGTGGGATCTCCCCGAGTCGTTCAGAGACGTGGCGCCTGGTCTCGAAGGAGTCCCGGCTGCGGCGCGATGCCGTTGTGCGAGAGAACTCCGCGTGGCCAGTCGAGTACGTGCTCGTGAAAGATTCGGTGTCCCTTGTGTGGGTCCGCTCGCGGTGGGACCTCGAGCGGTGCGTCCCAGACACTGTAGGGCGTTTGTAAAGGATGATTTCCCTGGCGTCGCCTGTCTCTGGTGGGAGACCGAGGCGGTCTTTGACGGAGATGCGGTGGCCCGCTTCGGTGGGTTGTTCGTGTTGTGGTGGAGGGGGTGGAGGCGGAGGAGGTGGAAGGGGAGACCCTCTTCGTCTCCGCCTCCTTCCTCCAGTAGACGCAGAGGCGGTGGGTGTTGGATTCTGTAAGTGTTGCTTCATCTGGGCCACCTCCGCTCTGAGCGCCGCGAGTTCGTTGTCCCTTTCGTCGTCTCGACGCTACAGCAAGCGGATGTAAGCCGCCGTTATGTCGTCCGTCGCCGGGGATAGGCTAGAACTTGGTGGGACGGAGATGGACATGTGTCTCTCGGGGAACGGTGGGAGGATTGTGTTTCCGCTGGCGTCTTTGGCCCCCGAAACGTTAACTTCTGGTGGGTCTCCGCCCATTGTGGTTGAGTTTTGGCCGTGGGTGGATGAGGAAGGTAGTTTGGGGTAGGGTTTGGGCCGTTTGGATTAGAAGCTGAGAGGCTTCACGTCGGGTTCACCAATTGTGTGGCCCGTGATCCTCGATCTGGTTCCTTCCTCTGTTGGTTCGATGATTGCATAGCCTTCTCCACTTCGCCTGCACAACGAACACACGACTAAGACCTGGCCGGGGGTTGCCCGGCAAGGCCCTCCGGCGAGAGGATGAGTATGTGCAGAGAGAGAGCAAAGAGACTAGGGTTTTGAGTGGGTATTCGCGTGTATTAGGGCGTACCTCTCCAGAGGTGCTATCCTTTGGTATTTATAGAGCCTCCTTGACTTGCTCTCCAAGCACGGACACGTGCCTCGCACGGGCTAGGCGGTGTCGTCCTGACGTCACCGGATAGATCTAGTAACCGCTTTGGCGTGAGCTGGCATGCCCCATGTGCGCTCACGTTTATCCTTTGCCATAACCGTCTCCGCACGTGGGCTGGCGCGTGGCTGCACGGGCGGCCGTGTGTAGCTGGTAATGGAGAATGCCGAGCATGAGGGTGGCCGAGGCCGAGGGCGCATGGCCCGGGTGGGAGTTGTCTGCGGAATAGCCAACCGACGGGTGGCCGAGCTTGAAGGGTAGCCGAGCCCGAAGGGAATTCAGGCTAGGCAAACATCGTCTACGGGGCCAGCCCAAATAGTTGCCGAGCTTGGCACAATCTTCTTCGTCGCCGGACGTTAGGTAAAGGTAGAACCGACGATCAGCGTGCCTCAGCCAAGGCCGAGCCCCGGTGAAGTGAGTGTGCTGCTACGTGCGGCAACTGGGGGCGGCAGTAGAGCGGAGGTGGTCCCTAGTTGAGTCATGGTTGAGCTCGGCCCGCTACAACCATGCTGTGCACACCGGAGCTTCGAATCGGCACCGTATCACCACCACCGGTTCCACCATTGTCGCCACCGCACACCTCTATTTTCTTTAAATCTTAGCTCGAAACTCTAAGGATCAAGGTAGATATTTCATTACCCTTTAACTCTAAGTATATTATGGAATGTTATGTGTTATATTATACCTTTACATAAACCCAATCGACGAAATGTAGATTTTTCTTTACCGCTTAACTCTAAGTATATTAAAATAGTTTCGTTATAAAATCGTGACTTGGACCAATCCATGCAGAGCGAAATCGAAAATTTCAAATATTGTTCGTACGAGTCGAGTACCTCGCATCCACGAGTCATGATCACCATATTACCGTAACTTGAACTTCTGCATGATATAATTTGATCTTTTGGTCAAACAATTGGCACGAGCCGACCTTGCGGGCATAAACTTCATTCCTGCTAACTACTGATATTGTTTTAAACGTTAAAGTTTTTGTTATTGAGTTGTGATGATTTGTTTGAGTGGTTCTACCTAGCTAATTGCCGTTTCTGTAAATTGGTACTAGACTAGATAGTAGCTGTGATACAATATATAATATGATCCGTATTAATTGTTTCGTGTTTTGGTATGAAAATAATCGAACCTGATGTCGCCGGTCTAGTCCGGGCCGGATGCCCACTTCGTCGAACACCATTGCCTCTGTTTTCTAAAGAAAAGAAAGAAAGACAGCCGCTGGAAATTTTGAAGGCTTTTGAATAATCACAGTTTAACCCCCAGTTAGGTTAGTTTATAAATCCACCCCAGTATTTTGGAATCGAATATAAAGCCCAAAGTTAATTAGTTTCCGGTCAATTCTAGTTTTGTCGAAAATACGAATTTTTCTAATACCGTCAACACTCTAAAATGATTTAGAGCAAACATAGATTTTAGTTGTGAAACGGATAAGAGAAAATAAAAATAATTACTTGATTGACTTTATTGCATGGTAGTGTACCGGGTAATTAATTTTATCGCATGATTGATTTTATCACATGATTTGTTATTAACGTGAAATAATAGAAATTACAAAAAATGAACCTATGTGCGAAATCCTAATGAAACCCAAAAGTCACAAGGACAAATCCGAAAACTTTATGTGAAATTCAATTTGTCTTTTGAACTATTGATAATGTTATGTTTCATTGACTCTTTATGAACTGTTGTTATTATTGATCAACTTGCAATTACTTTGGTATTGAAACGTATCGAAATTGTTGTGAGGTTAATTTGGATTTAAGCTCATTGGAGGTGACCTATGGTGGTTCAATTATCATGGGTATGTGGTGATAGTATGATCTGTTTACTCGTCGTTTAAAATAATTGCTTTGTTGATTGAACCGAGAACGTAGAAAGGACATTATGGATATTGGATGATTTGTGGGCTTAGAGAAAGTATATGGATGTTGTTCTGGTTAACGGAAAAAGGAAACAGATGGAAAGCTGTGGGCTTAGCAGGACCTCGGGGGTGGCCTGATAGGACCTCGTGTGATCGGGGGTAGCCTGGTAGGACCTTGAGGGCAGCCTGAAAGACCCAGTGTAGCTAGGGTGGCCAAGCAGGACCTTAGGGGTAGCCTGGCAGGACCTCAGGTATTGAGAGTAGCCTAGCAGGACCTTGAGGGCAGCCTGATGGACCTAGAATTGTGAGAGTAGTCTACTAGGACCTCAAGATGTTGAGGGTAGCCTAGTAGGACCTATAAGGTATGTCCAGTGAAATTCTGAGTTTGGAACGTGATGAATACTGCGGTATTGGAATGATGATAGAAGTTGAGATTCTAGAATTTACTTAAGTTGATGGTTATATAATGAAATAAGTGTTGTGCTCTTCGATTCTTACCTCATTTTATTATAAATTTGATTGCTTGTAGAGTAAGGGTGAATGGGTAAGATTTATCTACTGAGTTTCAAAACTCATTATAGTGCTGTTGGGCTGGCTTTTCATGCCAGGTAATCAAGAGACCGAGGAACAGAATCCTCTACAAGATGATCAGTACCAGGCTGAGGACCTCCCAGCTGAGGAGGGGGAGTTTATCGAGCCTTGAACGTCTTACCCTTAGAAGCTCTGTTAATTTGGAGTAATGTTATTTGAATTTCTAAAAGTGTTATCACATTTGTCAAACTCTGTTTTAGTTTTGTTGAGTTTTAAGACAATTAAGTAGTTTTGAATTTAACATTTGAAATTTCCGCTACTAAACTCTGTTTAATAAAATTTTATTTCTTAAATCAGTTTTATGAATTATTAAATCAATTAAAAAATGATTTAATTAACGTGTCTGAAAATCGGGGTATTACAAACACAGTTGAAAAAACATATCACAACCAAAAAGAAAAAACTTCACAATCATCTTCCACCAACCTAGATCTCCTACTCCGGTGACCCAATCACGCTGAAAATAGCTCCGCGCCCACATTCGAAAACCTGAACCACGAACCCAAGATGCACCACCAGTGACGAGACACCGATGACTACACGATGAATATGATGGAGGATGTGCGGCGGCGGAGGAAATGGGGAAGCTGAGGCATCTGGAAGCGTGAGGGGAGTATGAGGGTAGAGAGTGACGAAAGAAAGGAAAAAGAAAAAAGATTGGAGGCCGACGGAGAGAAAACTCCAATGGTGGAGGACACCCACTTTGCATAAATTGGGCATACAAGCATTCCAGCCCATTTTAGTGGAAGGACGCGCTCTTTGTTTACATCAATTAGTTTGCAAGGGATTCAATGTTGGAAAACCGGGGGGGGGGGGGGGGGGGGGGGGGAAACAAAGAGGTGTGACAGATAGGGTCAGAGGTTCAAGAGAGAGTCTCAGATGGAGGTTACAAGAGTGTAATAACATAATCAATTTCCATATTGAACGGGGCAATTTATTTAATTTCTCATATTGAATGGAATAATTACCTAATTAATTTCCCGTATTGAAAGTGATAATGGTGATTTTTAATCATAGAGTTAGTTCCCCATATTGAAGATTGGTTTTTTTTTTTTACACCTAACTAGGTGGGCGTCCTCGTACATTGCACAAGTACAATGCCCGTAGTGAAGAACTTGGTGAGAAGTAGGTCTAGTAATTTACATATTTATGTGCATCGAAAATTTGGAAGTTCTTAACACAAAATGCCAGATTATATCCCAGCTTTGTGTGTATGTTTCTCGTTACATCCTTGACTTGGTATTTATGGTAGGTCTACACCCCAAAAGATCTTCCACCACATCAAGATGTCTTCAAAAGATCCCAAGCTAAAAGGGATGGAAATAATTCAAACCCCATTCTCTCTCACCCCCGTCACACACACAAGTATATATGTGCATACACACATAAATACATATACATGTCTATATACACACACAATGATATTAGAGATCAACAAAAACAAAAACAGATCAGAGACCAGAATCGTGCAACCAAAAACATTACCCAAAAAAAAAACGCGCAACCAAAGATTGTTGAGATCAACCAAGGGGTTGCTGATTAAAAAAAAAAAGGCTGTTGATTTTTCTAGGTATTGCCGATTTGAGGCATAGTTGTAGAGCCGCGCAGAAGTCGGTAGGGAGTACTCTTTTCTTTCCCCTTCCAGACCGATCTGATATATTATGGGGGCTTGAAGAAGCATTCGGGTCGAGATTTCGAAAAAAGTACGTTTTGCCAATTCGAGTCTTGTAGAGAATTGAGATTGGTTAGTTGAAGTAAGAGCTAGGTGGTCGCCATGGCTGGTGGAGCGCAGCTGCAAGCCTGTATCTTCGATGGATGAGCGAGAGAGAACAATGAGGTTGACGTGAAGAGAGAGAGAGAGAGAGTTGAGTTTTTCCCAAGTTACCATGTGGCTACCTTAAGTCCATATAAGAAAGTACTACAGCTAGGCGCTAGCCCACCACACATGGGCAGAAATCGTGCGTTCCACCACACATGGCGGGTGAAACTACCAATACGGACAACCCACAAAGCCGAGCAAATCCAATTGATGGACACAATTGAAAAAATTTGAGGACGAAAATAAGGTACTCCCCCGTTTCAAAATGTTTGTTCAGTCCGTAAAACGAGAACTAAAAAGTACTCGTAATATATTTTTTTCAAGAAAAAATTTGAACTTTTATATAAATTAAAAAAACTCGTCGAGATCTAGTAAATTGTTGAAAAAAAATTTAACTTTTCTTGCAAAACTTGAATTATTTTTACGTTATCGTTTTGCGGACCAGATAAATATTTTGGGATGGAGGTAATATTTGATTTCACCTACCGTTCTTTTTACTCAAGGGTTGGGATATTGGCATTTGTTGATGTGATTTTTTTGATCATATTTGTTGATGTGATTGAAAGGTCTCTTTCGCAGCCATAAAAATGGCATTCTCTTCACTGTATTAATTATCAGAGCGGTTCCGGAGACCCCAAACCACCACCACCCCAAAGTTTCTGATCAAATTTTGATGATTCGAGCCGCTCAATGTAATTAGAACGTGATTTTAAGGATACATGCGAGAAATCAGCAAAATAAATGACTGGGAAGGGTTTCATCTGAACAATTTTTTATTGAACTTTATTGAATGGTTGAATAAAAAACTATTCAAATCAAGCTCTTCCCAGTTATTTTTTTTGTCAATTTCTCGCAAGCACCCTTAAAATCATGTTCTGAACATATTGAGCGGCTCAGATTATCAAAATTTGATCGAAAACTATGAAATTAAGATTTGGGGGTTTTTTTAGAGGTCTCTGAAACCGCCCCGATTAATTATTTACTTCAAAAATTCCCAGCAACATTGAGTCTTTTCAGCTCCTCCATTGTTATTTGTAAGAGACAGTACAAACATGGTTCAATTCGACGGGCAGTCCAAACGATGCTTCTGCGACTAAGTTTTTCCAAGCTACACTGGGAGAGAACGCCGACAAAACTTCCAGTACCTCCAGTGAGGCAGCAAATTTGTCTTGAGGGTATACGCGGGTCTTTGTTTGTTATTTCTTAATTCTTACAGTTGTTGTTTCCATGTTAATCTCAGTTTTTATTAATTTTCAGATATTAAATACAACAGTTTCATTATTGGTTTCCGCTATTGTATTCCCTACAATCTTAAGGCAAACTATCCGGTTTTGAAAAATAGTTTCGTGATCACCAATCAGTTTTGGGGGTAAACCAATTTCGTGATTAACAAACCAAAGGTGCTAAGAAACCCGACCCATGGGATCGAACTGACGGCCACGCGGGACGATTCAAGCCATTCAATAATTTTCAAATAAAAAATTTAGTGGGCCCGTAAAAAATAAGCTCAATTTAATATATATATATATATATATATATATATATATATGTAGGTGCTCGATCCAATCACATATCGGATTGAGCTGATTTTTCACGAGCCCACTTGATTTTTTGTTTTTTGGTCTATTCATTTGTATTACGTCAACGAATTTTGTCCTTCTTGGTCTATTCATTTGTGGTCTACTCTCAATCTTTTTTAGGGTTGGAATGTAAAGGTCAGAAAGATAACGTGGTAAATTCAACGAGAATACTTACTATAGGGATATCGTAATAAGGTAATTTTAGCCACTATTATACTTCTACAAGAGGAGATTTTTATTCAGTTAATTATTTTTGTAAATATTTTAGGTTGTTATTAATGTCCCCGGTTCTGTTCTTTGGACAAAGTATGTATGTGTAGACACAAAAACTTTTGGGATGATGATGAGGAGAAAATTTCAAGATAGTTGAAGAGTAATGAAGACAAACTTTTGCGACAATAATCTTTTTGCAGATTACAACCTTTGTAGAGCACCCGTTTCTGTTACATTTGAGTTTGACTTCTATGTAGTCTTTTTTTTTTATGTCATGTTTGAAGTTGGATCTTATAAATGTAACATAGTAATAATTTGAATTTTATGTGTTGTGTTATAATTGAATTTGGATTCTTTCAACACAACTCAGTATTTACGTGGTTTGGACCATCGTTGGAAGTGCCGCAGGCACGGGCAATTCGTTAGTGAATAAAATCCCAAAACTATAAAATGTCTTCTATTTCACTATGCTTAAAACAACTCGTTTCTATTGCGTATTTAAAGATGAACAAGTACCGCAAGGACGATGTGGCATGCCTAACACCTTTCTCACTCCTACCAATAAATTACCGAACTATTTATTTTCCCACCTCGTAGACCAAAGGATTTTTCACAAGCAAAACATGGTCATCCTCTTAAAACCATGCCTACGGGCTCGCAAAATTATTTTTAAAACACTTGAACTATTTTTTCGGATAATCCAAAAGGTGACCCGGCATACCTAAACTCTATGTTTAGTGGCGACTCTGAGTTATTTTGAGGTAGGACAAGAATTTAGAAGATTTCAATTTTATAGAAACTTTATTCTATGAATTATTCATTTTAGAAATTCCCCTTTTAATGCCACTTGTTTAGGCATATTCCTACTAGTCTTTTAATTTTGTTAGTCTTGGTTTCCAAGTATTGTTTTGCTTGGTCTCTGTTCTAAGTAATTACCTTATTGTTAGGACTCCTGCTAGTATAAATAGGAGTGTAAGTTATTCCATTATAAAGCTTTTAATCAATAATATTGCAGAGATTCTCTCTTTCTTTCTTGTGTGCAAGATTTGCTTATTGCAATAAGTTATTTACCTCATTTGGACTAGTACGCTAACTAGTCCCTTGTAAATCTATTTTAGAACTCGAACTACGTTGGACCTGATTCTCCCACGCCCCAGGGATATCTAGGCAGTTCTCTAAGAGCTCGGTCCCAATCTATTTTCGACTATTCAAACATATTCTTTATAAATTATTGGATATCTCCTTTTATATAAAATACAAAGCTTTTCTTCAAAACTATGTTGCATTCATAGAAACTAGATCACTTCCTTCCTCTCGTTTGACCCCTAAAAAAGCACGATGACAGGCGAGGGTAAGATTTCGGGCACAACACTATGTTTTATTTATTTGTATTTATGTGTCTATAAATTGATTACCTTATTCAAATGCAATATTGACTATCTCTTATTACTAAACTCTAAATTAGGACTACCTTTGTCACACCCCACCCCGGGCCAGCACTCAATGAGCCCAAACCAACGTGAGGGTGCAACATCAACCACCAACCCAATCCTATAACTCAAGTTCTAGCAACTAAGTTAATCAACAGTCATTTTATTGATAACGCAAAGCAAATCGTTCTTACAAACACAACGAAAGTTTCAAGAAAACATTAACCTATACAACGAACTAAATATCAACATAGATTGCAACTACATCCCTATCTACAATATTTCGCCAAAACTCGTCCAGCCTCCCCGACATGCTACCCTAAGCGAGGGTACAACCACACGATGATCAGCAGTGGATATCTACAACGCCTGCAAAACTAGATTCCAAAACGGAATCTGGATGTGTTTAAGAGACATGGATTGTAACAACCCTAATTTTTGGTAAATAAAAATTTTGTTAAATATTTGAATATTTTATTTAAATTACTTGGATTTACTTTTAAAAATTCCTTTTAAACTTTAATAATCCATCATAATTAAATTTGAGACTTATAAAATTATATCTTTTTGCACCAGACAATTTAGTTTTTTTTTTTCTAAAGACAAGTATGCTTGTAGAAGCACTTATATATTTTCCTAGCAAGTTAAATAAAATCTTTAAATTATATTTCTTGGTTAAAAATTCTACTTTGCAAGTAGAATTAGTTATCAACTGATTAGTTAGAAAAACCTAACTATTATTTCACCTAGTTACGTTCTCCTAAACCTAAGTGAACCTTTTTCACCCTCTTTGAACCTTATGAACCTTTTAGACCTAAGGAGGTAATCATTATACTTACATGGCTAGTCAATTCTTGACTTCATTGCTCATCATTACTTCTTCCAAGAATATTTCTTCTCATCATTTCCTCTTTTAACCATTAGGCAATAGTTTGTAGGGTAATTTTTATCCCTTGGATAATGGAAACTAGATTTGCCAATGTGTAATCATTATACTCCATGTCTAGTCATTTCAACCTTAGTAATCATCAATATTCCTTTACCCATTGGATAATAAATGTTAGGAAAATCTTTGTCCCTTGGATAATGAAAACTAGATTTGCCAATATATTTGACAAGACAACTCATAGACCAAAGGAAGTAATCATTGCACTTGCATGACTAGTTATTTCAAGACCTTACTTCTTCCATTAACTCTCTACCATTGGTCAATAACTACTAGGAAAAATTTTATCTTTTGGGTAATAGAAATAAGTCTTGCCAAAAAATCCAAGAAGTACACCTAGATTTGACTAGACATGTCTAAACCAAATCCCATCATATTGCTTCCAATAGAAGTAAACCAATTTTTTTTTGAGTTGTCACTTGAAAGCCCATAATCCTCACTCTTTTCCTAGACCTAGTAAGATAGACCTATTAGGACTACTTGGTACTTAAAGTGTACTTATATATATATATATAGGCATATTTATATACATAACACAAGAGAGAGAGAGAGAGAGAGAGCGAGCTAAAATGGGAGAGAGGGAGTGAAGTGTGTGATTGTGTTTTGATACACTTACACAAGCTAAACCTTGTAGCCACCCCCACACTCAACCTAAGTACAGCATAACAATCCATTTCTAGACTTTATTTTGTTCTTTCTTGCAAGCAAGCCATCCTAGGACAAGACAAGACCAAAAACCCTTCATGATTTGTCACTTCAAGGCCATACCTATCATAATTGCCCCTTTACCCATTGGACAATAATTGCTAGGGAAAAATCTATCCCTTGGATAATAGAAGTTAGTCTTGCCAATGGGAGCCAAAATAGGACCCCTCACTTATCATTCAACTCACAACTTCCAACCATTCAACTTCTCTTTCTAGAATCCTTGTATTTGCTCTTTGTTCTTAGTGTTCTTGAGTTTTTCTTAAAATTCTTCAAAAAACTCATCCAAAGCCGCCACTAAACCACCACTCGACCACCCCCTCGATCCAAAAAGCTAATAGTTTTAGTCAAGAACTAGTTTCGAGAGAAACCTTTATTTTTCGAAGCTACCGAAGCTTTCCATAGGAAGTTACTCCGTTCAATCGCCAACTTACTTTCCGTAGCCGCCCTACCGCCAAGAAGAACGATAGAATACTTCTAACCACTCTCTCTAAGTATAAAGCTTGTATATGTAGATTATTCTTACCCCCTATCTCTAAGTATAAATAACTAGCAAACTTGTTTTACTAAAATTTTGAAAAAAAAGTATGATTATATTGAATCACTCGACTTTTATACTAGAAAAATATATGTTATTTTGAACTTTCCAAAAAGGAAGAGAAAATGGATTTTGGAACCATAAACTTGAATGAAAATATTTATATTTTGATCTTAAGGATAGTTATGAGAATGTATATGTGATTACTAGAATTACTTGTTTGATGTGTGATAAAGCATAAGTGGTTTCCACTCCAAAAGCGTCCATACATGTGGTGTTATGCTTTACATTGTGTGCTAGATGTTGATAATGACTAAGTGAAATTTGAGCATGATTAGTAATATAGAGTTGGATAATTTTGCTGGTTTAGTCAGATTACAATGACTGATTTATGATCACTTACGTGGAAAGTCTTACCACGGAATCTATGCATGAAAACGAGACACATAAATTGAGAAAGTTAGAGATATGACACCTAGGGTGTGATAATGACAAGTCATGTTTTGAAACCGCAATGTAGCCGGACTTGGTAGCCCATCGTGTGGATTGCGAAAACCGCAATGTGGCCGGACTTGGTAGCCCATTGTGTGTATGAAAAACCGCGATGTGGCCGGACTTGGTAGCCATCATGTGGATTGCGAAAACTGCAATGTAGCTGGACTTGGTAGCCCATTGTGAAGATTGCCAATGGAGCTGGACGTGGTAGCCTCATTGGTAATATGGCTTGGTTATCCGTGGAGAGGAGCCAACGCAAAGTTTTGTGTGCCAATGGGAACTGAGTGGGGCGGAACCATTGTGAGGATACTTGGGAGACCGAAAAGGCGGAACCGAGGTTGAGTGTGTTAAAAATGATTTTGGAAATGTTGATTTGGAAAAAGAAAAGTGAAAATGATGACACAGTCTACGACGAGTCGCGTAGGAGAAATACAGAAAATTATGGACACAAATGTTAGTTTGGATAGTGAATGTGGATGTGTTATTGTTAGCTGTTTTGTTAAATATGCATGTGTTATGTGGAAATCGTTAAATTTATGATCTTTTGTTTGTAAGTTATGGATTAGTGGGTATGGATTATTCTGCTAAGCTCTCGTAGCTCATGGTATTACCTTTGGTGACCCTGACATATTATACTAGTGGCGACGCTGGTATAATGTATCAGACTTTGTAGATGACCAGGAAGAACTGTACACATTGGAGGCTTTTGGAGCCAAAGAGCTGGCTAGGATGGAGGAGCAGGCGGAGCTGTAGTTAAGAACTTTAGTTTCCCCTCCCTTTATGTAATGAAAGTACTCTCATGGGAGTTATCAATGTTCTAAATGGCGCTTGGCGCTAGTAGGGCGGCCACCCACCTCCAAGCGCCTAGGCCGTCTAGGCGGCGCCTAGGAGTTTGGTAGGTTTTTTTTTTTTTTAGGTATTTTTTTGATATTTTTCATGTTTTAAGTGTATGTAATGGTATTAATATATACTAAAAGGACTTGGTGTGTAATTTACCATAACACCCACATATATATATATAATACTACATACACATCTAGTACGCCATTTCAGATCCAGAGAGGATCGAGAAACCCACGATCGAGAAACCCACCATCGTCGGTCCACCTGCTTCACGCCGATCGTCGTCGCCGGTCACCGATTGTCGTCTGGTAAGTCTCGTCTCTCTCTCTCGTCTCTCTCTCTCTCGTCTCTCAATCTCTATCTCTCTCGCGTCTGTCTGACTCTCTCGTCTCTCTTTCTGCTCTCTCCCTCTGTCTCTCGTCTCTCACGCCATCAGTTTGCCGCCAAGCTCCGGCAAGGCGGCCGCCAAGCTCCGCCAAAGTCCGCCAAGGGTCCCTGGCCGCCGAACAAAACGCCAAGGGGGGTAGTCGTGGCGGTGACCCTCCGCCTAGCGCCTAGGCGGCCGCCTAGGCCGCCATTTAGAACACTGGGAGTTATGATATAATAATGAGCCAGACTCTATTTAGATTTTCAATAAAAATGTCTATTTAACGTAACCAAAATTCAGGACGTTACATGGATGCAATTCCATATTAAAGGTATAGCTAAAAGATAATCTCAACTTGTCGAACAGTTTATCAAGAAATTAAAAGTAACACTGGGCATGCAGCCAATAATTGAAGGCATAAGCCTTTTGGCATAAAGCCAAGCATCAGACACAAAACCAATAACTTAAGGCATAAAACTAATCACCGGGCACTAAGCCAACAATTCAATTCAATATAGAACAATATCTATGAATCAAACACTCACTCCATACTCCAAAAGAAAGTACAACTATAGAACAATATCTATGAATCAAACACTCACTCCGTACTCCAAAAGAAAGTACAACTATGGTTTCGGTGCTCCTTAATTCACCGACTCGTCACCTATTCACAAGCCAAACATTTAGTATAGAAATACTTGAAAGGCTTGACAAATGTATTAACAATATCTTGCATCAACTCAACTATATAACAAGTGCCGAACAAAAGTAAATTCACCAATTTGTACCCCAAAGCCGAAAATCTCCCAAAACACACACTATCTAACAAAACCATTGATCGAATTCTGACTATAGTATTCTATAGATTCAGAGTTAGTTTCCAAGACTATAACCATTAGAAAGTACACTCTCAGAACATCAATCTCGATATAAAATTTGCCTTAAACGGAGTCCGAATGACTAAGATACGCTCAACAAAAGTTTCACAATTAAAGTAGAAATCATAGTTTCCAGCAGAACAGTCTACGATCGAAAACTCATTAAAAATCACCTACTCAATATTTTCCAATGATTCTAACACCAAAACATCACCAATTGATCAATGTTTAAGACTCATAAAATCCCATAGTCATTAAGTATGTTCAACTATGATAAAATTGATGAAAAATACAGCTTCAAAAGCTGCCCAGAATTCCAAAATTACCAAACCATAAACTTCGGAACTAAAACTGGTTTTCTCTTGAAGGAACTAAGGCACAAACCTTACATATTCAGAAAGGTATGTAAGTCTAGTTTCAGAATCAAGAAATGATACATAAAATCGATACCCGAGCTAGAAGATATAACCGTTTCTTCAAGATGCGTTTGTGCTATCAGCACATACACGAATCTGACAGCAACTCGATTTATGATTTTTCTATTTTTCCACACTTTTCAGAAAATTTTGAAATTTTTACAGCATAAGCTACACACACATACGCATCTATGGTAAAAATACCAGAAAATAACATGGTCGGGGTGTTGATGAGAAAAATTTGTCAAATACAGAACATATTCAACTTTGTTCAAAACACAATTTTGCATATTCATATGATATACGAATTTCTTGGAATAAAACTCAACTCCAACCTCAAAAACCCTCTCCCGTGGATTCAATTCAGCTCTAATAACTTCAATCAAGTGCATACTAGATGTAGAACATGAAACCTAGCATGAGAAACATGAAATTCGGCACTTAAAAGGAATGAAAATTACCTAATTAAGCTTCAATTCAACCTAACCCTTCTTTTTTTTCTTCTTCTTCTTCTTTTTCTTCCACCGCTGGTCTCTCTCTCTCTCTCTCTCTCTCTCTCTCTCTCTCTCTCTCTCTCTCTCTCTCTCTCTCTCTCTCTCT
>BPLS01000707.1:2550964-2590605 GCA_019656275.1 Rhododendron kiyosumense
CGGCTCTTCTGTTTCCAATTCATACTGGTAGGCATTTCCCTTCTACCGGTAGGACAAGTGTAGAATTTCTCCCTCCTACCGATAGGACTCGTTCACCTACCGGTAGGTAATTGAGCTGCTGTAGTGTCTTTCAGCAGCTTTTCCTATGTTCTTCCAAATTACTTTCTGAAGCTTCTCGTCGACTCCAATGGGTTTGTTTGCATATTCTTTCAAGTGTTTTAGAGAGCATTACTTGTCTCACACTTAGAGTGGTATCCAACGGACTAGAATGAACTCATTGAGTTAAGAAATAAGGAATGTGAGTTATTGCACGTTGAAACACGAACAATATACATGAGCATGTCTAGTGATCCAATGGGTAGAATTGCAATTCATGTTCTCTTGACTCGTAGAATCTTTTTGACTCCTTTAGCGCACGTACGACTTACGAACTCCAAGTATAGAAACTAGAAAACCGGTCATCACATAGTCTAGTTGAGGGTCGATATATGGTATGTGAAGATACGAGGGTGTACTTAGAGGTATGGTGAGGATGTGTGTATTTGATTATATGCGATATGGTAGATTGTTGGTCTTGAAATACCATGCGATTGATTAATGGCCTTTGGATTCGATTGAATGAATGGATGTTTGTGAAATGGAAGGCGGAATGAAAGTGGATAACTAATGGACAGAGTATTGTAAGAGTTTATGTATGGGCTTAGTACGTCATGTAAGGATGCGAGTATGTAAACAAATGAGAAGGCATAAATATATACGTTTGTGGAATCACGTAATGGTTAATTGAAATTCTGTGGTATAACTGACAGGGGGATGATGAAATTGATTATGAAATGATGACGATTATGAAAGGTGTGAGAAGTGACCCAAGTGGTCGTTATTAAAGGAATAGACTCGGAGTGACCCTGCGCTCGAGGGAACTAGACCCGAGGTGACCCAGCTGATTATTATTATTGAGGGAATGGACTCAGGGTGACCCTGCGCTCAAGGGAAATAGACCCGAGGTGACCCTAGCGACTATTGATGGAAATATCTGATTAAAAGGAATTTAAAAGACAATGATAGGTTTATTGACAAGAATGATGTGTTCGTTTAAGTTCTCAATTTCTAATATAGTGTTTGTGTCTTATATATGCTCATTTGTTATCCGAAAGTTATGTTTCATCGGCATCTTCCATCTCATTTGCATATAAAGTTTGCGTAGACTTTTCTATTGGGCTAGTGTAGCTCAACCTATCATTTTCAAGTATATTGCAGGTCATTGTCATGGAGTGCTTGGAGTGTAGGCTGAAGTCATTGTTTAAAGCTAATTTTGGAAAATACCTATCTATTTTCGTAAACTAAACTGTATGGTATTGTGCTTTCTATTGTGAAACTCTGTAATTTATTGGGCAAGTTTGTGGAGCAAGGGACTAAATTACCTTTGGATTATTAATTGTAATTCTGGTGAGGATTTTAATTGTCAAATGTTAATATTATTTATGTTGAAAATCGAAGACGTGACAGTTCATATAAATATTTCATTTGACACTGCTGTCTTGTTAAAATTTTGATTAACTTTGGTAGACAAGTGTTGTGGGTTAAATGGTATCTTCACTTGTTATTATTGACTCTATAGAAGGGGTAAGTCATATTTTTTTCTAATATAGATCAATGAATTGGTCTCTTTCAAGAAATGTAATGGTTGTTTTAAAAAAAAGTGAAGAATGTTGTTTGGCATGTGAGTGATGTGAAGAAAACCGCACTGTACTTATATATAGATGGTGTAACATATGATTTTTAAGAGTTTACTGATATCCTCTATGGTTTAGAGAATAAAGTTTTCAAACAAATGTTGTAGGTTAAAGAGGTTAAATTGGTATTTTGACTTATTTTTTTGGACTCTACAGAAGGGAGTCATGTTTTATTTCAACCATCACGCGTAATATAATTTTATTCCCTTCTTATAATCATGAAAGCAAAGTTCACATACTTGATTGACTCATCTTTTATGTTATATGACAATTACATTTGTTATGTTAAAAGAGTCATGGCATCTAGTTCAAACAGTGGAACCACTGGAAGTCCTGTGAAGATATGATTTTGCGAGCACAGTAAGCAAGTGGTCATGCACACATCTTGGACAGCTATGAATCCTGATTGAAGGTTCTTCGAGTGCCCTTGGTTTCCTAGTGCGTCAAAGAGGGGTGGTGTGCACTACGAATACTTTGAATGGTTGGATGGTCCCATAGGAGAACGTGAGAAAGTGGTTCTCCGATTCCAGAGGGACAAGGTAAGGTCATTCAATCAACATTTTGCAGAACATGAGACGAAGATAGAAGAAATTGAGATAAAGTGGAAGGAACAGGAGAATAAATGTAAGGAATATGAGAGAAAGAATAATGAATTAGAGGCGAAGGTGAGGAAAAGCAGCGGATTGATGTGGGCAACGTGGGTTGCTTGTTCCATTTTTGTTGCAATTCCTCTTACTATCATGGGGACACGTAGTAGGTCTGGAAGTAAGTATTTAAGAATGCCTCATTGAAGGAACGGTTGAATGCTTTGGTTTTTGAATTATAGGAAGCGGGACTAGTAGGCGGGTCCTTTTTGTAAGAAGCATATGTAATCCAAGGTAAGTGATTATATGTAATACGTGAACACAATTTCAAGTACTCCGATGTAATATATTCGTGGCATCTAATGTTTGTAGATA
Source organism: Rhododendron kiyosumense (assembly GCA_019656275.1). Taxonomy (NCBI): domain Eukaryota; kingdom Viridiplantae; phylum Streptophyta; class Magnoliopsida; order Ericales; family Ericaceae; genus Rhododendron; species Rhododendron kiyosumense. The sequence goes on from BPLS01000707.1 coordinate 2,553,657, forward strand.
ATTTGTAACTAAGTTTAATATTTTATTGTTGTGGTACTTAGAAAATCTTTTAGTGGTGTACACGAACATTAAATTTGTTGGTGATATGTAATAGTATGGTTGTTCATAAAATTTGCATTCACTTTTCCGCTAAATCACAATTTATTTGCAATTTAATGACCCTTTTATCCATAACCTTGTATCATCTAATTGAGTATCAATTGCGTAATGGTTATATATTTTGGTTGATGTTGTGCAGCCATGTCGATGACTCCTCAGAAGTTGATGTGTTTTTGTTATTCGGGTGGTGAGCGCATGGCGAATGCAAATGGCACCTTAGGAAAATATTTAGGTGGTATATCTAAACCCACACTCATCGAAGAGGGCATATTGTATGACAACTTAGTCATAAAAGTTTGCTCTCGCATGGATATTAGCAACGACGAGAAGTCATTCTTTTATACTACCACCAGGGACAAGTCTAAGCATTTGCATATGAGGACTGGAGATGGTGTTTCTACGATGTTCCATTTAAATGAGGATGAGCTTGACATATTTGTGGAAGAAGAGATATAGTAAGATTTTGACATGTGTATTTTTTTTCCTTCCATTGAGATGTGTTTTGTTGTCTTCCATTGTGTAAGGAGTCCAATTTATTAAGTATCAGTCCATTCACTGCCGCAGGCAGAACTTGTTCGCCTAGACAAGGTAGCCTGAGTGTTTGCCATGAAATGGGTTTGGCGACGTACTCCCAATAGCGAGGTGAAAACATCCTAACTGAGGATGGTTAGTTGTTTTGACAACCCCAACCTGTTTAAGAAGGCTGTTATTCTTTTTGCTACTTTGAACAAGTTCACATTAAGTATTTGGACAATAGTCGTCATTATTATAGGTTGGTTTGCATGGTTGAAGGTTGTTAGCGGAAGCTAACGGCTAGAGCGCAAGGCAAGTCTGTACTTATTATAGTCATCAAGATGACTAATGAACATTGTCACACTATACATGACACCATGGCTAATTTTAAGCCAAGGATTCGGGTAAAAGAGATGGATATGATATTCAAGGAGCAAATAGCAGGGCAACCCGATTTCCTCCCAAGGAGCATATGCAAGTACTTTGAGTTAGTGTTTCATACTCCCCTAACTTACTCGCAAGGATGGAGGACTAAGAAACGTGCCCGTGAGTTGATAAGTGGGTCTGTATCGTGGACGTTTCACTTAGTGCCATGGATGTGTGAATGGCTCGAATGATCGATTCTAAACACAAGGGCAGTTTGGACTTTTAGTGAGGATGGCAAGTTCAAGTAATTGTTTTGTCACTTATGGTTGTAGCATTACGGGCTTTTTGTCAGGATGTCGGCCCATGTTGTTTATTGATGCATGTTTCTTGATCGGTCCGTATCGAGGTAGTTGTTTGTCTACAGTCGCGTATAATGCCAATGATCAGTTGTTCCCTCTTGTATATGTTATTGTATCAACAGAGAACTACGAGGATTGGTTATGGTTCATACAAAACTTGAAGGAAATTTTGCTGGGAAACAAATTGTGCTTGTCACGGATCATAACGTTTCCTTGTTGAGGGCTATAAAGGAATTATTTGGTGAGGAATGTAATACATGATGTGTTCGCCATGTCAAGGAAATTTTAGCAAGTTTGCCAACTCGAAAGGAATGAGGGGAAACCCCAAGAAGACGACATTGGACCTTTTCACAAAAATTGCCTACGCAAGGGATCATCTGTTGTATGGGGTGTACCTAACCAAATTGTTTGGGTTGAAACCTTAGTTGGCAAAGTGGGTTGATGAAAATGGTCTACAACATTGGTCAAATGCGCTATTTTCATATCCGAAGTGGGACAATTGGATATTGAAATTGAGAGAGATGGACATCATCCAATTCATGAAGGGACACATCATCATAACTACTGACATGTTATTTAGGCATAAGACGGACGAGACTAAATGGCATCCCTTGCCAGTTGGTTGTAATATTGATAAAATGATTAAGGAATCTTAGGAAAAATCTCGGGGTTTCACTAGCCGGGCCACTTCTCTCATATGCATTTCATCAAACAACTTACAAGCACATATCATCTATCAAATCAGTTCATAGTGATGCTCTCCCCTTCTTCCTTTTTAAAGAAACTGTTTTTTAGAATCCCTTCAAAAGAGGTCCAAGAACCAAGAGAAGATTTCGGTATTATAATGGTTCTTTGGGTATCGGCATGCCCTCCCCAAAGAAGATTTTGAAGCAAAAATCACGTTCGAAAACATAACATTGCAACCTAAATCCATAGATTTCAAACCTTAATCCGTAGAAAAAACTTACCTGACTAGTACGAATCAAATTTGGTGAACCGTGGTCGATGGAAACGTTGGAAGCCAGGACAATTGAAACGGATTGGGACAAACTCGATAAACGAAAAGAGTATGTGCACATCTTGGATTTTTGTGGAGCACCAAAGAGAACAATGGAGACCAAACCCTAGAAAAAGGAAGAGAATGGCGTTCCCACTCGTGTATCAGTTGTCCAAGAAAGAGAGAAGGGAAAATAAGGTATTGGGGGAGAAACGGTGCCGTGTTAAATGAAAGGGCAAAATTGTCTATATTGTTTCACCGGTGTCATGCTTACTATGTATTGGTGATTATAATTGATGCTACCATGTATTTGTGATTTCAAAACTGTTGGCCATGAAAGTGGTAAATAAGGGCTACCTCCTCTACTTGCCGATAATTCTCCCATTTTGGAGGCGACTATTCGCAACCCCGTATTTTATTCCTTAGTCCACTACATTTTTACCAGTTATTGAAAATCATACATAACATTTCGGTAAATAGCTGTTGAAAATAAAATTATATTTCGGTAACTACATGTTGAAAATATATTCAACCTTCGGTAAATAACTGCAGAATATACATTTTCGATAAATAGCTGTTGAAAAAAATATTATATTTCAGTAAATTAGATGCTGAAAATGTATATCAATTTCGGTAACTAATTGTCGAGTATAATAGAAAAATTTTAACAGGTTAAGAGAGAAAATACGGGGCTACGAATAGCCGATCCCTTATTTTTGATTACTTTCCTTATTAGTCACTACGAATATTCAACTAAGGTGCGTTCCAGTTTCTTAGTTAACATTTTTTTTCAAAAAAAAAAAGTTAATTTGAAGCTCAAAAATTATATATTTATGTAAATAATTTTTCTATCAATATGACTCTTATTTGATAGATGTCATTGAGATCTTTTCAACGATGTAAAAAAATTAAAAAATTAATTTTTATTTTTATAATATTTGAGTTTGAAATTTTTTTTTTTTGAAAAGAATTTTTTATTTTTTTTATTTTGGAGAAAGCGGAAGTGGCCTAAACTCAAACAGAGTCCGTTGCGGTTTTCACGCAAAATTGGTTGAGAAGACAGTGTAGCCACCACCACCGTCAAACACCAAATGGAGCAGAGCCAGAGGGCGGCGTCAAGGGCTTCTTTCCAGTTTCATCCTGCCAAACCACCCATTCTCGATCTCTTCAACCGTTACTTAGGAGTACTACTTCCTTCCCTCTCTCCATCGCCTTTTTTCATCTCTTTTCTCGTTCTTCAATTTCTGATTCTTTCTTCTCAATTTTTGTTTTGTTTTCCAGAGAAGTGGCCGCCAGAAACCCGAAGATTCAGTCCGTGAACCTCCGTACGTCTGATTCTTGTCTTTCTGTCATCACCCATTGCTTTTTGAACTCTTGAATTTGTGACCTGTTTTAGTATTTAGGGTTTGTGTTTCTTTTATCTGGGGTTTATGTTCTTGACTTGTTTGGGGTTTAATTTTTTGGTTCTTCGAGTTTGAAATTGGATGTGGCGACTATGTGTTTAAACGCATACACTGAAGCAGACACAACAGTCTTTGGTGTCTGGTTGAATTATAGTTGTATTTTGAAGCTTAGAGCATCTCCAAATGGTTTCTCAAACTGTTATAGGGAGGTGGCTTGAGCCATTTTGTGGAGCCCACCAAGAGAGATGGACGCTGAAAATTCCGCTTGCGCCAGATCTTGGTACAAAGCTATGGCTTAGGTTGGGAGATGGTTTCTTGTTATATTGTGTCAATTCGTGAGCTTAGTAAAGAAATGTCTTAAGGTTGGAGATGCTCCTTATGTAGATGAAGGAGATGATTGTTTTACTGGACCAATTCATCCTATTGAGTGTAATGTATTACTATCATAAACTTCCCCGCATGTTCCATTGGCGGAAACATGCCCACATACAATGAACTCAGCTGAAGTGAACATGAACTCAGAATGTCTGCTGAATTACTCTACATTCGAAGGACTGAGAGATCGAAAGTTATTGATGCTGTAAATCAGAAACAAGAGGCTTTATGACTTTGATGAGGAGAATGTAACTGGATGAGAATTAACTAGGAGTGTAGTGACCAATGGTCTCAGCAGTAGTAGCGAGATATATATCTACTCTTGTTGTTCTGGGAGTACTTTTTTTGTGGGTATGAATCTTCTGATGGGCTTCTGTTGTAATCATGTGGGTTAGTTTTTCTGCCCAAGTCATAGAACTTCGTGTTTGCTCTTTTATGTTCTAAAACCAGCAGTCTTCAATTATTTATGTTCTGAACAATAATGATGTCCAAAATGTTCAGGAACAAAACACAGAAGCGTATAACTGCTCTTAACAGAGAGCTTCCTCCTCGGAATGAGCAATTTCTTTTAGATTTTGAACAGCTCCATAGCCAGTTTCCTGTAAGTTTTTGCCTTTGACTGTAACTTTGTTGAATCAAATTTTTGGTTCTATTGATTCCTTTCTTCCTCTCCTGATTTAATTAATTAATGCTACGACACTGAGTGTTTTTTTCAACGCTGTGACTTATATTTTAGGACCAGGAGCAAGTGCGTGCTGTGACTGAGTCCGTGCTTATTTCTCTAGTTATTCAGTGCAGCAGTCACGCACCCCGGGCTGAATTCCTACTTTTTGCTTTACGTAGTTTGTGCAGTATAAGTTTCATACACTGGGATACATTCTTGCCTTCCCTTCTTTCTTCGGTTTCCTCTGCAGAGACGTCAATTGGTCAAGGGAGTCAGTCTGTGGCTGCTGTATCTTCTACAAGTTTATTACAGTCTGGCATGTTACAATCCTCAAGCGCAATACCCAGTTCCTCAAATTTTCAGTCTTCGAATCCAGCATCTCCTTTGCCTTCAGTTCATGGTATCGGATCGCCTGCTCAGTCTGCCAATGAACCATCGTCTTCTGCAACTTTATCACCAATGAAATCGTCTGATGTCACCTGTGTTGGACAACAATCCACAACCAGGGCCAATTTATCGATGAGAGATAATGCTCTAAGTAGCTTACGTCAGTTATGCTGCAAGATTATCTTAACTGGTCTCCAGTCAAATTTAAAGCCAGTAACTCATGCTGACATTTTCCACCACGTGCTGAATTGGCTGGTTAATTGGGACCAAAGACAACATGGGGTAGATGAATTTGATGGTGCAAAATCCTGGAAACCAGATAAAGGCCTCATTGAATGGTTGCACATTTGTTTGGATGTGATCTGGGTTTTGGTCGAGGATGATAAATGTCGTGTTCCTTTTTATGAACTGTTGCGGAGTGGCTTGCAGTTTATAGAAAATATTCCAGATGACGAAGCATTATTTACGCTTATTCTGGAGATCCATAGGAGGCGTGATATGATGGCTATGCACATGCAGATGTTAGATCAACACCTTCACTGCCCTACTTTTGGAACTCAACGGCCCTTGTATCACGCCACTCCTAATATATCAGGTGAACCAGTGACAAATATGAGACATGCGCCAATCACATACCCAAGTGTCCTCGGAGAACCTTTGCATGGAGAGGTAATGAAATTTTATTTGGCTGGTTCCGAAACTTGATGATGTAATACATTTGAATGATAAAGCCACACGTTGATCGACAAACCAAATGATAAGAGGACAGCAGGAAGGATGACATAAATATTAAACAAGCTACAAAGCAGATAACTAAAGCTAAAGAGGGAAGCTCTGACACCCCTAAAAGCTTTACACACTCCTTGTTCTCCCGTGGGTAAAATGATTTAAAAAACTCCAGAGTAGGGGCACCACCCTTTGTCAAAAGATTGGCCATTTAGTCTCTGATCTAGGTTTCTTCCTGCCCTTAGCCGTTAGGGACTACTGATCACAGCTTTTATCACTGATTCATTGTGGTGCTATGATCCAAAGAATACGACAATGGGTTATTCTCAACAGCCTCTAATTGACCCTGAGTAGACAGTATGGAATACAAAAAATGCATCTTGAAGGTCCTGAAAACGAGCAGGAGTCTCCTTTTGTACTCTAACTTTTGCTTCCAAGTACTCGGACAAAGTTAAAATGCCATTTACTGTTAGATGTGTAAATCACTCCACTATACGAAGGAGTTACAATCCGGAAGCTGAAGGGGAGAGATAAAGTTGGAGGGGTCAGTCACTTCTCAATCTTTCAAAACTAAGCCCAAGGCTAAATTTTGGAAAGGTTCACTTATTGAGAATCCAAAAGACATTCAAACTCCTGATATATTATGCTCCAGAACCAGCTAGCATCCATGGTTTAAAATGGCGCAGGAATGGCGAGAGGTCCTAGTAACATGTTAATCCTTTAAAGATCAAAAAGAGCCCTAACCCACTTTCGTACCCTAATTAAACACCAATTGCACCCACTTTTGTCTATCTGCACTAGGATTACGAGCATTGACAAGTAAAAGACAACAACTAGGAACCCAAGCCAAAAAATACTAAACACATAAATTAAGCAATTAAATGAAGAAATAGTAGCAAGACCTCCTTTGTTAGACATGCATTTTGATGGGAAAAAAGACTCCCTGGCAACAGAAACTAGAAAGTTTTCACCTTAAATTTACTAAACAAGGTTGCCTTGTTCGAGAACCTCATCAGCTTCCCTTCGGTTTATTGAGATTCCTACTGAAAGTGTTTTGTGGAATAGCCTTGTGGCAGCTTACACTGAGAGCAACATGTTCGCTGAAGCTCTTTATATTTTGGAGAGGTCAAACTTCTCTTGTCCAAAGGTTGACAGCTATACACACCCACGCGTCTTGAAAGCTTGTATAGGGTTTGACAGAGGTGATTATGATCAAATGGTTCATACTCGTGATCAAAAGTGGGTATTGCTGTATTGATGAGATGTTGTTGTACCTACTTCTTTGACCCCAAAACAAACATGCATTGGCTGTGAGCCTGCGACATAGCCCCAAAACACGAAAGTCGAAAAAAGCCAAATGGTGGTATTAATTTGGACTGATTGTTGCAACACAAGTCAATATTTTTGTGGTTATAGGGATATATATGAGATTGCCCTCACATGTGGATAGATGAATATATACACACACAGCGTTGATGAAGTCAAATTCGCAATGCAAGGAGTTTTATTCCTCACGAGGCTAGGTGTAGGCCTTGAAGCATAAGCATATAGAATTTGATAATCGTGTAAACTTTAGAAAATTTCTGAAAAAGAGATGACACAATAATAATGCTATCTAATCTAAAAGTTATAAAAGCTTCTCTAACCTAGACACGTGTTGTATGTTTTTCAGTTAAAGCTCATGTGCTCTAATAAGCTAAAACCGTCTCTATGTCTCCTCTGTTTAGTACTCATACCATGTCTTAGGGATGACTTTGGACACTTTTCTCTCTTTTTCTGTATCGCTTAGGTTGTTTTCGTAAGCTATCAAGTATGTACTCCACATCACTTCAAGTAAAGATCAACATGTTAAGAAAGAGGGAGAGAGTGCTAACTGCTAAGATCTATTACCCAAGTTGTTCCAAAAAAGCGTACGCCTCACTTGAAAATTAAAATGTGGTAAAATGCTCAAACGGTGCACCTTCTGCAAATACCATGGGCTTGAGCTGGTTTTTTGATTGGGTAGCCTTGATGCCTCCCTCAACACAGCCTTTGAAAACACAAAAATGCATTACGAACACATACACATGCACATGAAGTGAAGCAACTTCACAAGGATTGATGTCTATGCATTCACACACCCACCCACACCCACACCCACACACAGACACACACACATAGTTGCTATTGGAGGAATTTTTGTTGAGATTGAATAGGTTAACATAGAGAAGACTTGTAGAATCTGTACTAGGTGTCTGTGGCATTGATCAATTCTGATTCTTTTTGAACAGTCTTCATACTGCCACCGTACTCTGAAACACATGGTATTTTGTACACTAGTGACGCTACAACGAGAAACATATTTACGCGACAACGAGAAACATATGTTAGGACAGTTTAATATTGGATATGAAATAAGAATCTGGAAGGAACTTGTCAAAAGTCTGTTTTCTGGTTATAGGATCTTGCAGCTTCTATTCAAAGGGGAAGTTTAGACTGGGAGAGAGCTTTGCGATGTATCAGGCATGCTCTTCGTACTACTCCCTCATCCGACTGGTGGAAACGGGTGCTTATTGTGGCCCCTTGCTATAGGAATCATGTCCAAGGACCTACTCCTGGTGCTGTTTTTACTTCTGAAATGATTTGTGAGGCAACAATTGATAGAATCGTTGAGTTATTGAGGTTGACAAATTCAGGCAATATTCTCGTACCTCATATTATCCTGTCTCCTTTGATTGTTTATTGAGATGTGATTTAGTTTCATATATGCTTTTGCTATTTTCTGTTCTTCTTGAGTGGCATACTGTTGGTGCTTAATGGTACAGGATCTCCTACATGGAGATCAAACAACAATGCTGCAATGACGTTAACACTTATCTTAACTTAAGCAAACAAAAGAGACCAGTAGCTGCGTTATCGGTGTAGTTATTTTAGGAACCCGAACATGAAGTTGAAACTTGAAACTGATATCCAAAAGAAGAACCAGAACAAGGAAGTGGATATTTGAATTACTTTTAGGAAGTGGATCTTGGAACACCTCTTGGAATTATTGTTGTATGAGGATCTTGGCAGACGTTTTGTCATCATAAATCATGTTAATCCCTATGCTCTTCATTTTTGTTTTGTTTTGTTTTCTTTCTCTTCTCAGTTCTCATCTTCATAAATATTTATGAAATAGTTGAAGTTGCCGTAAGGGGACTTCCGCTTTCTTCCCCTTCTGCTTCTTTGCTGTATTTGTGATTGCAAGGGCATTCTACAACATTGGGCTTTATTATTTTCATGACCTCAATGGTTATTACTCAATGAAAGGTGAACACTATCATGAGCCCCACCCAAGTGTGTTTATCTTTAAAGTGTTGGGTTGCTCGCAGTAAGTGTGGGAAGCTGGTAAAGTTTGGCAAAACGGAGTAGGGATTCAGGTTTTTGAGACGTTCAATGAAGAAGGGTAGAAAATAGGTTCGGATGATGACTGATCAGGGTTTTGATGGGGTTGGGATGTTGGACATGAATGGAAATGAAAACATGAGATGTGGAACACAACAAAATGGGGTACAGGTAGCAAGGAGAGGAACAATGGAAGGGGGATATGCAGATTAGGGAGTCATATAATGGTTGTTTGGGTAGAGTGAAAGGACTTGGGTCTAGAAATAGAAAGAAGAATAAGGTAGGACTAGCCCGAAAATTTTGTGGTCTGCTTTGCCCTCTTGTGGGGAGATTAGTAGACGTATAATTCTAAGGCATGAGAGAGTAGATATTGTTATACCTAGTGGTGGAGTTCTAAGAGACGGATAGTTATAGAAATCTGGATGGCAATGATGGTAATATGACCACTACAGTCAGAGAGACAATGAAGTTGATTGGATGTTTAGGGTCTTGTATGTAATTTTTTTTTTTCCAAATTGGTGTTTGTATGGGACACTCCAATGTTGTTAGGGTACTCTCTGAAAACTTGGATAGGGGTGGGACCCGGAGGATTACTAGGAGAATGGGGGATGTTTATGCTTTCATTCGAGATCATGAATAGTGACTTAATTGATCCTTGATTGTTGAATGCTCATTTTACTTGGTCAAATCTTCAAAAAAAACTTATTTACAGCATGGATAATTATTTATACCCTTTTGGATTGTGAGTGGCAGATTGGTGAGTAACAATGGGTGTAGTTGGATTGGGTCATTCAATCCTCTCATGTTCAGATTCTTGACATTGGGCATACAGGTTTTCGTATTTCATAGAACCCTTGAGTTCTTTGAAATTGTGCCATTCTATGATCCATGGTACTGACGATACTATGTGGAGACGAAAAAGTTTAAGAGAGTAGGGTACGGCTAAGGTCGGGATACTTTGTACAAAATATATTTGTTATAATTGAGAGGAATTAATTTTTTAAATATTTGCAAGAGATATAGGAGAATTAGGTAGATGGATTACCTGATTAAGGACCCAACATAAAATTTACAGTTTAATGCCAAAAATAAGGTACAAACAAATTTGAATGCCGTTAAATTAAAGAATCAATTGACCAATGGTTAATTTGCTTAAAAAAAAAAATCATCCAGTAGAATTCATCTATAAGTAAAGAAAATACTGTTTTGGCTAGGGTATGTTATGGGAATGTATTAGGTACTGCTGTGGTATAGAAATAACTGAAGAGGAAGACTATGATGTGCAGTTTGCATAGGCATACCGGGTAAGCAAGCACCAGTACCCGGTACACGTCCATTTACAACTTGGTTTTTGAAGTACTGTTGCTTCATAGGTCCCATTTGTGCTTCCTTTGGGTTTTTTGGTTGGTGAGGAAAGCAATAATTCATGCCGATATTGTTGGAGATATAGTATGTGGTGTTTTTCTTTTTTCTTTTTTGACAAAGAGATATAGCTGTTAAAGCATCCAATTCCAAACCAATTGGCAAAGAGTGGAGAGGCCGTCCAGGCTCATATACTAATTTTAGAGGAGATAATTAACCGATGTGGGACAAATCCCAACACTCCCCTGAATGTGCGACCCCCGACTCGCAAATGGAGAGGTAAACAAAGGATCCATAACCCACAGGTCCCAGGATCGGAAAAATCTAGCTTTGATACCATGTTAAAGCATCCAACTCCAAACCAATTGGCAAAGAGTAGAGAGGCCGTCCAGGCTCATATACTAGTTTTGGAGGAGATAATTAACTGATGTGGGACAAATCCCAACAATAGCATCCGCATACCTAGGAGATAATATTTTCTATTTATCTTCCTTTTGGCTTTGGTTTCTCCTCTCTAAGGAGTACCTCTGTTTCTGATTTCTAGTGGCTCAAAAGTAGTTTCAGATTTCTGTTGCTTTCTATACAAGAACAACAACAGAATTCATGAAGTCCCCAATCATTGGGGTATGGGCGGGGAGGATTGGAGACAGTCCTAACCTTTGGCAATATGTATAAAGTGGCTGCTTTTGGTATACCACTAAAACAATGGCCCTCTCATACCTGTTTTGCTTCCGGAACCATGCCCCCAAATCAAAGCCAAATGGCATCAGAGAGGGCAGACCTAGAGACCCAATTCAATTTATGTGCACATTACCATGCTTCTCTTCAATTTATGTGCACATTTATGTTGCTTTCTATATTTTTCTTTTTTGGTCATCTGACTCATCTGCTTGTCCTCCATCTCTCTTGTACATTTTCCTTTCTTTTATTTTGCTATGTCTTTGTTGTTGACCAAGAACAACAGATGATTCCCATTTCTGCAACAGGAAAGGTGCCCCAAAGTAGTATGGTATTGCATCGTTTTGCTGTTGCTTTGGTAAGGTCTCCTGTTAGGTGGGGGCCTACCCTCGTTCGATTTGAAAACACATGGCACACTAAGGTTTTGAACAACAAAGTAGTTGGAGAGAGATTTGAAAAATGGAAGCTTAGATGCACTTAAGATGGTCAAATCTATTTGAAGTTTTGGAATTTGAATGTAGTTTTCAAGGATGCAATTTCTTCGGAAAGTTGGTAAAATATTATGTTAATACTTCAGCATGGATGTGGTAGGATGTGTGAAGCAAAGTCCCACATCGCTTGGATACCAAAGTAATAGGAAGAATATAAGCGTGAGGGCACCCTCACTTCAATAGCTAGTTTTTGGGGTTGAGTTCTACCCAAGACTGTGTAACATGATGTTGTATGGAGAGGATTAAATAGTTGATGTTATTATATTGGATTCTAGAGTTTTCTCTTTCGGAGATTTACTTTTCTTTGCTAGATTATTCTATGGGCGGGTTTTTTAGACGAGATGTAAGGCTTGAACTGGTGTTTGTTGGTGATAGAAAAACAAGATGGTGAAAGATTTCTGAATGAAATTTAGTTTATAAAGGCAGTCATTTATTATGAGAGGGACAAGTCCTCGGGGGCAGATGATTTTTGTTGGGGATGTTTTCCAAGGCTGTGAGGATGATGTGTTTGATTTGATGAGGTTCTTGGCCAAGTTTTGCCATTAAAACCACAGTTGTCAATGCTTGTACAGATGCGATATTCATAGCTGCCCTGGCCCTAGGGCAAGGCTTAAGAGACCATTGCCTAGGGCCTCCTCATAGTGTTTGGTCCTATACTACGAAGGGTTAAAAAAGGCCCAAATTTATTAAGCCTAACTGCGTATCAAGTGATGCTGTTGTGGTGTTGTAAGATTTGTAATTTTTTTATGATTGTGCACTTTTGAATTCTTACGACGACAAGTAGTTTAAGTGGTTTTTCCTTTCAAGTTATTTTATTCTTTTTAGATGTTATCCTGCATGTTGGTGATATATTTCTTGAAAATAAGAAGGGCCTCATTTTGAGGATTCGCTAGTGGCCCCCAAAAACTCGGGGCCAGCTTGATTCATAAAAGGGCGAATTGGTTAAAGATTGTGGATTTTAGGTCTGTTAGCACATAAGACGTTGGCCACGGTTCTCTTGGAGATTGGAGAAACTGGTTGGTATCATAGTCATTACCCCAAGGGAAATTTTTGAAAGGTTTCAGATTTGGGTGTAACATTGGTAGCACATAGATCTCGAGGCTCATGATAATGTAGATTGTGTTTATAGAAGGATTTGAAGTTCGATGACGGAAATCGATTCAGATGATTTTCCATACTCTCTGTACTGATGGTAAGGCGGGGTGAGGTTTAAAGCAAACAAGGAGCCTTACAGAAAGTGACCCTTTATTCTAACATTTTTTGTTGACATTAATGCTGGGAAGAATGGTTGACAAGGCTTGAAGAGAGGCTTATTAAATGGTTTTGTTATAGGAGGGCACATATTGTTTCAATGTGTTATCTTCAATTGATATTTTTAATTTTATGGAGCTATATTCTGATGTGTTTTTTGCTTTCTACATTAAGGATGTTTTGATGGTTTCTAGGCTCAGAGTGAATATGAACAAAAGCAATTCACAGGGTTAAATGTTTCACTTCATAGAATGCACATGTTAGCTAGGTTATTGGGTTGTTCCGTAGAATGGTTTCTTTTTGATACTTAGGCCTTCCTTTTGGAGGGTCGTTGTTCCATCATTTAAAGTTAAGGTTTTTGGGTGGACGATGGCTTATAGGAACCTCAATACCAATGCCATGGTGAGTATTGTGTGTCTTAATTGCTACTTAAATAGAAAGTGGTGCATCTTGTCTTGGGGTGATGAGAAAAGTGTGGGGTGGTGTTCACTCTTCTCTACTAAACCTTACTCTCTCAAATCTGGGCTTGGGTTTGATCTACTAGCCCACTTTTGCCTCTACAAATCACTGCACAGGTAGCAAATGGTTAGTGTCTACCGGCCGAAGGTAGCCGGCAGGCACACCGATGACTAAGTTAGTTCCAACTTGAGAGGAGGAAAACCGAACTAAGTAGAAGGGAAGAGAGCATACCTGTTAGAATTTATCATCGCAGTATTTATAGAGGCGTGCCTGCCTTGAGGGCCAAGTTGGAGGGGGAGCCTTATGCCAAGGTGATGTCACCGACCACCGACTCTCACCTCAACACAGAGCTAGGTTGTAGTTCAGCCTTGAGCTTGTCGGCTGGCACGTTGTTAAGCTACGTGGACGCACCGGGTTGGTCCCGTACTTTTGTACCGACGACCGTTGAAAGTATTATCCTTGCCCAATCGGGGACCACGCCACGTGTCGGTGTCGAGTGACGATGCGTGGCCGGACCGTACATGTACTGTGTGGCAAGCTCGTCGTTTACCGTTTGTCCATGCCACTTGGCCGAATTGGAGCACTTGAGATTCACTACAATCTCTGGACATGACATAGGCTAGGGCTCCGACTTGGCTGTTTCCCAAACGGATAGGGAATCCCTGTCCTCTTCATTTTTATCCTTTGTATGCGTGCTTAAGGGGCCATGGGCCTAACATGCCCATTGGGCTATGATTAATGTTCCAGCCCACTACAATGGCCCCCCAATCCTTTGGTTCGATTTGCCGAAGAGGAGGGTGGGATTGATTTGAATTAGGGCTGGATGGTCTCCTTATTCATTCGGTGTCAGAAACTATCATTCATGGGTCTAGGAACTAAGGAAACCATTGTTCGTGTGCGTTTGATAAGTCCCACCTGTTGTGTGCTTAGGAAGCCACATCTGTGGTGCGGGTGCCATGTGTCAATCACCCTGTGGGGTGGAGGAGACGACAGGACGTTCTCAGTGTGCAGGTATATGCATCATGATCTCGTCGTATCTTGTATTTTAGGCATAGAATTGTATCGTGATAATATCGTAATTATTGTTGGAAAATAGAATTTTCCTTAAGAGAATTTGGTGGGTTCCACACCGTGTGAGGTGGGCCGAACAATAGTGAACAAATTCCATTAAAGATGAATGAGAAATTATCTCATTATGGGAATTGGAAAAGTCAAATGACGTGCATGTGCGCCGTCACCAAACACCTAAATTAGACTGGGGCCAAGGCCAGAGCTCAGGATTCGTGGGCCTGCGACCTATGGTTTGAGTTCTGTGGTCTATGGTTTAGTCTAGGTTGGTTTGAAATTGATTGTGCTTTATTGGGTCAGTACTATTCGCATTTGGATGGTCTAGTTACAGAATCTGTTTGTGCGTATTTGATTAATACTGGGTAGAATGCCTAGAATAAGACCCACGATTTGGTTATAGAATCAATTGCTAGATTAATGACTGTAGCAGTTTTTCTCCAGAAATTGAATTCCCATATTCAATTCCCTATATTCAATATGAATATTGAATTGACCCTATTGAATGGGTAGGCTCCCCCTATTGAATTCTCATAGTCAATGAGAAGGCTCCTCATCAATTATATAAAGGAGCTCGGCTCCTTTGTTTCAATACACCAAAATCTAGAGCTCTTCATCTGCAATACTGGACAGACACAAGTTCGTTCGACAGGCTATCTACGGCGGTGCTTCGGCGACTGCAACCTGGGAGACAAACACCCACACAACCTCTAGCACCGATGAGATAACGAATTTGTCTTAAGGGCACCATTGTACAAAACGGGTCTCGGTTTGGAAATTCTTGTTCCCTACTTACAGTTTATGTTTCATATTTTGTAATTCCAATTCATGTAATATTCTGTTTGATTGTAAATTTCCAGAAATTAGTAAAATCGATTACTATTTTTCGTACAATTATATCTCTTTGTAATCTTCTATTTTTTTTTGAACAGCAATTTTTTTTTATTGATCTTTGAAAGTGATTACAAAGACTAAAAGCGGCAGGAAGAAATGCAACAAGTGCCCATCCGAGACCCAAACCCTAGATTGGCAAGATGCCAACCAAGGAGAAAACCTCAAGGGCCAAAGCCCAGAACCTAAAAGGCCACAAGCCTAGATAAAAGCAATAAAGAGTAGATGGATCGCAGCCCAAACACCAGAAAAGGGCCAAAAGCCCAAATAAAAGGGATTAACCCAACAATAAAGCCCAATACACCCAAACCCTAAAACCCATGGCGCTGATCAGAATTTGAAACGCTAAGCCACCACCGCGAAGCAAGACCGCCGTGAAACCTTGCATCCCAACCACTGCCGCCGTGAATCTCGCATCTCAGCCATCACCATGCACCCACTCCTACCGCCAAAACACCAAACCTTTGGCCATCAACTTCCTCCGCGTCCTTGTAATCTACTATTTTAGGTATTGATTTCTAGGCTTTTCTTTATTTAAGTTTGTGTTAGCATTGTAATCATTTACTCTCAATATTCAGTAATACAACAGATCAGTTCTCTCTGCATATGTTGTCACATGGTATCGGAGCATAAGATCTAGGTCTATTGGATATTCACTCTCCACTCTCCGGCGAGTGGCCCAAGCCTCGCCGTGGTCTGCCGGACACTCATTTTTATGTCTGTAGCAGGTATGAAGTCATCGCCCCAGGTCATCATCGGAACTGCAACCACCTTTGCATCTTCCGTTGCATCAGCCAAGCTCTCCCAACCCCTTTGCAACCACCGACGACCACACCCACTCTATTTTCCTACCACCGATGACCCCCATCTGCACTTGCCAATACTCGTTGCCCTCTGCTCCCATCTGCAACCCATATGCAACCCATCTGCAATTAGTCTCCTCTCTTCTATCTTCTCTCATCTACAGCATTATTATTGCAACTGTTCGCAGGTACTCTTCATCGGTACACATTGTTTACTGAACCTCTGTTAAACCTATTTTGCATCTCTGTCGTATACCTCAATCGATTTTTCTTCTCCTTCCCTCTTTGATCTTTGTTTCAGTCTCAACATCTCTCACTCGGTCTCTTTTGCAGCATCTCCTCTCTCTCTCTGAGAATCAGATAGCATCTCTGTCCCTCTCTCCAATCGAAAACCTAAGTAGTACATATTGTATATCTCTCTCTCTCCTCAAATCGCACATCTCTTCCCTCTTAGTCGATAGTTCTCTCAGTCAGTCAATTTGAATCCCTTGCATCATTTGGTCTCTCTCTTGGACGATCTCTTTTTCTCCCTGTCTGACGTATCTTGACCTTTGTTCTGTTTGATATGGCATCTCTCCTCAAGTTTCTGTATGTTTTTGCAACACTTGTTGGTTGGCTTGCTATTTGAGAATCAATGCACTAATTGATTATTTATAGTTCGCTTCAGCACCGTTTAGAAAAGTTTCAACTCCTATTTGCACATTTGGTTTGGAGTTGGCCGACTTCTTCACCAAGACACACACCACTGCTTGGTTTCGTTTCCTCCTTGGCACACTCTCGATGCTCTCTGGACTGGCATCATGAGTTTGAGGGGGTGTGAAATACATGCATCGTGATCTCATTGTATCTTGTATTTTAAGCATAGAATCGTATTGTGATAATATCATAATTATATCTCTTTGCAATCTTTTATTTTGGGTATAGATTTCTAGGCTTTTCTCTATTTGAGCTTGTGTTAGCATTGTAACCATTTACTCTCAATATTCAGTAATATTGAGCTTGTGTTAGCATTGTAACCTCTGTAATCAAATCAGTTCTCTTTCCCATATGTTATGTCACACTCAGTGTGCCTACTAACTGAGGTGTCCTTTCACTGCCCTCTGTAGGGCACGTGTCACGCTATGATTGATTCGTTCTCGAACCACCCTCAATGCTGTTTTCGAGCAGTGTCCTTTCGCCCATGCTAGCATTCCTAGGGCGTCCTTTCAGGACACATGGCATTGCTTGAGAGGGGTGTTTTGAATAGTTGTTTCCTTTCCCGCGAATAGTCATTATGGAAAGGGCCTCTCTACTTCTCTTTCAGAGCAAAGGGGTTCAGTTCAGAGAAGGCGATTTTGTCGCTTGAGAAACACGTGACAAAGATCAAGCCCTGATTTCGACTTGAGAGCTTTGGACATTTCTTCCTTGTGGTAAGCCCTTCTTTGTTCTAGAGTTTTTCTTTGATTATTTTGAGTTATTTCCCTGGTTCGTGGGGCGATTTTGGTGTGCTTGGTGACAACCTCTGTAAGCGTCGATGTGGGGTTTTGAATAGTCGTTTCGTTTCCCGCAAATAGTCATTATGGACTCCTTCGTCGATGTGGGGTTTCCGGCTTGAGCCTTTCTATTTGGGGCCTCAAGTTTGGTCTGCCACCTCCGGCCTGCGGCGGTTTTGAGCGAAGTGGACCCTATTTTCACTTTTTCCTACCCCTCCCTATATGGTGTTAACGATCTTATCATTTCTCAAGGGACATGGTTGCGCAAACGAACAATATTGGGGGATCATGGATTCTGAGGAAATATGGAGGCTTTTAGGGCAAAGTATAAGGTTCCTCATCCGTCCGGTTGGAGCTGCTGGAAGTGGGGGTGCAACTGGGACATGCGCGACAGGATCTACATACCAGTGGTGGCTATCATGGAGGGAGGGGTTCGGTTCCCTCTAAACCCTTTCTTCCGCCACGTGTTGCACACCATCGGGATCACTAGCGTGCAGTTGTCCGCGGATTTCTTCCGCATGGTCAACAAGATTGCTGAGCTCATCTGTTGGCACAACCTTTCCTGCACGGTCAAGGATCTATTCTGTGGCTACACGGTCAAGCAGGGGGCGGTTTGACCCCCGCGATCTGTTTGATCATTGACCTTCCTGACAAGGACAAATATATGGACGAGGTCCTTTTCGTGCGTGGGGAGTATGATTTTGACGTCCACGGTAGTGACCCTCTGGTGGGTGTGGTGAACTATCGGTAAGTTGGTTTACCCTTTCTCCCTTTTTACGATTCTCCATTCGGTCCTATTTGTTTTGCGACATTGTCTAATCCCTCTTCGCTTGCAGACAAATCTTTCACGGACGGGATGAGGAATAAGGGAAACGGTGTGCATATTGAAGCACCGTTGGTTGTGCGCCAGAGGGATGCCCCTTTCCTGCTCGACTATGTCCCCACATACCGAACCACCATCGACGGACGCTCCTAATCGACTCGGTCTCAATGCTCCATGACGGACGGGACTGGGGAGAGGGTTGAAGGCGTTCAAGGAGGATCCTTCAGGAAGACAGGGATGAGTACACTCCCCTTCCTTCCCAAGGTTCCGATCGTGGGTGGAAAAGGCAAAGAGGTGTTGGAAGTGATGGAGAGGGTTCCGCTTGACCTCGGTCACCTCGTGGATTCTAATGATGATGATTCGGTGGAGATATTCTCCGGACAAATTCTCTAGCAAATGCACCCCTTGGGGGATTGTTGAGAACCAGGAGAGGCAGTGACGACGGAGATGATGTCATAGATGGCGGCAATCAATCTAAGAAAGTGAAGGTGGTGGGAGAAGGAGTGGAGAGGCCCAATCAAGCGTCGGAGAAGGCGACGTAAGTCTTGCTTAGGGACCATGCTCGTGGTGTCATTAAGGTGGTTGACGACCAAATCAAGTGTGGTCTACCAGAAAGTTTTTGGAAAAATTTGCACAACATTGTTTTTGAGCGATTCTTTTTCATTAGCAAATTTTTTGTCTGGTACAAGTAACTTGACAGAGTTACATTTGATTTAAAAAAGAAAAATAGGCCTCTGGGATCATGCTGGATGAGATGCACGGCTTCTTCATTATTGTAGGACTTTCGAAGGTTTCGTGCGATCCATATACTCGGCACAGAGGTCCTGTCCGGTTCTTCTAGGCGACAAGCCCCTCGCCCTATGACCTCCTTTACTGTGAGTGCTCCTTCCCATTTTGGCATGGCTTTTTTGTTTTTGATGATCTGTTTTCTCAGCATGAAGTCACCGGGCACAAATTTATTGGTGCGAAACCCTGGGTTGTATCTCACAGCCATTTCCTGCTGGTATGCAGCCAGTCTTCTATGAGCCAAGGCTCGGCGTTCTTTTGCTGCTTCAGCTTGCCCATTGCCTTGTGGATAAGCTGAGGTCGAGTGAAAGAATTGTATATTCAGGTCTTCACACAGTTTCCCAATTAGGTTGCCGACGAGCTGTGTCCCGTTATCGCAAACGATGGCTCGTGGGACCCCGAACCGTGTGATGATGTTTTTCCATGGGAACCTTTTGACATCGGCCTTCCTGATTTCGTCCGGAGGCTTGACCTCTACCCATTTTGTGGAGTCATCAGTCACCGTGTTGAAGAACTTGAGTCCTTCGACTGGGAGTCTACCAGTGATGTTGATTCCCCATTGGGCAAACGGTGACGGGCTTGCTATGGGATATGGGTTTTCCGTGGGCTGGCGGATGAGTCGGGAGAAACATTGGAGACGGACAGGGTGCATCGGATGGCGTCATGGTTCTTGTTTTCACTAGAAAAAGTGGAATCGTTGAGCTTTCGGTTTTTGCGGGCACTTACAGTTTCGGAATTTTTTAGGATAAGATCGAAGGCATTGAGAACTTGAGGGACATATTTTGTTGTCGGGCATTTTTTGGGTTGAAGTGTTCTCTCGCTTTTAAAGGCTTGAAGTTATTTTAATTTTGCAGTGGTTGGAGAACCGTACGTGTATAGTATACTTCTTGACCTCCTAAGTCTATTTTGTACTTCTATTTGTTCTTTGCTAATTTCCATGGGCTACTTAATCAACATACATTCTTAGTGGAGGAATAGATTACATTGATCTAGCAACTTCTCATACATTTGCTTTGAGTTAGACACACACCTTGCATATCCATGGGGTAGCACAGGAGGGATTTGTTCCTTAGGCTTAGGGTATTGCTTGTCTTTGACAAGTTCCAAATTGTTTATGGAAAGGAGGAATTACAACGAAAACGTCGGGTTACAAGAAGTCCACCAAAAAGGAGAGGAATTATGTCATACAATGTCTCCAATCTCTAGTATACACCGAGAGTCCGAGACCCATGGGATTTCAAACAACAAATTGTATTTCACAGACCATTTTTTATGGATCGGACCACATACGCCTGATCTTTAAAATTTTCCTAACAACAATCAGTTTTTCTTTATAACATGATATTTGGATGGCTGCGAAAATTACACCTCTAAGGAGGCAAACTTTCCTGCTAATATCCAACTTCAAAACTACGTGATAAGCTAGTGGACAGAAGCAGATGAGATGACCAATCTCACACCATAAGCCCAAGGCCACAGAAATATGCAAGAATAGGTGATTGATCCTCTCTTAATCCATCCTACATGTACAGACACAACTGCAGAAGAAGGTTATAGTTGGGCCACTTTCTTGAATGGTATTTTTTGTTTTCAATTGATGTGTGATTCAAATAGGGATGAAACATTAGATCATTACCTCACCGGTATTGCGATTTGAAAAATGAATTGGTTGTACCTGGACTGTAAAGTTGAGTTGTTTTTTGTTGTATATGTTTCTTTCTAAGGCTAAATCAATCTGCACTTAACTAATTTTTTGCAGAGGTAAATTGCTGGCAAGAGTGGCTTGTCTTTTCAGACGTATTCTTTTTTCTCATGAAGAATGGGTGCATTGATTTTGTTGATTTTGTGGACAAGCTAGTTTTACGCTTTGCAGAGGGTGACCAAAATATTCTCAGGACAAATCATGTGACGTGGTTGCTTGCACAAATTATAAGGGTTGAGCTGGTGATGAATGCTTTAAATTCAGACTCAAGAAAGGTGCATTTTTAGTGTTTATATTTGCTATGATTCGCTCCTAGCATATGTACTTCCTTTCTTTCTTCTTTTGATCAGGATACCGCATCACTGGTCCTTTATAATGTATTTCATATCAAGTTCTTGTCCATAGATTATGCAAATATGCATGTCAAATGACAGTTGCATAATTTCCATGGTATTATTTTCTTCTTGAGCCATTCAGTCCTTATTTGCTTCAACTTATCTGTAGGTGGAAACAACCAGAAAGATCCTTTCATTTCATAAAGAAGATAGAACCTCCGATCCTAATAATCCTCAAAGTATCCTGCTTGATTTCATAAGCAGTTGTCAAAACTTACGCATTTGGTCATTGAATACATCAACCAGGGAATATTTGAACAATGAGCAGCTTCAGAAAGGAAAGCAAATAGATGAGTGGTGGCGACAAGTAAGCAAAGGTTTGCATCCTTGTAATTTTAATTAGATCCATCTTGCTGTTATATGTTCCAGTTATGCTGCATACTTGATGTCATGGCTGACACTCTTGCTTATAAACAACTAGCAGATTGCCTGTGCTTAAAGGCACTCCCAACAGTAATTTCATATTTTCTTTTATTTTGCATGGGTGATCACATTTATCTCAATTTTTTTTCATATTCAGAATCAGAAGTCACATCAACTTTCCCACATAGGCCCATATAGGAAAGACAATAAATTCACATATAGGCCCATCTAAAAATAGAATATAAAGACATTTAACAAACCAACCAGTCATTTAAATTCATGATTGTAGATTGTAAATGTGTAGGGGTTAGTTGTATTGATGAGTAGTGCAGAAAAGAGACTCAGCTAACCCCATGTATTTTGAATGAGTTGTAATGTATGTCAATGGTATTGCAATAACGTGAGGAGACAATGATTTTAAATGTGTTGAGAGAGAGAGAGAGAGAGAGAGAGAGAGAGAGAAAGAGAGAGAGAGAGACGTGCGATCAGCCCCTATTGGGCTTTGATACCATGATAGCTTGCAAAGGAGAGAGAACGTGGAACAACGTAAGGAGAGAGAACGTTCTATTGCATAATACGATTCAATACAAGAATAAAGTAACAAGCTAGGTTAAATAGAAAACGGAAAAATCCTAACTAAACCCTAATTAATGATATGACTAAACTACCCTGGAAATAATATAACATTTACAAAAATATACATTCACAGTTACCTGCAAGGCTGCAACTTTGTTCAAATAACTCTTCCATAATGATACTCCCTTATTTCTACTTAGCTTCCCGGCGTTGCCTTTGTTGCAAATGACTAAACCTCTAAAGTCATCTCCTTTAGCATTCAAGTGTTTCTACTACTGAAGCACTGACAGGTGCAACTGGTCGCCGTGTACGTGTGGGCATGTATGGGATTTGGACACGTATATATTGTGACTGATCACTGAAGCTTCTTATGGATGAAGTTTGTGGATCTGCTATGCAACTACATGACAAATATAAATATAAATATGAATAAATGGCTCTTTTTTCCCAGTCTCCCCACCTTATCAGTTACTTTATATATTGGAACTTTACATTTGCAGTGGCCTTGTCCATATCCCCACCATATTGCTTCCTAACTTGCCAATGTCCACTAATTTGTTTTTTCCTTATGCCATACTTTGTTGAGCAACACCGCTTATCTGACATGTTCTGCATTTCTGCCCAATATACCGTTTAAGCATAGTGACTGTCGTGTAGAACTGTTCTGATACCCTGACTATGGTTGTAGAGTAAAACACATGGTTGGTGCAGTTGATCGGTTAATCTGTCTTGCTCTAATGCAGTGGTAGAAGGCTTCCTCAATTTTCTTTTATCTAGCTGATTAATTGTAGTTTATCAACATTCTAACTGTTATTATATGTATATTTTTACTACGAGTTCATTAGCCTTCTAATTTAACTAGAAGTTATGCTCCATAATCCATATCACAATCCTTTGTTTGTAGACAACGTCCTTAGATCTGGAGTATTTCTGTGTTTACCGAATATTTTGAACTTTGTATTACCTGATATCTAGTTTAATTCTCGGAAGATAAAACACGCGTTCTCTAGTAAGATGGTATGTATATCAAACGGTAAACAAAGTGAGGGAAAATTCCATGGAAAGAAATAAACTTCACATAACATGTCAGGAAGTTATTTGTGGTCCCCTTTGGTACAGTGGTAAAATAGAAGTTAATTATCAGTTATAGATGCTACAAATTGGATGAGCACTATTCGAAATAGAACTCATTCAGCCTTCTCAGTTCTGTTATCATTAATCTTGCTCTCGTATCCTTTTTTTATTTCCCGTTATAACATTAACTATGATAATTGACTGTCTGAAATTTCTGCATATCGGGAGTTTCAACATATATGAATGTTCACACAAGTGTTGCAGCAGTTAATTGGGTTTGTTGTGCTGCCTGGTTTTTGAATAACTAATTTGCATCTTCAAGGGCTGACTGAGCAGCAATCTATGTACTGTGAGTCCATGAAGATGATTACCGAGCAACCTCTTGTGTTTTTATAACTTCAACATTTTAATGCAGGTTGTGCCTAGCATTGCAATGATTGAGACATATGTTAGAATGCTTCTCCTTGCTCCTCATGCATTGTTCCGGTCACATTTAAGTGTAATTTCCTTTCCCCTGCTTTTTGGTTATTATTTCTGTATGGTTATAATATTTCTTGTGTTATTTGTCATTGCAATTAGTTTATTAGTTAGAGTTAGAGTTTAGAGTCCAGGACAGGAATATGATTTCTCCATAGTAGATTGGTAAGTAGATAGCGGATCCATTTACATCTTTCACTCTATAAGGGATGGCTTCTTTCCAGCAGGTTGAAGGATGTCCATGTGACGTCAACAAAAAAGGGTATAGTCATGGATGAAAAAAATTGCAAGGAAATAGGAGAACAAGAAATCCACCCAAGAGAAGATATAAGAAAGAAAAACAGCCAGAATAAAGGATGGATACCTCTATTTTTGGTTTCTACCAACTATGGTGTATGCTTCATTGTTTCTGTCATGACCCTAACCCGTCCTTGTAGGTCCTTGTCATAACAAAGCGCTGCTAAAACCATCACCAAGGCCATTTCAGATATACGACAACTTACATTTGCAAAGAAAACTATAATCCCCAAATATACCTCAGAGTTGTGCTTATTAATAAGGTTTGACAAGCTACTTACAACAATTACAGAATTTGACAAGTAATCGGAACACATTCTCTGTCCACAAAATAACTGTATGACCCGACTCCACAAAACAAGTACCACGCCATCTAACTCTTCAATTACTGAAAGGTGGAGAAAACACAAAATTATGTTTTACAAAATAAACTTCCTTATTACAAAATTAGGCATCAATAGTCGTTCAAAACTCTTAAGATAAACTTCCTTATTACACCATGTTTCACTAACCAGATTCTAGGGTCAAGGTATGATGTTAGGTTGAGATTTAACAACTTAAAAAGTAATGTAAATGCTAATTCCGGTAGCAAGACCATTGTCATTAAAAACTAGACTTCAAGAGCTTCGGAACGACAGGTCATAGGTTAAAAACGAAGTTCGGACGAGATAGCTATTAAAGTTGCACATTTAGCTTCGGAAAGATGGAGTTGCAGATTCTGCAGCTCTACCAACTTCAATCCAAAAACTGACTTTGCTCAGGAAACATCAAGGCACAATCTTCACATATTTTGAAAGATACACGAGTCTAGTTTCAAAATCAAGAAACAGTGTACGATTTTTACGCTTGTGCTAAAAGTTACGTATGTTTTCCCAACAGGTGACAGTGCTGACTGCACAGTGACGAATTTGAGTGCTGCTAGGTTACGAATTTCTACAGAGCACAATACTTTGACTTTAGTTCTGAAATTTTTACCATGTATTGAAGAAACATAAAGGAAATCTCGGTAAAAATCTCGTAAATTTCGGAGTTTTAAAAGTACCTCAATAAAAATCCCTAAAATCAGTTAGGTGCAAGACTTCTATTCTGCAGAATTTCAAAGCTAAGTAATTCCTATAAAAATTCACATTATTCATCAAGGGTTTAGCATGAGCTCTCTCAAAACTCAATGAACAAGGGTTCCCATGGTCTCTAAACTCCAAAGCCTACCTTAAAGCATGAAATTGAACATGTAAACCATGAAATTAAGGACAAGGACTCATGTGTTTTACCTTCTAGGGCTTCAATTTCTTCTTAGAAAGGTTTTTCCCCAATTTATTCTTCCTCCTCTCGGCTTCTCCAGTCTTCTCTCTCTCTCTCTCTCTCTCTCTCTCTCTCTCATAAGAACAGAGAAGGCAGCGTAGAACCTGCCTCTTGTTTTATTAGGCTATAAAGGGAAAAAATCATTACATGTGGATGTGTCCATGTGTCTTCATGTGCTCCAAGGCTAAACACACACGTTTAGCTAAAACTCAACACGTCCGCCAAATTATAGAATAATTAAGGATCCAGGATATTACAGTTTCCATGTACTCTTCTGTTGTTCCCCTCTATTGTTCTTAGGCATGCACCTCTGAGAGCACTCACAAAGAGCATATGCAGTGACTTGGTTGTCTGCTTCCTGCCTCAAACCCAGTTTATACTGAGAGAGAACATTATGCTTTGGTCGTCGTTTGTTTAGAGAAGACTGCTCTTTGTGGAGCCTAAAATTAGTGTAACTGGAAGCCTTCATTTGAAGCTTCTAAATGAATTTTGTCTTGTATAATCAGTCCCTATAGCTAGTTATGTAACACCCGTCCCACATCGGAAGTCTACATGGGTAATCTTGGGTCTATAACAAACCTTGTAGGCTACTACTGGTACCTTGGAGTTAAGCATTTTGGGCCATGTGATGTGGCTTGTGGATCAAAATCAAGGTATTGGGACCACTGTTTGCTTGGGGCGTTACAGGTGGTGTCAGGGCAATCCATGTACACAACCGTGTGGGCCTTGGACTTTGGATTGAGTTTGGTTCGGATTGGTGATTTAGTGCTCAACCCCTCGTGAGAGCGCGAGGCTAAGATATTAACACCCCTGTCCCACATCGGAAGTCTACATGGAGGATCTTGGGTATATAACAAACCATGTGGACTACTACTAGTACCTTGGACTTAAGCTTTTGGCCATGTGGTGTGCCTGTGAATCAAAATCAAGGTATTGGGCTAGTGGTCTACATAGGGCATTGCAAATGGTATTTAGAGCAATCCATGTACATGACCATGTGGGCCTTGGACTTTTGTTTGACTTGGTTGTTGGTTTGGTTTGGTGATTTTAGTGCTCAACCCCTCACGAGGGCGTGGCCCATCCCACATCGGAAGTCTATATGGATGAACTTGGGTCTATAACAAACCTTGTGGGCTACTACTAGTACTTTGGGCTTAAGCATTTTGGGCCATGGGTGTGGCATGTGGATTAAAATCAAGGTACTGAGTTAGTGCTCTACGTGGGGCATTACATGTAGTATCAGAGTAATCTGTGTACACAACCGTGTGGGCCTTGGACTTTGGATTTGGTTTGGATTGATGATTTAGTGCTCAACCCCTTGCGATAACCTGAGGCTATAAAGGTGGTGAGATTGTAACACCCATGTCCCACATTGGAAGTCTACATGGATGATCTTGAGTATGTAACAAACCATGTGGGTTACTACTAGTACCTTGGGCTTAATCTTTTGGCCATGTGGTGTGACTTGTGGATCAAAATCAATGTACTAAGCTAGTGGTCTGCTTGGGCGTTACAAGTTATTCGTTTTTGGCCGCTATCCTATTAGCATAAACTTTTTGAACAATGGGTGACTTAACATGGTGATAGAGGTTGGTGCAAAGTGGTCTTGGGCTTGGTTGGTTCAAACTAGTGTTGGATAAACCTATCTGCATTACCTACCCTGGGGTGGTAATTTACCCATTTGATGTGCCGGTTCAGTCTCTTACTACTCAGTGGGGTCCTTTGGTGCTAATTCAGTCTTTAAGTTATGGGCTTTTGGAGATATCTATAGCAAGAGTGGGTCTTTTCTGGCTTCTATCTTTTAGTCTTGAGAGCTCATCCAATACATTCCTGGTTACTATTGGACACTTTGGAGTCATCCTGCTTTGTCATTTCACACTAATGTATCTTGCAGTATGATTGCATTATTCACGCGATATCGTCCAGGAAGTTAGTTGTCTCATTTCCCCTCGTTCTATGTGAGATGCTTTTGCTTACTAATAGAAAATTGCCTTAATTTTGCAATTCCTTGCAGCATCTGTCACAAAGGAATCCAGCACTTTTGAACAGGCCTGGAGCTTCTCTTTTGGTGCTTGAAATTCTGAACTATCGTTTGCTTTCACTCTACAGGTGATTGAAAGTACAGTCCAGCTTTTGAAAAAAACAGAACTACTATGCTTTGTATGCAAAAGAGCTTCCATTTGAGCATGCTGAAAGCAGAATAAGATGGAAAGCATAACAACAAACAAAATAGCGTATTCTGATCTTTATCTTCAGGATGCTCTGGCTTTCAGCTGCCATGGAACCTTCTGCATTGGGTCGATTTTAGCGAGCCATATGTGACAGACATAGTAACAATGCAAGATTGTGACTTTACCTGTCTTTTCTTTGTAGGTACCAAGGGAAAAGCAAGAACTTGATGTATGATATAACGAAAATAATTTCCACCCTGAAAGGGAAACGTGGAGACCATCGCATTTTGAGACTGGCTGAAAACTTGTGCATGAATCTTATATTTTCATTGAGAGAGTTTTTTTTTGCGAAGAAGGAAGGGAAGGTAGGATATATGGGGATTAAATCCAAAATCCGTATTGCTAAGGTAATTAAAATATAACTTTCTATTTCTTTTCAGGGCCCTACTGAATTTACAGAAACACTGAATCGTATTACCATAACAACGCTTGCCATCATCATTAAGACACGTGGGATTGCTGAGGCTGAACAGGTGCTCTATCTTCCAACCATGGTGGAACAAATATTAGCAACCAGTCAGCATACATGGTCAGAAAAGACTCTACGCTACTTCCCTCCTATTCTACGAGATGCCCTGAGTGGACGGATAGACAAGAGAGGACTTGCAATCCAAACATGGCAGCAGGTTACTAAAATGCTTTATTATGCTGGTTCCAATGTCATTGGTTTGGTTTATTTTTCCACTCTGTCATGTCTAAAATTTTCTTGTCTCTGAAATTAAAAAGTTGAGCTCTCAAATTACTGCTGAAATCATTTGAAGAATGTGAATCGCGGTGTGGATACTGATTATGTGGTGTTCAATTCACTTGATGTATATTAGAAAGAAGAGGCTTGCCCGCAGGCTGTAAATAGGTTTCATTTTCCATTTCCTATTAGTGGATGCTAATGGGTCCTCATTTGACTTAGCTTACCTTGATCTATTATAGTAGTCAATTATTATGGCAACACCTATTGTAATACATACAATTCCAGCTGTACCTTATCATGTGGTACATCTAGCTTCATGTCAGAAAAGGCGGAATAGCCGATCAATTTGGATGGAAAAGTTGTAGTTCATTTCCACAGCCACATATGTTTAATAGTGAAGAGACGGATTTGAAATGGGCTCCTACGTCTATAGCGCCTCTAAAGAAGAAGTTAGAACAACAGAATTAGATGGCTTTCCTGTTTCCTCGAGGACTGCCCATTGAGGGCGAAGGTGTGAGTCCGAATTGGGGATGACAACCAGATCCATAGTCCATACAAAGATTCTCCAATTGCAGATAGACTTTGGGTTGACTCTTTCATGCTGTAAATGCAATCGCAATCGTTCCTCATATACTTATATTCTATTGAAAAGACCATTCTTTCGATCCTGTGCTGTCTATACCAATGGGTGTTAACATTGTACAAAGGTTAGAGCTTTTGTATGTATCTAGTATCTTGTGAAAATAGTTCTGAGGCATGTGCAACATGGGATCAAATTTGGATTTGCCAACTCGATTCTCAATTACGCGTTGAAGACTGTGCAGGATTTTATCTTTCACTAATGTGGCAAAGGGAAGCACCTCTAGGTCTAGGATATTTTGACAGAGTATGGGAAGAAGATGAGATATGTTATACACGCTACTGGTGGGTGAGGATGGATTGAGGAGCAAACAGCATGGCAGTGACCTCTATTACATGTGTTGGGTCTTCGTGTAGGGTGCTGGAGCTGGTTCTGCTTGCATGCTCATGAATATCCAGTTCATCTAGTTGCCAACTCCAAGAAGACTAATACTTTTTTTGTTTGCTGGTAAATATAACATAGAGCATTAAGCACAACTGCTCTACTCAACTGGAGTAGCCAGTTAACTTGACTTCAGAGTTGGGCTGATGATTTTCTTCACTTCTATGGCATGGTTTAGAAACATATTTTGTACTTGGCTCTGTTGTAGTGAGTTACATTTATTTTTTGTGGTGAGTACAACTTTTGTGGTTATCATTTTATTCCTTTTGGGGACGTTAAAATGAGCTTGCAGTTTGGGGACGTTAAAATGTGCTTGCAGAAAGGCGAAAAGGTGGTACGAGAATGTGTTTTTGTGAGCTCTATTTAGGCACAAGTAAAAGTTTCTTTCATAAAGGTTTTCTTTCTCCTTACATTGAGTTGTAAAGTCTGTGGAGAGAGGATTTACATAGCCCGGGAATTGTGAAATTCTAGATCTTAAATGGAAGCGATTTAGTGAACTTTACAAGCATGCATGCAACCAGTGAAAGTTCTTAAGTTAGTATTAATCCCATTTTTTAAACTTATAGTGCTGAGTACACTTAATCCAATTTGTCGTTTGATATGGCAGGCAGAAACTACTGTGATTCACCAGTGCACTCAGCTTCTTTCACCATCTGCTGATCCTTCATATGTTGTGACTTACATCAGTCACAGTTTTCCTCAACATCGGAAGTACCTTTGTGCTGGTGCATGGATACTTATGCATGGGCATCCTGAGAACATTAATAATGCAAACCTTGTAAATTCCCACTCCAATTATCCTGAATTTTCCAGTGAATAATTTCATATGCTCTGAATTTTCCAGTGAATAAATCTCCCTCTGTGTGTGCGCGTGCATGGGTGATGAATGCAGGGACGTGTCTTAAGAGAATTTTCCCCTGAAGAAGTGACAGATAACATATATACAATGGTTGATGTCCTTCTTCATCACATTCAGTTGGAGCTACAGCATGGGCATTCATTGCAGGTCTTTATCGTGCTGTTCTTTTTATTTTTCTCTTTATCCGTTCTATGCTCGTTCTTTCCTCTTTATTTTGATATAAGTTAAAGGTAGAGATTGGTATTTGCTTTCCCCCTGTGTATGTTACAGTTTCCTGGTTGATGATATATTTCAGGAGCTCATATCAAAAGCTTCTACAAACCTTGCATATTTCATTTTGACTAATGAGCTGCTTCCCTTGGATATTTTGCTTCTTGCACTTATTGACCGGGATGATGACCCCCATGCTTTGCGCATTGCGGTATGTTAATTGAGCAGTTTCTTCTTCTCTCCTGAACTTTGAATTCTGTAGATGAATTAGTATCACCGTCAACATCTATGTGCATTCCTTGCTATAAGTCTACTCCATTTTAATTCCAGCTGTGGTGCATTGAATAAGTTTGATGCTTATCTTGTGTTTAACAGATGGTTCTGTGTTCTGTTTCTTCGTGCCACTTATTTCTGTTGTGTTGTTTTAGTGCTCAAGTTGCTTGTCCAAAATCATTTTAGTTAAATGGAGTGTAGTATCTTTACACAAAATAATGTATCTGTCTTTTGTCTCATCTGTTGTGTGGTGGTAGGGAACAAATATTCGTCCCACAACCGTTTAATGGGATGGGAGCAGGGTTTCTGGTTCTACCATTAAAGGTTTTGGGATAGGTAACGGTCAATGTCAAAGGGGCAAGGCGAGGTCCTCTGCTCAAGTAGTAGTTCCACTGGCCAAAGGGGCCAGTTGCGACTGGAATTGGGGTTTGGAAGGTTGACATAGATTTTCCAGTTGGGATGGTAGCCGGGCCAAACTTGTGCATTTCTTAGGTGGGTGCTTGGCTGGGAGGTTAGGGGGTGTTTTAGATGAGGTAGCCAAAATATAATTGGTTAAAGCTTTTTGGTTGTTTAGATTTAGATTTCAGCAGACGAGCTAGATATCAGAAATTTCAGTGTTTTTTTTTTTTCCATTACAATCTGAAGTGGAGGCGCATAGAGTGTTGGCTAAGTAGGTGAGCCTCTGTTTCTAGGTTGGTCGTTGACTGGTTTATGTTATAGATCAGAGGTGATGCCGATTTGCGTGTCATTGAGGGTGATGGGTTTACCTCTGCATTTGCTGAAAGAAGTTTTCAATGCTATAGGTGACAAGTTCGGTGGACTTTTGGACATTGACATGGATGAGGTGAAGGAGCACTTGAAATGGGTTCCCATCAAGGTGAGAGTGGAGATATGCATCGCCTATCTGGTTGGAGGAGGGTCCAAGGGCGGAAATGAACAAGGTAAGTGTTGGTGTTAGAGGTTGGGCGCAAGGGCATGCTGGTGGAGTGAGGGCAGTTGGTGGGTTTCTTTTGCTCAGCTGCCATGAGGGTTTCTTGGGGCTTTGTTGATTGCAAAAGTTGCTCTAAACTTGAAGAGTGTTTCAGGATTGGGTCAGCAGTGTACGGTGTGGCGATGTTAGGGATTTATTCGAGGTCTGGTTCTGCAAGGTAATAAAGAAATGGAAGGGCCAAGTTTATGAGACTATAGACACCCCAATTTGGACTCTCTGAAATACCTTTAAGCTTCCCCAATGATGATAAAAGGGCAAAACAGTCTTTGGACGGCTAAGAACAATGCTCCTTTTGAGTTTTAAAACCCAAACAAAACCTTTTCCAAAAACTAGAGCCAAGCACTCAGGTCCAAGATGGACCAGAGTGCTCAGGTTTGACCTGAGCGCTCAGGTTTGACCTGAGCGCTCAAGCCCACTGCACGCACCTGAAAAAGCGGGGTGTCTGTCTGCCCACTTTCTGCGGAACTTTTTTGCCGATTTCGGCTGTGCAGGCACGACTCTCCCTCTCCGAAGCAACTATGATGGGATTCTCTTTGAATACAATGATGATTTCCACTCCCCCTTGATCAAATTTTTTTCTATAAATACAAGCCTTGTATTTTGAGAGAAGGGGGGCTGATTTTCGGCAAAGAGAGAGAGCCCAAGGTCTGTAACACTCAAACAAATCCAAAAATACCTCTTTCCCACTTCAAAACCCAGCCTTCTAGCCAAAAAAGAAGCAATGTTCAAGCCTAACAAAGGTAGAAAGCCACCTCTTGGTTACTGCTTTCACACCCTGAGGGGAGCCACTGGGCTCAATTGGTCTTTAATATGAACCTTAGTTGCAGGAATCGCCTGACTTGATGCCGCTCCCCCTCGATTCCGCGTTTCTCACACAGAATCGCGACGGGAGCGCGTTCCTGTTGAGACGGGATCGCGTTCCTTGGGGAGACGGGAGCTTATAGTTCGTTCCAGTCACTGTCGTGGCCGTAAATTGCAGATCTTGTTCGCCGAAGAAAAAAAAGGAGGAGGAGGAGGAGGAGGAGGAGGAGGAGAGAGAGGGAGGGAGGGAGGGAGGGAGGGAGGGAGGGAAGGAGGGAGGGAGAGAGACAGAGAGTGGGGTACCGACCTCAAAGCCCTCGCCTGAAGCGACGAACGAAGAGCTGCTGCGATTCCTTTCTTCAGAACTGATGACGAAGATAGGTTTTAGCCTTTAGGGCTTCGGCTCTTTCTTTTGTTTGGTTTGGGCTTAATTGGGTTGGGCCATTTAAGGCTTGTGTTCTCAATTAGTTAGTTAAGTCAGACATCTCATTTATTAATGGGCCAAATTAGAGTTTATATATCCAATCGAATTACAGTTTCAAGACTCCATGTTTTAGTTTATTGCTCAAGAGACCCCTTATCTTGCCTCTATTGGTAAATTGTGATATACATGTTATATAAAAAATGAAACATACAAAACTAATCTTAAAAAATTGACATAAAATACATTTATTTTTCTGTATAACATAAATAAAAAATATGAGAAGTACCAAAAATAAAAAATAAAAGATATGAAATTATTTTAAAAATTATAAAATAAAATATACTTAGGCGCTCCCAAACTTAGGAGCTTCTGGGTACCCGCTCCCCCGCTCCCGCCCCCGCCCCCGCCCCCGCTCCCGCTCCCGCTCCCGCTTCGTGCAACTAAGATATGAACAAAACAGAAGTTCAAAACTTCTGAGCCTAGGAGGACCTAAGCGCTCAAGACCAGTTCTTGAGCGCTCAAGTCCCTTGCAGGGTACCCAGGGCTGTTCCCCTTAGGTTTTCTGGTCATCAATATCAGTCCGACTTAGGGATGGTTTAGTTCATTATCTAAAGTATCTTCATGTCGTGTTCAGTTTTAGAAACATTTACAACTTACTTTCAAGCTTTGAAACTTTGCTTACTTAGTTCAAATGCTGCTCATAGTTATGTTAAAAGTTAGTTTCTGTTAATTTCAGTACTGTTGTGAGCCTCACACCTGAGCACTCAAGACTAGTTCTTTAGCGCTCAGGTGTGTTGTTGAGTGCTCAAGAGTGGTTTTATTGCCAGCTTCTGTTTTATTCATTTTAAATATATGCTTCAAGTTTTTTGTTGAACGACGATTTTTTTATTAATCTCTGACCAAGGTACAAAGATTAACAGGACAAGGAGAACGGCACATATGCCCAGTCCAAGACCTATGCTTCAAGTTATTTGTTGTTCCTGGGTGTGCACTAGTCCTTCCAAAGTCCAGAGTGGTTGTTCCAGAGCCTGCAAGGAAGCAGGACCTGGGTGCTCAAGACCAATTCTTGAGCGCTCAGGTCCACTGCTGAGTGCTAAATAGTGTTAGCAGTAGCAGTCTTTTGTTTTGTTGTATATTCTGTCATCTCATGCTTATTATCATAAACTGTACACTGCTCACAGGCATACACTTATTCGTGATGTGTTTACAGTTTTAATCCCCTTTATTGTTCCCTCTCCCTACTCGTTTGGAAAGTTAAGAGACAAAGCGATTTTGAAATACTACAAGCACTAAGTAGAGATCGACCCTCGTGTCAAGCGAGAGGGGTGCCTTAAAATCCTTCCCCTCTTGTAACCTGGCTCCCAAACCTATGTTATCTCTGGTTATGACAAACCAGTAAAAGAAATAAAGCCTTTTCTAAAATAAAAGCGACGAATGTCATTCACGTTTGGTTCCTTGGGTAGTGAACCACTGAAACCCGAGTGGCGACTCCGAATTGAATGCCTTGTTTGCCCGAATTTTCCAAAGAAAATGAGATGGCACTAACCGTGGGGCGGGTAGCCCATAGAGACTAGGTTAGAGGAGGGTGGCAAGTTGAGGACTTGGGAACTTGGCAAGGCTAGTTCTCTCAAGGTGGTGTTGCCGCTGCCGATTGGGTTGACAAGAGATATCGGTAGTGGTACCCGAGTCTACAGTCAGGTTGTGAATTTGGTAGCAGTGAAGGGCATGCCAGAGCGTCTTATGGCAACTAGGAGAGAGAAGGGGGACGCTTGCTGAGATATTGTTCCATTCTTCTCGCTGAGCAACCAGGGGCAACAGATGAAGTGAGGGTCAAGCGGTATTTGGCAACTTGTGGTGGAGTTTTGTAAGTGTTGGTTGTGGGGGGGGCGGTGTTTGTGTTAGAGAGAGGGGAACGGGGGAGGGCACTAAGATTGGGGACAACTTGGTTGGGTAGATGGAGAAAGGGAGGCTCGGGTAGCGGTGCAGGTGGCGGTAGATGCTCATATGTATGATTGGAATGATGGGGAGGTGTTTGAAATTGGGGCTTCACTGCAAGAGGTTTCTGAGTGGCTGGGGAGATGCCATTTGGGTTTCAATTCATTTTCTGATATTGAGGAGATGTGGAGAGGAGTGCACAGATGGAGTGTGAGAGAAATGTGGGGAGGTCTAATAAGGCGGTGTCAACGTTAAAATCTTTGCAATGTTCCATTAATCATGAGGGAAGGAAGAACGGTGGGAGGAAAGGAGAAGTAGGGGCCAGTTTCAATCTTTCTATGTTATATTGAGGATCAAGATAATTAGTTGAAATGAGAGGGGTTTAAATGATGGGATAATAAGTCAGCAGTGAAGGTGTGCCTCTAGGAGTAGAGGGGGATGTGGTTTGTTTGCAGGAGACAAAGTTATGTACAATTTCCATGGAGGAGGTTGAGTATGTGAGGGGGCCAGATAGGTAGCATGGATCCGTCTGTATGAGGAAGGAAGGTTTGGAGGAGTGTTAATTATGTGGGATAAGAAGGTGGTGGAGATGCTGGAGAGTGAGATTGGGTGGATTTTTGGGTTGGTTGACGTTGATTTTCTGTGTGGTTTATGGTGTAGTGCTCAGTATTTTGAGGCCATATTTCTGGGAGGAGCTGATGATGTTGTCATTTGGACGTGGAGTTCCTTATTTGTGGGGATTGATTTCAATGCAGTGATGTTTCTGAGGGAAAAGTTGGGGTGTGTTGCGCTATGTGGGGCCATGAGGAGGTTCTTTGATTTTGTGTTGGTTTTGTAGTTGATGGATTTAACTTTGATTGGCGGCCGTTCCAATTTTTTTTGATAATGGTGGATTGAAGAGACCCGAGTCTGTTCAGATGTTGGTGTGTGGTTATTAGAAGAGGGGGGTTCTACTGTTCAAGGATAGGGGGATGGTGGAAGTCATGGTTTGGTTGGTTTGTTCTTGCAAGGAAACTAAGTGTTTGAAATAGAATGTGAAAATTTGGAATGAAGAGGGTTTTGGAAACTTGAATCACGCAACTGGAGTACGATATTTTCTATAGGATGGTGAATGCTCATTGGAGGTCCAGTTTTATGGTGCGGGTTAGGGAGGGATTCGGTCTTGGACATGGAGGAGGATATTCGCTAGGGTAGTTTGATTTGTACACGGGTTTATTTTTGGGGGACGGTGATTGGATGCTTCGAGTGGATGGATCGGACTTCGATGCTATTTCCATTGAGGAGAGTGTCTTGGTTGCAAAAAGATTTTTTGGAGGTGGTGGTATCACTCAAATCTATCAATGCCGAGAAGGCTCTGGGTTTGGACGGATGACTTTTGCCTTCTTTCAATAGTGTTAGGAGCATGTCCAGGTGGTGGTGAT
The DNA here is from genome assembly GCA_019656275.1 of Rhododendron kiyosumense. Taxonomy (NCBI): domain Eukaryota; kingdom Viridiplantae; phylum Streptophyta; class Magnoliopsida; order Ericales; family Ericaceae; genus Rhododendron; species Rhododendron kiyosumense. The sequence goes on from BPLS01000707.1 coordinate 2,590,030, forward strand.
AGGTATGTTTCATCGTTGTGGTTCATTGTGAGTTTGAGAAGAGCGTGAATGCATCATTTGTTACTTTGATCCAGAAGAAAAGAGGCACGGACGACATTCCAGATTTTCGGACAACCAGTCTTCTTGGGGCAGCGTGTATAGTTGTTGTGGATGTGAGTATCAGGAAGAGTCTTGAGGTTGTCCCTCCAGGTATATGGCGGTCACTACAACATTGGTCGGGGCCACTGGAGATGGAAGAGGAGAGAGCTCGGGGCAGCCGGAGAGGGGATGGCAGTGGAGAGGTGGTCAACCAGAGAGTTAGAACTCTGTATAGGTATGTATTGTATTCGATGGAACCATCCTTATATGGAGACCTCAGAGTTGGGCATGCTAGAGAGAGAGACTTGCCAGAGGGATGGACTGACCAGGGGATGGAAAGGCCAGAGGGATGAGAGAGGGGATGGCAATAGGGAGGTGGTCAACCAGAGAGTTAGAACTCTGTATAGGTATGTATTGTATTCGATGGAACCATCCTTATATGGAGACCTCAGAGTTGGGCATGCTAGAGAGAGAGACTTGCCAGAGGGATGGACTGAC
>BPLS01000707.1:2590615-2603471 GCA_019656275.1 Rhododendron kiyosumense
TAGTGGATGGAAAGGCCAGAGGGATGAGAGGCAGGTGCTTAATTGCTGGATCTCAGGGGTGGTTGCAATAAGTATGGTTGTGGTTGTAATGAGGGTTGTTGTGGTAATGATGATGGTGGTTGAAGCAGACGTCACCTGACGTAGGCATTGCCCCTCCCTCTCTATGGTCGGTCAAGGTGGAGCTTGCCTCCATGAGGCGAGCCCTGACAATCCCCTTGCTCTAGCCTCGAAGCCATGTACCTCCTTAGGTCCTGAGCAGGGTACCCAGGCCCTGTGCCCGACCTATGGTATTGTGAGGAGTTGCCAGACTTATCCTAGCCTTATTTCTTGTATGGAGAGTGGACATTGCTGAGCATGTCAATGAGCATCGTAGGATGTGTTCAGAGCTTCCATAGAGGAGTCCCTATGTGGAGGTTCATGAAGCCTTGTGCTTGCACAGGAGGAGTCCTGGATCCAGAGGAGCTTGCAATACCTCCATGGTAAGTACCGCGTGGCGATGCTCTTTCCAATACCCACACTGTTAAAGTTTTAGCAATTAAGATAAAGTCAGTTTTGGGCAAAGTTCCAGAATCTTAAGAGTTCCTTTGTTGCAGGAAGACATATCTTGGATGCAGTGTTGGTGGGTTATTAATGTGTGGACCCTAGGTTATAGAGTGGGTAGCCAGGGTTTTTGTCCAAACTGGAAAAAAAAGAGCCTATTATCATGGTTATTGAAGTTAGTGAGGTTTGAACCCCCCTCCAAATGCATGGGTGTACACGTTGGGCTACAACTACACTTGCTTATGATCAAGTTAATTGGGTTTACATCTATATATCTTGGAGAGGATGGATGAGGGCGTAGTGGTTGAGCTGGATCAGATTTGCATCTCTTGAATCAAATTTTCAATCTTGGTGAATGGTTCTTCGGTTGGTTAGTTTCAATCATAGGGCTCAGGCAAGGGAATCCTTTATGCCCTCTATTGTTCATTTTGGTTATCGAAGTCTTGAGTAGGATGATTTAGAGGGCTGTGTTCTAAATGGTTTCAGGGTAGGCAGTAAAAATAGGCCTCAGGTTGTGTGACGTTGTATACAGATGATACCATTTTTTTGTGGTACGGATGAAACTCAGTCGGGTTATCGTAGATGGATTTTGAGGCAGTGTCGGGTCACAAGGTTAATGTAGGAAGGTTTGAGATTATTCCAGTGGGGGAGATGGGCGGTGTTAATTTTTTAGCGGCGGTTTAAGGTTGACAGGTCCATTCTTTCCCTTTGTCTTATTTGGGCCTCCAGTTGCGTGCTCCGTTCAAGTCTAAGGTGCCTTGGGACCTAGTAGTTGTGAGATTTCAGAAGTGGCTTGCAGGATAGAAGAGGCATTATTTTTCGAAAGGGGCGAGGATGACTCTCATGAAGAGCACTTTATCGAGTTTGTCCGCATATTTATGTGAGGCTTTACAATCCCAATATCAGTGGCAACAAAGTTAGAAGAGCTGTAGAGAGATTTCCTTTGGTCTGGTGAGGGGTTCAGGTATCATTTTAGGGGTTAGGAAGCTTGTTATATTCAATCAAGGTTGACTTGTGAAGTGGTTATGGAGATTTGCTATGGGGGTGGTGTGGGAAAGTGGTGCATTCTTGGCATGGGAAAGGCTAGGGTGATTTGACCCCGCTTTACTTGATGTGGAGAGAGGGAAATGGCAGATATTTTGATGGCATGAAGAGGTCTATGTTTAGGCTTGAAGTCTTTTTGTTTCTCATTTGCATAGTTGGGAATTGATAGATTTTTTGGAATATACTGGGGAACAAATGTTTTTCGTTGGATTCGTTTATATGCTTTTTGATGTGTAGGACCTTTTTGTACTTGACCTTTTGATTTTACATGGGTGATATCCCCTCGATGCCTTTTCTGTACAGTTATGGATTATTAAAAAAATTTAATTCATTGTTGGAGTGTTAAATCATCATAATTTTCTATTTTTCTGGTACTTGTTTTTTCGGAAGAAAATTTTTTGTCAATTAATTTGATATAGTGTTTGAGGCGAATTTCGATGTATTGGGAGTTTAAAGGCCTTAGATGTGAGGATTGTTCTTGATTTACTTGCTTTGCGGATGCAGTTATTTTTTCAGTGCATAATGGAAGTATTGCTCAATGATTTTTCACAAGCTCGTGTCTTAACTTGTTTTACCAGGAGTCACATACATTTTTGTGTGACAATGGTATAACAGAGATGGTACCTTTCTTTTTATGAGCTGGGGTTTGTTTGTTTTGGAAAAGTGTGGTTATATTGATATCGGTTTCCATGGTTTAAATTCATGTTGTCAAGAAATTTTGGGGTGATCTTATCTTACAACAGGTTAAATAAGTTCAATGTGATCTAGATGATTGGGCTCTAAGGCTACCGTACTGGTCTTCATAATTCTCCATGTCTTCAGTTGTTGGTGTTGTGTTTGTTTCCATGACCAAATTGGGGAAAATAGAACCCAAAGCACTAAAGCTTTTGTGCTTTTGGTAGGTTCTGCTGCACAAGATGAGTGCAGAGGTCACCCATCCTTCAACAAAAGAAACAAATTGTTAGACAGAAGATGGGATTGCAAACCTTTTGGTGCTCAGTTCCATTTTTAATTTTATTTCTCCAGTGTTATTAGCCTTTCTGCTGTGAGGACCCACGCTCCATACCATGTCATTCTCTTTGTTGTTTCCAAAAGGATGGCTTTACCTTGCCATTCTCATATTAGGAACAATTGATTTGTAGCGTTTTTGGTTGTATTGTTAAGTGCTGAAGGAAGTTTGGTTTGAGTACTATAATCCTAGAGGTTCCTTCAATACTTTCCCAAGTCAAGTCTACCTATGATGATGGATGCTTGTGCCTTAAGATTGATATTTTCATAACCTTCCTTATATACATATCAAGAGTTGGATTTATGCTGTTTATTATGTTATGTTACGGTGATTTTGCAGATCAATCTACTTGAGAGGCAAGAGCTTCAACAACGAGTAAAATTATACATTATTAATCGCGGTCCACCTGAGCACTGGCTTTTCTCTGGCATGTTCAAGCGTGTTGAACTGCAAAAGGCTCTTGGAAATCACCTCTCTTGGAAGGAAAGGTAACGTCTTGTAGCTGTTAAATGGTTTGCTAAACTGTGTACAATATTAACTGCTTGGTGTGTGATGAAGGTCATGCACTAGCCTTTCCAGCGGAACCTTAGTTCTACAAGAAATATTTGGGTATTCATGAAGTATGGTTGTTGAAGATTTTAGGCAGTTTGTTTGCTGATTTTTGACTGGATTATGGTCCTTGGCAATAGAGAATCTTTAGGTGGGCAAAAAGTACTAGTGCAATCAATATTGCCGATTTTGGGAACCGTAGTATTGTTAACGGTTCAAAGTGCTAATAATGATGTGCCATGAAGCTAAGTGCTTTTCTTGACGGAGTTCCCCTTAAAAGCACTTCTCCGAAAGGCAGACCTATCCAACTGGATTTCCCATTGGGCCGTGGAGTTGGCCAATTTCCACAAGGTTGGGAAGCGAACAAGTTCTGTAATCATCGTCACCTTCTTTATCTTTATTGGGGCATTGGAGATGTTTAAGCAATATTTGATGCAAAGTTGTATTATGGACCTTTCCTAGAGAATAGGGACTTTTCCTCATCGCACTTTTCATGTCTTTTCACATCCTCATGTTAGCATAATATGTTTCTTGGTATTCTGCCACACCAAATTCTAGCTGTCCCTTCAACTTAGCCTCCGCAAAGAATTTCCGCTCATCATTAATCAGAACTCTTCAGGCCATGTAACCAACCAAGTAATACTTCCGCATCATTGCTTCCATGAAAGTCTCCAAATTCTAGTTTAGCATCTCTGTCAACATCAAGTAATCTCTGATCTTCTTGCAATCGGTGTGGCCATTGGGGTGGCGGAACTTTTGTCATAACTTGTTGGGGTTTCTTGGAGAAGGATCCTGGAATATTTATGGTACCAAACTCTTGAGCAAAGCCCTCTCCGACAGGATTTTTGCCCATGACAAACAGATGCCAATCTATCTAGTGATGTTTTTATCTCCAGTACATCATTAGCCCCAGCAGCAATACTACTTTTTAATGCAGCGCCATCGCTCTTTAACGTTGCAACATCACTTTTCCTAGTTGCAACACCTTTCTGAGTAGCCTGAAGCTCTTCGGAGAGAGCGCCAACCTTGGAATTAAATTCACTAGTTGTCACCATTGTAGATGGATCAACTTTGTGGATGCAGGATGAAGACCTGACACCAAACTGATGTAGGACGATTTAAGAGTATTGCCACCTCCAATAATAATCATGGTGGTTTTGAGTGGGGAAGTAAGAATACTACTTGGGCAAGTGCGGAAAGAAGAAAGGGAAGAATGAGAAAAAGAGTGAAAAAGAGTGCTTCACCCTCGCAAGGGTTAGTCAATTTCTGAAAGGACCGCAGCCCCAAATACAATGACTGCAGCCTCGATACTAAAATGCAATGATCAACTCTATTCATAAAAGGAAATATTACATTCCAATTTATCATCCATGGAAAAGACTCGTCTGATTCCTAGAAGTCTAAATGAAATGAACCTATCAATGAACACATTTAATAAGATATGTGAATGAACCTAGATATAAATGAATACATTGAATATGTGCATACCTAGAATCTAACAATGACTACATGCAATGAATTAATATCATGTGTTTAATGTACCCTGATGAATATTAATGCAAGTACTAGATTCATGATGACCTTTGAACTACCAGCTACCATGGACACTTGTTTGTGATCCAAGAAGACTTCTCGATGCTCATGCTATCCATAGCGTTTTGGTTTAGGCTTTAAAGCCTATGAGACTTATCTAACCACTCCATGGCTGTGTCGTCAACATCTTTATTGTATATTTGATTACATCTTGGTCTGTTTAGTAACCCATAAATTGACAGTTGTGACCAGGCCTAAAATCTGCATATGTATCAAGCCAATGTCCACATAAATAGTGTTTCCACAGTTTCAACTATTTCCAAGATCATATACGAGTATTTAACCGTTATTCCCTAGGAATAGAATCTACTTTCCGACCCATTACAATCCAGTCAACATCTACAAAAGGAATTTTGAGGACGAATAATAGACTATTTGGTGTATGGTCAGGTCAAAAAATATATGTGATGGTCATTTTGGTAAGTGACACTGCATATGTTTAATCCGAGTAATCTTTCTCTTTCATGGGAAGATGAGAAATGGCCTGTCTTCAAGGAGACATTGACTGTACAGGTTTTGAGGGCCGCTGAATGAATTTGCCTTTCATTCTTCTAGTGGCATATACGTCATTAAGGGTCCCTTTCACATATTGCTGTCAATTAAAGCATTGATAAGTATTTCCATGGGATATTTTTATTTAATTTTCATGAATTCCCTTTTTATGACCTTATTTTTATTTTTTGTTCTGGCAGGTATCCTGTATTCTTTGATGATATCGTAGCGCGTTTGCTTCCGGTTATCCCGGTAATCATCTACAGGCTTATTGAAAATGACGCAACAGACTTCGCTGACAGAATACTACAGTTGTATTCTACATTTCTTCACTACTATCCTCTAAATTTTACATTTGTGCGCGATATTCTTGCATATTTCTACAGTCATCTCCCAGGAAAGCTGATTCTCCGATTGCTAAATGTACTGGATCTTAAAAAGGTAAAAACCCTCTCTCTCTCTCTCTCTCTCTCTCTCTCTCTCTCCCTCTCTCTCCCCATTGGTCGTTACTGCTGATTCATTGATTGCTTTCTGTTTTCCTCACAGATCCCATTTTCTGAGTCATTTCCTCAGCACATTAACTCATCAAATGCTCCCATTTGCCCACCATTGGACTACTTTGCAACTCTTTTATTAGGACTTGTCAATAACGTTATTCCTCCTATATATAATAGCTCAAAATCTGGCTCACTGGGGGAGGCATCAAGTAATTCTCTCCGTGCACACAATAAGACATCGGTGAGTTCTCTGGCCGGATCCACAAATGTTTCTGAAGGCCAGAGAGCATTCTATCAAATCCAAGATCCAGGCACACATACTCAGCTGATCCTTGATACAGCAGTCATAGAAATACTGTCCCTTCCTATAACTGCTTCTCAGATTGTATCATCACTAGTTCAAATCGTTGTGCATATACAGCCAACCCTTATCCAATCTAGCAATGGTCTTCATGGTGCTCCTAATGGTGTTGGTCAAGGTTCTGTTTTACCCACTTCCCCTTCTGGCGGCAGCACTGATTCCATGGGTGCAAGTAGATCCACTCCTTCAATCTCCGGAATAAACACCTCTAACTTTGTTTCCCGAAGTGGCTATACCTGCCAGCAGTTATCTTGTTTGCTCATCCAATCTTGCGGTCTTCTGTTGGCTCAGCTCCCAATGGATTTTCACGTACAACTCTATATGGAGGCATCACGAATAATAAAAGAGAGTTGGTGGCTCACTGATGGTAAAAGGTCACTTGGAGAACTAGATTCTGCCGTTGGCTATGCTTTGCTGGACCCAACATGGGCTGCCCAAGACAATACGTCAACTGCCATTGGTAGTTGCTTGTTTCCTTTAGCTTTGTACTGATCTGTTCCATATATGCTCAGATAAGGGCAATAGGCTCGTGTCCGACATGTTTAGTTAGACATTCACCTACCAAGCATATTGTGTAATGATGAACTTATCCTAAAATATGCATGGAAGTCCTAGATATTGCATTAAAATGCCATTTATCCTACAAAATAAAAGAAATATATAGTTCGTCTGTGTCCCCATATCCTCAAAATGGAAATTAATGCATCCAATACTTAGATACGTATCCGTAGACAATACCAGTACCCGATTCGATGAAACACAGGTACTGATAAACTTTGCCGCCTATGCTGATAACTGGTTGCTATATTATCTCTCTCTATAGTTTATACTTCTTCATTTTCCTTTTCATCCACTCATAATCAATATGCTATCAGCTAAACTTTTCCTTTTCTTCCATTCTTAGGTGTAAAATATGCTGGGTCTCATTTTCCCTGCAACATCATATTGGAAAATGAGAGCCTAGTTGTAGACATAAATTTTGAACCATAGAGTTTAATCCACAATTCGAAATCTATATCTCCAATATCCATTGTTCAAGCGAACGGTGTTAATTTTTTATTTGTAGACTCCTATTTCCGATTTGGATTTCAAATCGTTAATTACATAGTACGACAGTAAAACCTCCAATTAGTGAAGAATAAAGAACAGAAAAAGACAAGAATGATTTAATTTTATTGATGATTGAGGTTTAAAACCCTTGTTTACATCAAAACATATATTTAAATAGAATACATTTAGAGAGATTGGAACCTTTTACCTATCACTTGGTATGAGCAACCCCGTTCCACTAACAACTTTTTTCACTTTTTTTGGTTTTGTTCTTATTTGAATTTTTTTCACATTTGTTCGTTTTGCGCTAAATTTTTTTTACTTTTACCCTAATATTTTGAACAAGGACCACTTTTAAGTAAAAAAAGTAGACGTTTTTTACTTTTTCCACTTAAAAGTGGTCCTTGTTCAAAATATTTGGGTAAAAGTAAATTTTTTTTTAAACTTTTCCGATTCATCTCGTCGAGACGAATCAAAAAGTGAAAAAAATTCAAATAAGGACAAAACCGCACTTTTTCTTAAAGTGTTAGTGGAACACTTATCCAGGTCTTCGAGGCTTGCTGAAGATTGCAGGTTGTAGTAAGCGAGTAGGTTGCTTGGTTGTTCAATCCCTTTAGGTGTTCGGGTTTCGGCCCATTTTGGCTTTTCCTTGGTTGGTAGCTTGCCAATCTTGGCTTCTTCTTTCTTTTAGGTCTTGGCAATGCACATGATTGTTCTTAGGCTTTGTTTAGGGATATGATGCCGTCTAAATCCTTGTTCCTTTTAGTCTTTGTACTTATTCAAAGATTAATAAAATTTTCTTTGCCTTTCAAAAAAAAAAATTAGTAGGGTACTTGGTCATTGTAGATTGCAGAAGTTTTGCTTGAGTAGTGTATCTTCTCTCTCTTTTTATTTTCTATGTTGACGGGAGATGTGATTCTTGTATAGCTTCTACGTTGAGGGGGAAGAGATGTATGTATAGCTTCTACGTATATGGGAGAAGAGAGATCCCCTTCGTTTGATGATAGACCTCTTATTTATAGGGGCTTCCTTCATCAAATGCTTGGTCACCAAATAATTCTTTTGAATTTGAATCGTTGTTGCCAAGATAGGATGCTATCTCATCTTAGCTCCTCAGCCTCTTTCAATTTCAAATATTGGTTACATCTGATGGTATCCACCTTGGAATATTCTTCTGCTTCCACAGAAGTATTTCTTGGGCTCTATGTATTATTTGATTTGAGACTAGGTTAACCCATATTTGATTTGTAGGCCCTGCAAAATGTGGGCCCTACATGGTTCAACCAACTTGTCGAGCTGCTACTTCATCCGCAAGCCCATATACTCGTAGGCTTGTTGGGCCAACATATGTTCGTTGATTCGCGAGCTTGTTGGGTTAACATGCATTTAGGTTCTTTACATGCCATTTAGTCCGCAAGCCCAACATATGATACATTGATGATGTGCATCAATCTTTTGTTCAAATTTATGTGCCAAAACTAGTAGTCACTAGTCACACATCATTGTATGTTAGAAATTTATCGTGCATGTGACAACTCATGTATTTTTTTTCTGGTCACAAATTTGGCTGATAGGAAAACAATCTAAGGGCTTAATTCTTCTGCTAAAACATATTAGCAGTGAGTCTTAATTTCTCTACTGATCGAATCAGAATAGTTGTGGAATTCAAATGTTTTCAGTTTTTTTCAGTGTGCATAAATTGTTCTCTCAAGTTTCGCAAGTGAGATATTTGTTTGAGTTCACGACTTGTTCTTCTATCCCAATAGACGTAATCTGTACATCGTGGGGATGCTGGTGTTCTTCTAGGACTGATCAATTGAAGATCATCACCATGAAACGTTGTGTGTTCAGGGACAGTTGTTGCTTGCATTTTTATTGCTGTTTTTTGGTGATCCTCTGATCCTGTAATATACTTGTATCATTGCCAGGTAATATTGTGGCCCTGCTTCACTCTTTCTTTAGTAATCTTCCACAAGAATGGCTAGATGGAACACATCTCATCATTAAGCATCTCAGGCCAGTAACATCAGTTGCTGTGTTGAGAATTGCATTCCGTGTTATTGGTCCGTTGCTCCCTAGATTGGCCAATGCACATGCTCTTTTCAGTAAGGTATGCTAGCCATTCACTTCTTCTAGATTAAATTTTTTCTATTTCAGCTCTGGTATTCAGCAATGTATTTTATCACCAACATGAAGCCTTACTCAGGCAGATTGACCTTCAATATTTCCAGGCATCCGTGAGATGATTCTTAACACTCACTGCACAATTTATCAGTTTTTAACTATGCACAACTTATCCGTTTTTAACCATGCCAAGTTCATATGTGACTTGTTCAGAGATCCAGCACTCATGCAGTATAGTTATCTACAACATATTAGAGGTCTCAGAATTCAGTATAGTTATCCACAACATATTAGAGGTCTCAGAATTCTTTAGAAATTACGTCATCCAGAATTGCTTCATACCATTCTCAAACGTGACCATAGTGTAATGTGGAGTTTCAAGCACCCCTGTCAACTTTGCCTTTGACTATTTCATGAAAACCACAAGAACTGAATGGAAGTCATCTTCCTTTGGAGAAATACATACAATCAGTTCGACTGAAATTTATACACAGTGGCCTTGCTCTATGCCCTTTCAGAATCATCAACCCTATCTTTCACTTTTATCAGCATTTTACTCCTAACCTTCCACTTGCTTCATAAGATTTAGCTGCATTATCAGCTAGGGTATTCTTTCCCCCATTCCATTCATTTCCCTAATATGACTCCCATCTACTTAGGAGAAATGGGAGTGGAAGCTTTTGTTAATGAATTGAGATAACATAACAGATAAGAAGTGATAGATCAAATCTTGGGTATAGCCTCAACAGAAAGCTTAGAAGTTAAGCTTGGATCTGAACAGTAAAGGAGCATTGACTGATAACTGTCTTCTTGTGTGGAAACACATTTCAGTACTCTGCCTCAAGCTGGTGCAAATATGTAGCACACCAGATTGGTTAGAGTGTAATGGAAATTTTTGGTACTTTCTTTGCTCAGATGTCATCAAGTTGATCATAAGTCTTCACACACGGGGTAATTATAATGCTAGTTTATACAATGCCTGCCACAATAGTGCCTCACAGGTTTTTGGCGATCAAAACCAAGATCTCTCAGCAATATGTCAAGCCAAAGTAATTCACGAACTCCATGACCGTTGTTCTGAACTCACCCTCAGATAAGCATAGAACCAGCCCAATCTGATCTACCATATGCCTACCAATGGAATGGTCATGCTCCAATGAGCAGTGGTGGAGGGAGTAAAGGCCTAGTGGGGGCCCGGGCCCCGACTGAGTTCCCCTCCTTTTTTTGTTTCTTTTTTTTTTCATTTTCGTTACAAATTATCTTTTTAATAATCTCTCTAATACAATTTGTAATCATTTTATTCTCAACTTGTTATTTCAAATATTAGAAACAAGTCTAGTGGACTGACGAAATAAGATGTCTAATGCCAAAAATAGCCACCACTTACTATTGGAAACTCTCTAATGCTTAATTTCCAAACTTCCAAAGTGGTTAAAATCGGCTATATGAACTGTACTTTAGCTATTATTCACAATTTTGACAATAGTCTTGTTTCTCTCTCTTTGCCCATAGAACCGCAAGTCAAATGTGGAGACTTAGGAATAAAATTTGTAACAAAAGATATTGTTTAATTGAAGCAAGATTGCTAAAATTGACTTTTTTCTTAATAAATTTCTTAGATTTTTGCTTTATTTTTAACAAAAGTTTTTTATTATTTTTGCTTGAAGTGTGTTAAAAGGTGCCCTACTAACGCTAATTCATGGTCCCGCCATTGCTGATGAGTAACCCTTGCCAAGGGCACTCAACTATGGAAGAACTGGATAGACTAGCTTTTAGTAGTATTCACTTTAGTCACTCAAGTATACGCCTATCAGTATCAGTAGATACCTATATAAGTCAAATAGATATTGATCAAGTCTAAGTTCTACCCATTGATAGAGCAAAAAATGCCTGCAAAATGCTCTGTTCAGATAGATCAGAAAGAATAAAACTCTCGATTGATCCGGGTACTTGGGATCCTATGGCTATGGATGTCAGTATTGCCGAGCCTCCAGGATGAAAAATGTAAGTGCCTCCTCGTACCTCACTGAATGGTACGACCTGCACCCAATCTGAATGGGCGCAGTCTTCACCGCTCTAATGTTGAATGACACTCAACAAGTATTGTATGCCCTACTTGTTAGTTCATTTTTTCCTACTTGAACCCACCGTACTTCCTTTGATTACTCCTGAGATATAGGGGAAACATTTTGTTATGGTGGAGTGGGGAGGGAAAACACCAATGCAGCAGAGAACGACCGCATGAATCGGAATCCAGTTAACCCGACCATCTAGCTAGAGGGTTCTCTTAGAACCCGACCTTCTAGCCGGAAAAGAAATAACCAATAAAGATACCAATTGGAAACAAGAGTGTTGCGCGCGCATGCGCACGGGCTATTAACGCCTAAGAGATCTTCTTCCGAGAAATAACAATTCATTTATTAGAACAAGGAACCCTCGGCAGAAGGAAAGAGAGCTCAACCATTCCGCCATTCCTGACATAAGAAAGGAATGGAGTGAGGGGTGACCTACTGAATAAAAAGAAGATACTGACGAGGATATTGACAAAAAATTCTGGGACGAGTTGGAAGAGGAATTCTTAATTATTACACGGATGAGACTGATCCGGGTACTGACTTTGACATAGTATCAGAGCTAGGCTTGCTTTCGTAGGTTTTTGGAAAAGACTCTTGGTTGGCAGCCCCGTCGTTTGTACCATGAATACACGTTTCGTTATCATGTGCAGGCCAGGGGTCACACATGCTTGTCCCAATTTGGTTGATTATAGCCTCCAAGCTAGTATACGAGTATGGGCAGCCTCTCCACTCATTGTCAATTGGTTTTTAATTGGATGCTTGAACATATTTTAATCTCCTTGTTAAGATGAACTTTCAATTTTGTACTTACTCAGTTTCTCTAGATGATGTGCTATAAAACTCTATCATCAACATACACAATGTGTTCAGTCACCTTACCATTGAAATGCTGAATAATTATTGTGGTCACCCCTACTAGGTTTTAGCCACATCTCAGCTCCCGAGTCCAATTTTTAAACCAAGCTTCAGTAGGCAGTTTTAGGCCAGGTAATGCATTTTTAACCCCTCAAACTCATGCCTAATAATGTGCAAGCCAGAAAGAAGTTCATAAATACTACCTCTCCGAAGTCTCCATGGAGGAAGCATTCTTCGCATCGTGTTGTGAAGAGGCCAACCGAAGGCTAAGGAAATCAAAATGCGAGCGGAATTCATCTTGGCTGCCATTGAAAATGGCTCCTGTCTCCTGATAATCAACCCCTTAACTCTATGTAAATCCTTTCTCCTTTGTGGAAGAAAAATCCAACTGATTTCTTTCGTCTCAGTGGATACAAGATTTAATGCTTGAAATGAAGTGGACGTTGGTTTTTCCTGCCTATCTTTGTTGTATTATGGTACTGCACACAGCTTTAATTTGCAGTGGCATATGTCAATCTTGCCAGTGATTTAGAGGATCTTTACTTATTTGCTTTATGTTTTTCCTGCCTATCTTTGTTGTATTATGGTACTGCACACAGCTTTAATTTGCAGTGGCATATGTCAATCTTGCCAGTGATTTAGAGGATCTTTACTTATTTGCTTTATG
>BPLS01000707.1:2628114-2638244 GCA_019656275.1 Rhododendron kiyosumense
TGACACAAGTCGCTGATACTCTTCTGCAGAAATAGTCATGACAGAGTCGGCATGGTGAGGAAATGGTTCAGCATCCTCAAAAATAGCAGCCTGATGAGCCTGAGGAAACCCATGAAGATCATAGCACATTTCCATGGTGTGATTGGTTCCCCCACAATGAGTACATGATCGGGAATCACGGCCACGACCACGATTACCTCCCCCTGACATGCGACCACCAAAACCACGACCAAAACCACCAAGACCAGAACCACGATTACCGAGACTAGAATCACGCCCACCAAAACCACAGCCAGAACCACGTCCACTAAAACCAAAGTCACGACCACGACTATTAAAACTAAACTCACGGCCGCGACCACGACCACGACCACGACTAAATGAAGTACCAAAAACAACGGAAGCCAATGCTGAACGATCAGGAGGTGGCGCAGATATAGATACAGAGGACTGACGAAGACGACTAAATACCTCGCTGAGAGAAGGAAGATCGCGAGACCCCAATAGATGATTACGGACAGGACCATACGTGGATGATGTACCAGCTATAAATCGAGCAACCTGCATACGCTCACGCTGGCGCAGCATGACCTAAACATCAGAGGAAATCGGCTCACATATATTAAGCTCCTCACAAATACCATGGAACTTAGAATAATAAGCCTCCAAAGATAAGTCGCCCTGTGAGATAGAAAAGAAGGATTGATGAAGATCATACGTACGACGGAGATTGTTAACACCAGAATACATCTCCTGAGCTTGTGTCCATACTTGTTTGGCCGTAGGTAAGAAAACCAGTGTGCTAGCAATATGTTTTTCCATACTATTCCATAAATCAGACCGAATATTAGCATCCTCAGATACCCATGTCTCATATGTAGTAGCAGTCGCGGCGGGTGGGTCATCTGTCAAATAATGAAAACGTTTCTGACCTACATAATAAACCTCACCGGCTCTAGCCCAAACAGCATAATTCTTGCCATTCAAAGGAGTAGAGGTAATGGACAATCTTTCATGAAACCGAGAAGAGCTAGCCAAACGATCAGTACCAACAGAATTAGAAGGAGACTCATCCTTCTTGTCAGACATTATGCTGAACAATAAAGTGACAATAACTAATAAAAATCAACTATTGTAACGGAGTAAACCACCACCACCAACTAAACACCAACCAATCAGTCAACCCAACATCAACATCCACTGACCAAGGTTTAGTTTACTTTACTGTTAAAAATAAACACAATTAGAGACCCATTTTCTTGTAACTCAGAAATACCTCTGACTACCACTGAATATCACCACTGAAGACCACTGATGCATCACCAAACCAGATTACAACCGCGGCAAGACTCAGACTATCGATGGGACCTGGGTAAGTTCCGACAGGTCTGTTGGGCCACGGTTGAGGATGAAAAAGATGTGGGTAAGACACGTGAAGTCAAGCCAGGGTCATACAGGTTCAGGCGAGGGTCGCCGGAGGTGCGCCGGAGGCTGGCGAGACTCACAGAGACTGGGCGAGGGCTGGATCTGAGGTTTTGAGGGCTGTCGGAACTAGGTAAGGGGTTTGAGGTTCAGGCGAGGGTCATAGGGGTGCCGACAAGCGTCGCCGGAGGTACGCCGGAGGCTGGCGAGGGTCGCCGGAGGGGTGCCAGAGGCTGGTGAGAGTCACGGTGGCTGGGTTATGGCTGAATCTGAGTTTTTGGCTGAAATATGGTGGCTAGGGTTTTCTGGGCTACTGTTCACAGTCGTGACACTGTTCAGGACGACTACAGTAGTTGATTTTCTGGGCTAGGGTTAGAATCTACGGTGGGTTAGGATTCCGCTCTGATACCATGTTGTTTAGAGAATGAAAGAGAAGTGTTTAGGGTGTTAACTAACCCTAACACAGGTAAGCTTTATTTATATTACGTGGTGATTAGTTACATAACATAAGTAACCAATGTGGGACTTAGTCCAACTATTCTAACAGGCTTTACCATAGAACTTACTGGTTTTGGTTCTGTTCCTATCACTTCATCTCTTACTTTGGACTCTGTGTTACATATTCCTCATTTTCCTTTTAATCTAATGTCTGTTAGTAAACTTACAAAGTCCTTAAACTGTTCCGTCATATTTCTTCCTCACGGTTGTGTGTTTCAGGATCTCAAGACGGGGAGGAAGATTGGGGGCGGTGCAGAATGTGGTGGTCTGTATTACCTTACCAATGGTGCTCATCCCGAATTAGTTGCTCTTCAATCATCAGCATCACCATATCAACAACATTGTCGGTTTGGTCGTCCCTCTATTCAGAATCTTAAGCGTCTAGTGCCTTCATGTAGTCGTCTTAATAATTTGTCCTGTGAAGTATGTGAGTTTAGTAAACATCGTCAAGTACCCCTTTATCCTAGAATAGAGCATTTCTTTGAGACAACGGCTACTTATCGAACTCCAACGCCCGAAGTAGGGAGGCATCCTTGGTTTTATGAATTTGTTATCCTCTGTTAGGTATACATCCTCAGCAGGCAGATTCAAGCTAGCCGTCGGCCAGTCCGCGGGACTGCGCCTTCTAAACCGAGAGGTAACTTGTGTCTCAAAAAGGGGATAGAATTTCCGTTGTCAGTTACGTCATTTCAAGTAGGCCGGCTTTTTCTTTTTCCGGGTGGGACCGAAGGCTTCGCCGTTTGAGAACACCGCCCGAAGGCGGATCAGAATACCAAGTGGTCCCCGGGCGGGGGCGGGTCACTACCGTGTCAAGCATCAAGGCAGGACGGAGTGAACCAATCTCAGTCAACAGGACTCACAACGATCCAATAGAACGAGAAATTGTTAGTTTGGTAAGCTGGTATAGAATCATCAAGATTGCCTTCTTGTTTCTTCCGCTCTTTTCTGAGTTACCCTTGCTCCCGCCTCCGCCGCAGCTCAAAAGACTCCTTTCGCACAACGGGATAACCGCCGGGGCGACCCACCGGTGTTTTTTCCCTGGAAAGCTCCTTTGCCTGTTCGTCCAAGTTCCTTTTGGTCTACTACTAAGGCTCAGGTCATCGAATTCCAAATTGTCGTAGGTTTTCTTTGAGACAACGGCTACTTATCGAACTCCAACGCCCGAAGTAGGGATTATAGGGATGATTTCTCTCGTATTACATATCTTTATCTTATGAAAGAGAGATCTGAGTTGAAGTCAGTTTTTAAGTCATTTTATATGGAAATAAAGACTCAGTTTAATACTTGTGTTTGTATCTTTCATTCCGATAATGCACATGAATATTTTCATACTACTTTGTTTCAAACTTTTTTGATGATCATGGTATTATTCACCAATCATCTTGCGCTCGGACTCCACAACAAAATGGGGTTGCCGAACGTAAGATTCGACATTTATCAGAGGTTATGCATGCTATGTTATTTCAAATGCAGGTCCCTAAGTCTTATTGGAGTGATGCGGTCCTTACCACTTGTTATTTGGTTAATCGTATGCCATCCACTGTTCTTGGAGGTCAGATACCCCATAAGGTTGTTTCTTGGTCGGTCTCTCCACTCATTACCCCCTAGGGTATTCGGGTGCACGTATTACGTTCATGCTCTTGATCCTGATTGGGGTAAGCTTGAACCTCGATCCATCCGGTGTGTCTTCTTAGTTATTCGTGCACTCAGAAAGGGTATAAATGTTTTTCCCCATCTTTACGACGTCATTTTGTGTGTGTTGATGTTACGTTTAATGAGTGTACGGAGGTATTCCCAAACAAGCCCAATTAGGGCCTGAGCAAGTGATACGTGGGACCATGGAGTAAGTAAGATAAGATAAACTGCCGTGCAAGACGGTGATCGGCGATACAAGACCGGTGGCATGTGAAGACATGGGTTCAAGTAGTCTGTTCGGCAGATAAGGACAAAAGATACGAGAAGTCGTTGGTCCAAGTTTTTGAAAAGGACAAGTGACATGTGAAGTCACTGGACCAGATGGACTGCTCGGCAATAAGGGGGCCGGAGAGGGAAAGAACACATGGTCCGTGGGACCATGTATAAATACAATAGGGACAGTCGCCGTGCAAGACGATGGTCGGCGTTATGGACCAATGACATGAGGGGTCATTGGTCCAGGAAGTCTGTGCAAGGCCTTGGACCAGGGAACATGAAAAGTTGTTGGTCCAAGGGTTAGATAAAGAACCAGTAACATGTGAAGTCACAAGTCCAAGTAGCCTGTTCGGCAATGAGAAGGCCAAACAGGAGGAGAAATCTAGGGAAAGCCGCCTCAGGTGCAAGGAACACTCTGGAAGGGTCCAGGAATAGTGGTATTCCGTTAAGGAATGAGATCCCGAGAATGTAGAATCTGGGAAAGATACCCAACGGGAATGGGATGTTCGGCCAATAATGGAAAAGAGTCCTAAAAGGACTAAGGTAATGAATTGATAAGGGAACGAGAATCCAAGATATCCTGGTTCCTATACAAGATAGGAATCCTAGGGCAATAGGGATGCTTGGGCAACAAGCATATATGAATCTATAAATACGAGGTAAACCTAGAGGAAAAAGGTACGCAATACGCAGCACTTTGCATTATACGAGTTTCCTACTGATAATTAGGGTTTATTGCTAGTACATGATACTAACTAAGGCATCGGAGGGCCTTTGCCACGAGAGGCAAAGGTGCGCTCACCCCTTCTCTGTTTTGCGGATTAGGTTTCCGACGACGAGCTAGGGTTACCAAACCAAACCGAGTCTTATGTCCCAATCACTTGGGGTCGGCTACATGAATCCGTTTCCTCCATTGAGCTCTGTCAAAAGCCACTTGTTCACATAGACCTATTAGACTCATATCTTTGCGCACTACAGTATCTAATGTCAATTTAGGTCTACCCCTCCCCGTAACATTGCTACCTAGAGCTATCCTATCCACTCTCTTAACTACTGCATCTTCTGGTCTACGGTAGATATGCCCAAACCACCTTAGCCTATTTTCCCTCAACTTCTCCTCTATAGGTGCTACACCTACCATCTCACGAATTGTTTCATTTCTAATCCTATCTCGTCTAGTCTTACCACACATCCACCTCAGCATTCTCATTTCCGCTACACTAATTTTGCTCACATGTTTCTTAATAGGCCAACTTTCTGTCCCATAAAGCATCGATGGTCTTATGGCCGTTCCATAAAATTTTCCCTTCAATTTTGTGGGTACCCTCTTATCACATAGTACGCCAGTAGCGCTTCTCCACTTGAGCCACCCCACTTGGATCCTATGGGACACATCATCCGCAATCTCTCCATTGCTACTAATAATTGAGCCCAAAGACCAGCGATGAGCTAGGGTTCCGGTGAAAAAGCACGAGTAGCCGTTGCAATCTAGTGATGTTCTAAGCACCAATTGTTTTCATCCCTTTACAATGAGTCCCTGCCGTTCTTTTTCTCTTGTCCCTATAGCTGATCTACCTATGGTTGAGTCTGTTTTCCCTGTAATCGTCCCTTATGGTTCTAGCTCTGGCTCTGGCTCTGGCCCTGCGCCCCCCCCCCCCCCGAAAACACTTTTGCAGGTTTATGTTCATCATCAAAAAGTACTAGTCCCAACTGAGCGCGCAGACCCGCGTCCGCCCATAGCTCCATTTTCTCCGTTACGAGATCCTGACGATCTTCCTATCGCTCTTTGCAAAGGTATTCGGTTTTGCACTTCTCATCCTATTGGTCAGTTTGTTTCCTATGATTATAAGTCTCCAACCCTTCGTGCTTTTACTACTTCTATTTCGTCCGTTTTCGTTCCTAACACTGTTCAAGAGGCCTTATCTGTTTTTGAGTGGCGGATAGCTATGGAGGATGAGATGTCTGCTCTTCATCAGAATGGCACATGGGAGCTGGTTCATCTTCCTGCTCCACTGTTGACTATCGTTGGGTATTCACTGTCAAGTATCTTCCTGATGACACTGTTGAGCACCATAAAGCTCGCTTGGTTGCTAAAGGCTACACTCAGACTTGTGGTATTGATTATTCGGAGACGTTTTCTCCCGTTGCCAAACTTGGTTCTGTTCAGATCATTATTTCACTTGCAGTGAATTTGAGTTGGCCATTATTTCAGTTAGATGTCAAAAATGCCTTCATGGGGATCTCCAGGAAGAAGTCTACATGGAGCAACCACCGGGGTTTGTTGGTCACAGGGAGTGTACTCAGTCGTCTTCGTAAAGCCCTATATGGGCTTAAGCAGTCTCATAGAGCATGGTTTGGCAAGTTTAGTGATTCCGTTTTGTGATTTGGTATGCATCGCAATCAGTCTGATCACTCTGTGTTCTCTCACATCGGACCGAGGAAAAGTCTTATTGATTGTATATGCGGATGACATTATCATTACTGGTGATGATCAGCGAGGTATTGATGAGCTAAAAGCTTTCTTACATCAGCAGTTTCATACTAAGGATTTGGGAAAACTACGATACTTTTTAGGTATTGAGGTGGCACGATCCAAAGACGATATTAGCTTATCACAGAGGAAGTATGTGTTGGATATTCTTGAGGATGTTGGTTTGTTGGGAAGTAGGCCTGTTGAGACTCCTGTGGATCCCAACATCAAATTGTGTGTTGACCAGGGGGAGTTGCTCTCCAATCTTGATCAGTATCGCCGTTTAGTTGGTAAGTTGAATTACCTTGAGATTACACGTCCGGATATCTCTTTTGCAATGAGTATGGTTAGTGAGTTCATGTCTGCCCCTCGTCATCCACATTGGGAGGTAGTTATCAAAATTGTTAAGTATCTTAAGTCACATCCAGGACGTGGTTTGTTTTATCGAGCGAGTGGACATTTACGTGTTGAGGCGTTTACTGATTTGAATTGGGCAAGAGGACCATCAGATAGGAGATCCACTACACGATATTGTATCTTCCTTGGTGGAAATCTTGTCAATTGAAAGAGTAAGAAGCAGACAGTAGTTGCCCGGTCTAGTGCCAAAGCAAAGTATAGAGCAATGGCACACACAACGTGTGAGGTTGTATGGCTGCGGTCATTTCTTGAGGAGATAGGATTCAGTGTGCAGATGCCTGTGCCTTTGTACTGTGATAACCAAGCAGCTATTCACATTGCATCTAATCCGGTATTTCATGAGAGGACTAAACATATAGAGGTTGATTGTCATCTAGCACGAGAGAAGTTACTTGGTGGTGTGATAGCTACCCCATTCATGACCACTGGCGCTCAGTTGGCTGACATGTTTACTAAGTCGTTCAAGCCTTGGTTAGAGTCGTTGTGCGGCAAGCTAGGTCTTTATGATATCTATTCTCCAGCTTGAGGGGGAGTGTTAGAATGTTGATGAGTATTAGTCTTAGTCCCACATTGGTTAACTTAATCTTGTACTGAGTTCTCTCTTAATATAAACAGATATCATAAACCCTATAGTACCATTGCAGCAGTTGTAACCAAGAGGATGTCCAACAGATTCCCGAAATGACTGCCCAGAGACAAATGTAATACCTATCCTTGCTAGTACGGTACCACACATTGCAACTTCATCATTTGATGTATGAATAAATATCTCAATTCACTTGATGTAAACCTGGCGACCGCAAAGTAGTAGGAGCTGGTATTGGTTTTGTCCATGCAATATTGGATGCGAGTTTACTGAATGAAGTTGTTAAAATATCAAGTGAGGAAGCCATTAAGACTGCTAGCTTTTTGCATTCAAAGAAGATCCGGTATTCCGGTGTCAATTAGCTATCTAACAAGATCATCTAATGCTGATGTTGCTGACAATTAGGATAGCTACGAGACCACAAGATGAACTCACCATTGTGGATCCCCAACTTTCGAGAGCATTATCTATGACAACTGCTATACGACTCATCGAAGGAGGCATAAAATATCAGTGAGGTTTTCCCTAGCTGCATAAAGATGCTAAAAACTATATATAATGCCTTGTCCATGACAGCAATATATGCGCTTTTTTATCAAGCCACATAGAGAACGTCCCAAGGAGGCACAACCATATACAACCAAAAAAAATTAAGGAAAAAGGGGGAAAACAATGGACAAATCGAACAGTTAAAAAACTGATCCAAACCCAAAAAATGTTAAATATGTTATCAATGTCTCAACTGAAATTTCTCCAGTTCAGTACATTGATCCCATTTGTCCTGTGCACATCTCCTCAAACTCCTTTCTCAACTCTTCCACACAACAGATACAAAACACGAGACAGCTTTTTACTGAAATGCCCCGCTATAGCATCTGACCCTTTTCATCCATCACAATTCTCTAGACACTGGAACCTCTTAAGTTGCTTATCCTTTCCACAGGATACCTTGCCCCTTACCTTTTTCTTCCTAACCTTGGGAGTCTTTGGTCTAACAAATTTTTTTTTATCAGCGTTGGTCAAACAATTTGACAGACAAATTCTGCTCAATCATCCATGTTTTTCTTTACCTTGGAATCATCCACAGCCAGGTCTTTCACCTTCTGAACCAGTTGATAAATCTGTTCTTGACACAAGCTTCCTCCTATTATAGATAATGAACTCAAAATTATAATTTTCCTTGTCAAACTTCGTAAGAGTTACAAACCTTGAGGATCAACACAAAACGAAACTTCACATAGATGTGAGCCCTTGGAAAAATAAGCATCCCATGCTCCAGACCAGTGAAATGGCTTATGTAGCACACACATCTAAGGTGATTCTGACTTGTGCTGAAGCCCATGACAGCATTTTAGAACCGAGGGATTTTACTTTTTTGACAATACATACAGATCAATTAACAACACCATATTAGACTACAAATGGAGGAAAGGAGATACCCCTTAAAAGGGACGGCACCAGAGCATACTTTATTCTTTCCATCTAACAACACTATCTTGCACACTGATGCGTCAGCAACCTATTACAACTTCTACCAATCCTATAAACATGAATTTCAAAAACTGAATCAAACAGGGTTAACACATCCTTTCCCCCTCACTGGTAAAGGTAGAGCTCGTTGAGGGCAGGCTCAAGATCCTTGACAACCCCTTTGCTCTAGCCTGCAAATCACATGCCTCCTTTAGTCCCAGCAAAGTTCTTGGCCCAGCTCCCAGGGGTGGTGTTGGAGTAGCTTTTGATAATTTGTTGTGAGCTCATGGAGCTTGGAGAGCACCATAGGAGGTGGCTCTCTAGGAGGTAAGTAAGGCCTGTTGGAGAGATTATTCTCTGAGGTGAGGTGTTCGGTTGATCATTGGGAGGTGAGGTGCCTGTAAGACTATAACACATTGCGCACCTAAGCCACCCAAACTTGGTTAATATAAGCTAGAGGTTACTCCACCTATTGCCAATTGGTTTTAGGTTGGAACCTTCTAAGAAATCCAACATGGTATCAAAGCTAGGCCTTGGGTGGCCTCACCTGTAGAGATCCGTGTCTTATTTTAATTTTTTTATTTAGTAATGTGGTTATGTGCAACTATAATTAATAATTTTGGAAGTCATGAATTTTTTTTGTATATATATTCATGCATATCCATGTGTAAGTATGTTTTGTAGATGGGGCTTGACTTGTGGGGCGTTGACCGAGTGTGTTGGAAGGACCCACATGTATGGTGGAACTTAGTTGCAGGGAGCTCAGGGTACCACTCTCACCTTGGGAGCCCACTTTTGCGCTCCCAACTAAGGAGCTTGATGGGAGCTTGCTCCTGATTAAGATGGGAGCTTTTGTATGATCGCTGTATAAAAAAACAGAGATTTAACACTTGGTTTTATTAATTGGCCTTTGATGAACTCATATCTCTAGCCCAAGTCATGATATCTTGCATATTTTTACTTCCTAAAATGATTGTACTTTTAAAGTGAATACTCTATGCTACATTATTTTCATTATTTATATACATGCTCCTCTGACGCTTCCAACCTTGGGAGCTTCTGTATTCCCTCGCTCCTCTGCTCTCGCCCCTGCTTTTGCACTTTTGCTCCCACTCCCGCTTCATGCAACCAAGTGGTGAAAATTATCGGAAACCTTTAGAGTTCTTTATCTAATTTATTGGTGGCATTAGGGACCTTAGTGTAACTACTTGTCACATGTTAGGAATTGCAGTGAGAGTTCATATTTGGAGGGGCCCTAGTGCGATTTTTGCTCTTAAATCTTTATAAGGGCAGAGAACTTCCGTTCTCTCTCTCTCTCTCTCTCTCTCTCTCTCTCTCTCTCTCTCTCTCTCTCTC
>BPLS01000707.1:2638254-2665062 GCA_019656275.1 Rhododendron kiyosumense
ACCTACACAAACCCTTATTCTTCTTCTCCAAAATCGAAGGCCAAGACATGAGAATCTTGGACAAGCGCAAGAAGGAAGTTCAATCTACGCAAGAAGGGCTATGTTTTGATCCGCGCAAAATTCAATTGCACAACTTCGGTATTCTTTGCAATTTGGGGTTTTCTTCTCTTGAGGTAGGGTTTTCTACTAGTCTCTTTAAAATGCAAGTTACAATGTATGAAAAGATGTGTTGTTTAGTGTTCAAGCATATGATCTATGAAAAAGCCCTAATTTGAGTTATATACTTCAAATTTGAAATTTCACTTACGTGATGAAGTGGATTTGTATAGTGTTTGATGTACAATGATGGAGTATTATGCCTAAGAAATTTGTGGTCTCAATATGAGGATTTAATTTCATTGTGTCGATAATCCTTCCTAGTTTATTGGAAAGCTCTATTTGACTCCTTTGATGTTTGTTTTCTTTGGTGTTTTGTGAAGAGCACATTTGGAAGATTTTAGATGAGTTTACCTTATTTTGGCAATAGTAGAAACTAGTTAAATGGTTGATTTGATAATTTGGTCCCTCGATTTTATGTGCTCTCATTTTCTCCTAACCAAACCAAACTAAACCAAGCCTTACGTCCCAAACAATTGGGTCGGCTTCATGAATATTTTTTTCCATTGAACTCCGTTAAGGGCCACTTGTTCACACAATGCCATAAAGATCTGACGGGCTTTTTACGTGTTGGCTATCAACTACCTATCGCACAACCCTTCTCCTTTATCCGAGCTTGGGATAGGCTAAGAAAGAAAGATAAGGCTCTAAGCACAAATCAGGCGGAGTTTCATTTTCTCCTACTTGAGTTTAATATTTCGATGTGTTTTATATTTGAAGGATTTTGGTTTCATCTTTTTGGGGTTGGTTATATTCAGTATGAATTGTGTCAAGTAAGTATAAATTCGAGTTTAGTAGAATGGATCATTGATGGACAGTGGTGGAGCTAACTTTTGGGTTGAGATAAGTTGATCTAAGTATTGTTTTGTTGGGCCTGAAGGCTATCTTTGACTACATGTATATTTTTTTTTACTTTGGGCATGCAACAATAAATGTTAAACTCTACCTTAGAAATGTTTTGCTATGTTCTTTGGCAAATGGAAAGAATGAAATTTTTTATATATGTAACTTTATAAGCTTGGTTTGTAAGGCCTCAAGCCATGAAACTTGATATCAATGGAGTTGTATAATAAGTCCAGAACTACTTCTTATTCATGTCATCTTATGTATTTATAGTTTTGAAAATGGCTCTAGACATGCAAGCACTTTTTTTTGGAGGTGTTGGAAACATAATGTAAAATGTCCAGGTTTTTGGTCATTGGTTGTGACCATTTTGAAAAGTCTTCTAAACAAACGTTCCCTTACAAATTTTTATAAAATCTTATCACTTATGGGCGCGATTTGAATTGGTATTGGAGCACTCAACTTTGACCCTGCCATACAGATATTAACTTTTATATGATTAATTTGTGGCTTATACTTAACACTCACATGCTTGAGTCGTGTGAGATCGGACCGTGACATCACCTCACGTGGTTGAGTCTCCGTCCGAGTCAATCACCTCAACTCATCAATACATACCTCCATGTGCATCTGGGCTACCCGTGAGGTGAAGTGTTAGACTTTATTCCACATCGCTCACCTAAGCCACCCAAGCATGGTTAATACAATCTAGAGGTCACTCCATTTGTTGCCAATTGATTTTAGGATGGAACCCTCCAAGAAATCTAACAGTGCCCAATAGGAGGATGCTCCTTGAGTGGTCGCTTTGGGCCCGGTTGCTCATTCAGAGGTGAGGAGCCCTCAGACAACCTCACTCATTTGGAGTGAAATGTATAGACAGACTTCCAGATGAGAGTCTACCAGTGGCATGGTATGGAGTCGGTTAGGGACGTGCCAAAAGGTGGAGGCCGACTGCATAACCGCCTCACAAACATCACTAACCTTCTCTCTGTTATGCATAATGAACCTAATTTCTTTTCCCCATTTAATTGCGTGCTCTTTGACAACATCCCTAAACAAATAATGATCCTTAAAACTGTTTGCAAACAAATGAGAGATGGGAAAAGATTATAGTCCTTTTGATAATGTGAACACTAATACAATCAGTAAACTAGGATAAACCTAAACATAACTAAACCCCAATGTAGCCCTGCAAAGCATAAACACTAAACTGCCCTTAATATAATAAACCATAACAAACAATTCTTATTAAACACATGGTATACTATTTCTTACGTCGTACTCTACTTCTAAGTCATTGTCTAAATTTCTTAAATAATCAAATGGTACAACATGAAAATTGTTTAGGGTGCTAAATAACCTCACGCATATGCTATTGATACATATAGTGTGGAGTACAAACTACAAAATATCGAAATACACTCACTGATTAATACTTAAATTATTATATAACTCCGAACACTCCCCCTCAAGCTAGAGAGTAAATGTCACTAAGTCCTAGCTTGTTACAAAATAACTGTAACATTGGCTTGAACAATGATTTAGTCAACATATCAGCTAACTTGGCAATGTAGACACAAAGGGATAGCTATCACACCACGAGATAACTTCTTTATGATAAGATGATAGTCAACCTTAATAGGCCAAGTTATTTGTTTGCGAAATATTCTGAGAGCAGATTATGAGATTGTAGCTATTAAAAATCTGCAGTGGAGTGTTTGCTGCAGATTCTAGGAGCAACTTCTTAAAATCACTAGTTTTTTTAAGCTACCATTTAGATGCTTTAGATTCAAAGAAGCTATGATTAATGTAAAGACAATAATATTCTTTTCCATTTTAAACATTACCCCTTGGTCAAGGACAAAAAAGATGAGTTTGCAGCAAAAAGCTCATTTTGCATCTTCTAAAGGAGTATCAGTTGTGAGAAATGCATTCTATCCCTAAAAATCGGACTAGTGAGACACACTCACCGTTGTCTTGAGTTTAGTAAGCCATGCGAAGTTTTTTTTTTTTGAAGTTTGGATTGACATTTATTGAAGTTTGGGTCTTTATGTGACATTTGGTGTCAAAAGTACAAGGTTTTCTTTGAAAATTTCCCAATTTCCATTGATTTACAGCTAATTTGTTCAAACCCCAGCTCAACTCTCTTCTCAAGTTTCGATATATTTTACATGGTCTTCTAACAGTGATTACGCATAATGCTACTAGTGTGGTTAAAATCTTGTAGTGGTAGTTGTGGTGAGATGGATGTGGTGTTAGTGTTGGTTATAGATGGAGCTATGAAGCACCGACATGCCTAACTTGTTGCCACAAGTTCCATGTTGGGCATGCTTCAGACATGTGACGCTGTCAAGGAAACGAAGGGATGTGTATGCAACACGCCACTAGCATGTCTAATTAATTTTCCTGATTTTTTCATGTCACGACATGCATTGTCAAGGTTAACACAGTGGGGGACATAGCAGGAGACCAGAATCAATATACAATTTACAACACTTACTAGAAATAAGTTACTATGGTAGGCATATCACAATATATAAGGATAGAGGGATTTTCAAGTGAGGGATCCCTCATTTTGTTAAAATGCGGGACTTCCCGATCAAATTTTGAAAATCCGAACCGTTCAATGTGTGCAGAACGTGATTTTAAAGGTCCCTGCGAGAAACCAGCAAAAAAAATGACCAGGAAAAAAAAAACCTCATCTATGTTTTACTATTCAAAGCACAAAATGTAATAATTACAAACTATAGTACTAGTTTTGGTTGTTTCTTGATAGACGCTCATATGATTAACAGCCAAATTGGACAAAATATGTATAATTAATTTTTCCATGTCCCCTAAAGTGTCTGCGTCCTCGTTCAGAATTGTTGCATCTAATGTTCGTATCCATGTCCGACCACGTACCCATGGCCATGCCTTCCTACTTAAGAGTAGCGCTGAGAAGATAGCATTAAAAATAGAGAGTATTAGCCTTTTTGGTTTTTCCTCTAACAGAGAATTGAGAATTTCAATCCAAAACCATGTAGCAGCAGTACACTGGCCCAAAGGATAGGGGGTGACATGGTCCAGGCCCAAAGCATAAGTGGGTAAAGTGGGTGGTGCCCAAACAAGGAAAGAGTTAAGAGCCCAAACAAAGGACAAAGTTAAGAGAGGAAAAAAGTTCAAAAACAAATGTGTGAGAAAGTCCAATTATTGTCAAATCACCAAGACCTTTTGGTATCCAAATCTTGATAAGAGTTTCTTTTATTTCACTATCTTTTAGACAGGCAAATCTGTAAAGTTGAGAGACGACAGTATCGATTTGTGGAAAACCCAAATTAGGGTAACTTTCATTAAACTGGGTATATATACAATGCAAGATATAACAATTACAATGAGGTCCTAACTAATTAACTATTTACATACTAAGGATAAATAATGAAACTCCATACAACGAACTAATTCATTAATCTAACACTCCCCCTCAAGTTGGTGCGAAGATATCGATCAAGCCCAACTTGAATGCAATAGGGTGGAAACCCTTGCTGCCAAGTCCCTTTGTGAATATATCAGCCAACTGATCTCCAGATCTCACAAAAGGTATACATATCGAACCCTCGCTCAGTTTCTCCTTGATGAAGTGCCTGTCAATCTCAATATGCTTCGTTCTATCATGTTGAACAGGATTATGAGCAATATTTATAGCAGCCTTATTATCACAGTAGAGTTTCATAGGACCACTGTCAATGAAACCCAAATCACGTAATAAGGTTTGGAGCCACAAAAGCTCGCAAACACCATGAGCCATGGCTCTATACTCTGCCTCTGCGCTAGATCTAGCAACCACCGATTGCTTTTTACTTCGCCAAGTAACCAAATTCCCTCCAATAAAGGTACAATAGCCAGAGGTAGAGCGTCTATCATTCACAGAACCAGCCCAGTCAGCATCAGTAAAAGCCTCCAACCGCAAATGACCATGATTAGAGAACAGAATTCCTCTTCCTGGAGCTGATTTGAGATACCTCAAAATACGATAAACTGCATCCAGGTGTGAAATACAAGGATCATGCATAAACTGGCTAACTACACCCACTGCATAGGTAATATCCGGCCGGGTGTGAGCTAAATATATCAGTCGCCCAACCAGTCGCTGATACCTCTCCTTATCAGTACGTTCGCCCATATCTCCACTCAAGTGATGATTTGGCTCAATAGGAGAATCTGCAGGTTTACAACCCAACATGCCTGTTTCTTCCAAAAGATCAAGAATATATTTTCGTTGAGAGATAAAAAATACCTCTATCAGATCTTGCCACTTCCATTCCAAGGAAGTATCTCATCGCTCCCAAGTCTTTAATCTCGAATTCTAGGGCAAGTCGAGACTTCAAATTATGAATTTCATTCACATCGTCACCTGTCATTATTATATCATCAA
Organism: Rhododendron kiyosumense; assembly: GCA_019656275.1. Lineage (NCBI taxonomy): Eukaryota > Viridiplantae > Streptophyta > Magnoliopsida > Ericales > Ericaceae > Rhododendron > Rhododendron kiyosumense. The sequence goes on from BPLS01000707.1 coordinate 2,643,668, forward strand.
CATAAACAATAAGGACAGCAATCTTACCATCACTCCTCTTAATGAATAGAGTATGGTCAGCATTGCTCTGTTTGTAGCCGAAACTCAGCATGGCCTTTGAGAATCTGCCAAATCAAGCCCTAGGTGACTGCTTCAAACCATACAGTGCCTTCTTTAATTTGCACACCTTTCCCTCACTTGCAGCGGAAGAAAAACCTGGTGGAATATCCATATACACTTCCTCATCCAGATCACCGTGGAGGAATGCATTTTTTACATCAAACTGTTGAAGTGGCCAATTCAGGTTAGCTGCACAGGAAAGTAGAGCTCGCACAGAATTCATCTTTGCTACTGGAGCAAATGTCTCCTCATAGTCAATACCGTAGGTTTGAGTGAACCCTCTGGCGACCAATCTAGCTTTGTATCTGTCAACTGTACCATCTGCATTCTGTTTAACAGTAAATATCCACTTACATCCCACTGATTTCTTTCCTCCAGGAAGTGGTACTAGCTCCCAAGTGCCATTCTTTTTCAAAGCTGTCATCTCCTCTACCATAGCTCTTTTCCATTCGGGTATGACAAGCGCATCCTTCCAATTCTGTGGAATAGATATAGAGGAAAGAGACGAAACAAAGGCATAATATGAAGGAGATAAACGATCATAAGACACGAATTGGGAGATGGGATGTAGAGTACATGATCTTTTCTCTTTTCGAATAGCAATAGGACGATCATCAATAACAGGAGGTTCAATAAGAGAAGAATCACTACTAAATAAGTCAGCTGAGAGAGGAGAATCATTAACAGGAGGAGAATCATTACCAGATGAGTCAGTTGAGGAGTCTGGAACTGGAGTAGGCAATGGTGATTGACGAAGTGGTATCACATGGGAGGACTTCCTATCTTTCTGTCTAGCATAGGTCTTCAAGTTACCTTGCAACCGTGCTGGAAGTCCATCAGTGTCATCGCTCATGCCATGTGTTGCCTCTTCAGCAGATACTGTTTCTTTCTCTCCCTCAACATGATTATAAAATAGGTGCTCCCCCTCACCATGGTTATACATAGTAAACATCTCTTCCTCCTGATTAGACTCCCCCTGAAGAGATGACTTGGAGAGGGAATAAAAAGACTCTCTTTCCCAAAAAGTGACATCCATGGAGACTAAAAACTTTCTAGAATGTGAATCATAACACTTGTAACCCTTCTGGGTAGGAGAGTACCCAACAAAAATACACTTATGGGCTTTATGACCCAACTTACCTCCGGAGGGGTGGGGTGCATGGACAAAGCACACACAACCAAAAACTCTTGGGGGAAGAGTGATAGCATGATAACTGCTAGGAAGACACTCTATGGGAGTCTTGAAGTTGAGAACACTGGATGGCATACGATTGATAAGGTAAGCGGCAGTTAAAATGGCTTCTCCCCATAAGAATTTTGGAACATTCATGGTAAACAAAAGAGACCGAGCAACCTCAGCCAAATGACGATTCTTGCGTTCAGCAACTCCATTTTGTTGTGGAGTGTCAACACAAGTCGTCTGAAACAGAATACCATGCTCATCAAGAAAAGCCCTAAAACCTTTATCAATATACTCAGTGCCATTATCACTACGGAGAATTTTAATTTTTGCATCAAACTGAGTACTCACCATCGCATGAAAAGATCGAAAACAAGAAAAAACTTCACTCTTTGATTTAAGTAAAAACACCCAAGTAGCACGAGAATAACAGTCGATAAAAGTAACAAACCAACGATACCCCTTAAGAGAAGTAACAGGAGAGGGCCCCCAGACATCAGTGTGAATAATCATAAACGGGGACTCACTTCTTTTGTTAATAGGTGCATAAAAAGAACGCTTATGTTTTCCAAGCTCACAGGCTTCACAAAAAAACTGACTCCGAGGACAATGTTTAGTTAGGACAGGAAAAAGTTTTTCTAAAATCCCATAAGATGGATGACCCAATCTACGGTGCCACTGATGTAACATAGAGAGACTTGGACTCGTATCTACTTGCAGAGCCAGACCACTTGGCATGGGCGAAGAAGACGGACGAGGAGAAGACTCCAGATAATAAAGGCCATCACATGATCTACCACTGCCAATCACCTTCCCTGTACTCAGTTCCTGAAAGACACAATGTGTAGGAAAAAAAGTCACTGAGCAATTTAAGGATTGTGTAAGACTACTAACGGAGAGAAGATTAGTAGGAAAATTTGGCACATGAAGAACTGAAGAAAGGGGAAGGGTTGGAGAGCAGTGAATGGAACCTTTCCCTGAAATAACACCAGATAGGGATCCATCTGCCACTCGAATCTTATCCTTACCAGAACATGTAGAGTATGAGTCAAAAAATGAAGAACAACCTGTCATATGATCTGTGGCACCAGAATCTATGATCCACGGAAAAGAGGATGCATTAGCTGGAATACCTGTAGAGAAAGCAGCAGTGGAGATAGGAGCTATAGTAGATGGAGTATCAAGCCTGACCAGTAGGCACCTGAGAGCTTGTATCTCCTCCCGGGAAAGAGGGCCAGTTGGAATATGGTTGGGATTACCCGCCATATCAACAGAAGGTAGTGAACAAGTACCAGACAATAACAATTCCCAAAAACAACTCCAATCAAGGGAATCAACTCAAAATAAGCAATACCCAATCAATTGGGGCCCAAACCTTCAACAATCCACGAACAATCAACCACCAACAACCAAAGATAGTAGTAACAATCAACTAAAAAATGCCAAAAATTGTAGAAAAGGTGCCCAAACTCACTAGGTCAACTCAAACTGACTCGGTCGAACTCAAATAGCAGCAGCGGAAGCCTGAAAGTACCTGACCTGAACGTGAGGGAAGGCAACGCCTGAAAGTAGTGGTCGGAGGTCCGAATAGGGCCAGAAGACTGTCGGTGAACCCTAGGTTTCAAATCTGAGTGGCAAATAGGGCTGAAACTGGTTGATAGAGCAGATGGCACTGTTCATGCAACACTGTTCATCAATTACTGTTCACGCGACACTGTCCACCGTACTGTTCACGCGACACTGTTCACCGTACTGTTCACGCGACACTGTTCACGGGGTACTGTTCACGCGACACTGTTCACGGGTAGGTGGAACGGAAATCCCACGTTAGGGTTAGGATCTCTGCTTTGATACCATGTAAAGTTGAGAGACGACAGTATCGATTTGTGGAAAACCCAAATTAGGGTAACTTTCATTAAACTGGGTATATATACAATGCAAGATATAACAATTACAATGAGGTCCTAACTAATTAACTATTTACATACTAAGGATAAATAATGAAACTCCATACAACGAACTAATTCATTAATCTAACAAAATCGAACAACCTTTAGAGTAAGTTTAAGCCAAAAAGTAACTACTGCAACAAAAGGTTGATCAGATTTATCACCTGCTTAACAAAGTAGCTGAACTTCCTCTTGAATTGTTGTATTACATGCTGCACAACAAGACAATGATCTGCTTGACCCTTGGCAACAAGAGTGATCTGTTGCTCAATAAAACTCCGAATGTCAGGCAAACAAAGATCTGGATCAATACATTGATAGCCTCTGATTAGGCTGATGCCTAAAGCAGTTGGGACCAACTTTCTTCCAGCCTGCACCTGCGGTTTGAAGGGAACGCACTAGAGAGCTATAACACATTAACAAATAGAAAAAGTCCCACCAACAAACATGTTGCCCAACAAACCTGAACATAGTTCCTTTCACATATGTTGTTGATATGCACAGCAATTGATGCATCCGTCCCTATTCCATTCTTCTCCATTAGAGAGATAAGCTCGCTCTCGCTAAGATAATCCGGGGGCACAGTCTCACCCTAAGTATTCGAAACTCAGTTATCTATGGCACAGAGCAGCAATAATTGAACACCACAGATATTCATAGAAATATTCCAAAACCAAGACAAACAATTGTACTTTAAAAAGTTAGGATTAAGTTGCTAAAATGTCATTTTGCAAATGGAATATCACATGTAATACAGATAGGCTTATGTTGAAGCTTTTGGTTGAAACAGAGTCAATGCCTACAGGGAGGGAATGATTCTACCTCAGTATATGGCTTGACACAACTATTTGTTGAAATGAGGAGAACCTACAGTTCAAGCGCTTCTAGTGGAAGTGGGAACCAAGAATATAAGTTCTGTCGCGGAGTACAAAAGTATAAGTTGGCGAATGCGATGAATAGGATGTGCAAGGAGATATATGTTGATTGTTAGTGAGGGTACTTTAGCCTTTGTGAATTTGTAGTCACTTAATTTCTATACAAGTGTTAGGTGTGTGTTAGGGATAATTAACACCCTAACCACTTCTCGTTCTCTCAAATAATTGAATGAAACCATTAGGACCAGGTGGTTCTTATTGAGGAATCGAAGAGCCTAGATGATATGGTAGTGTTGTGGTTGACGAAGTTGTTCAATGAGATTATTTCAACTAGAAAGATACCTAATGAGTGGCAAAAGAGTTTCTTCGTACCTATATATAAGAGTAAAGGAGATATTGTTGAGCATTGCCCAACAATGACGACATCTGTAGCCTAGAACAAGTTTGCGATTATACCAGGTAGATCAACTATCAAAGCCATCTATGTATTAAGGAGATTAGTCGGGAATAATAGAGAGAAAAAGTACGACCTTAACATAGTTTTCAGACTTCAAAAAAGCATACTATAAGGCACATAACGTCATATGGTACATCTGAGAGAGTAAGGATGTGACAAAAGAATATATTGATGTACACAATGATATGTATGTTTTAAATTACGAGACATAGAAATTTAGGGTTATATTTCTCATTCATAAATTGAATACAACGCAAGTATTTATACAACACATTAGATTAATTATACTATGGTCCTAGGGAATGAACTAGTTACATAATAGAACAAATAATAAACTAATTACAAATAAACCTATAATAATCTAACACTCCCCCTCAAGTTGGCGCGAAGATATCAATCAAGCCCAACTTGAACACAATGGGGTGGAAACTCTTGCGACCAAGTCCTTTTGTGAATATATCAACTAATTGATCTTCGGATCTCACAAAAGGCATGCATATCAACCCCTCGCTCAGCTTCTCCTTGATGAAGTGCCTGTCAATCTCTATGTGCTTCGTTCTGTCATGTTGAACAGGATTATGAGCAATTTTTATGGCAGCTTTGTTGTCACAGTTGAGTTTCATAGGACCATTATCAGAAATTTCCAAATCACATAACACCGTTTGGAGCCATAAGAGCTCACAAACTCCATGCGCCATAGCTCTATACTCAGCTTCTGCACTAGACCTGGCAACCACTGATTGCTTCTTACTTCGCCAAGTGATCAAACTCCCCCCAAGGAACGTACAGTAGCCAGAAGTAAAACGTCTATCATCCACTGAACCAGCCCAGTCGGCATCAGTAAATGCCTCCAACCGTAGGAGATCATGATTAGAAAATAGAATTCCTCTCCCTAGAGCAGCCTTGAGATACCTCAAGACACGGTAAACTGCATCCAGATGTGAAGTACGAAGATCATGCATAAATTGGCTAACAACACCTACTGCATAAGTAACATCCGATCGGGTGTGCGCTAAGTATATCAGTCGACCCAAAAGTCGCTGATATCTCTCCTTATCAATGCGCTCCCCCACATCTCCACTAAAATGATGATTCGCTTCAATAGGAAATCTGCAGGTCTACAGCCTAACATACTTGTTTCTTCCAAAAGATCAAGTATATATTTCCGTTGAGAGATAAAAATACCTTTTATCAGACCTTGTCACTTCCATTCCAAGAAAATATCTTAGTGGTCCCAAATTCTTAATCTCAAATTCTTGAGCGAGACTAGACTTGAGATTAACAAACTCATCCACATCATTGCCTGTCATTATCATATCATCAACATAAACAATAAGGACAACAATCATACCAGCACCTCCTTTGATGAACATAGTATGATTTGCATGGCTCTATTTGTAACCAAACTTCAACATAGCCTTTGAAAACCTGTCAAACCACGCTCAAGGTGATTGCTTCAACCCATAAAGAGCCTTTTTCAATCTACACACCTTTCCTTCAGTCTCTGAAAAAGAAAACCCCGGTGGTATATCCATATACACCTCCTCCTCTAACTCGCCATGAAGGAATGCATTTTTTACATCAAACTGGTGAAGAGGCCAATTTAGATTGGCAGCACATGAAATCAAAGCCCGTACAGTGTCCATCTTCGCTACTGGAGCAAACATCTCCTCATAGTCAACGCCATAGGTTTGAGTAAAACCCTTGGCTACAAGTCTCGCCTTGTATCTTTCAACTGTACCGTCAGCATTTTGCTTAACAGTAAAAACCCACCTACATCCCACTGATCTCTTTCCTCTTGGAAGTGATACCAACTCCCAAGTGCCATTCTTTTTCAAAGTTGTCATCTCCTCTACCATAGCTCCTTCCACTCATGTATCATGAACGCATCCTGCCAATTCTGTGGAATAGATATAAAAGAAAGAGACGAAACAAAGGCATGGTATGAAGGAGATAAACGATCATAGGAGACATACTGAGAAATGGGATGTTGAGTACATGACCTAATACCTTTCCAAAGAGCAACAGGAAGATTAACAGAATTAATAATAGGAGGTTCAATGGGAGAAGATTCATTACCAGATGAGTCAACTGAGGTGTTCGGAACTGAAGTAGGGGATGGTGATTGGCAAGGTGGCAGTACACATGAAGGTTGGCCTTTCTTTCCTTTCTTTTGATAAGTTGCCAAGGTAGTAGGTCATTCACTGGGTCTGATACGCCTATCCACATCTACTCGTCCACCAATGTCCTGTTTTGCACTATCAACAGATACTGGTTCCACTCCAGACTTCTCTTTCTCCCCCACTATAAAAAGGAAGTGACCCTTGAGTCAGAGATGTAAACACTTCTTCCTCCATCATCTCTTCTTGACTAACATGCTGCTCCCCCTGAAGAGATGGAGTGGAGGGAGAGTAAAAAGACTCAGTTTCCCAAAAAGTAACATCCATAGAGACAAAAAATTTCCTAGAGTAAGGATCATAACATTTATAGCCCTTCTGGATAGGAGAATACCCAACAAAAACACACTTATGAGCTTTATGACCCAACTTACCTCCAGCAGGGTGAGAAGTATGAACAAAACACACACAACCAAAAAGTCTCAAAGGAAGAGTCAAGACACGAGAACTGTTAGGAAAACACTCAATAGGAGTCTTGAAGTGGAGAACACTAGATGGCATACGGTTAATCAGATAAGTTGCAGTCAAAATCGCTTCTCCCCATAAATATTTGGGAACATTCATGGTGAACAAAAGAGAGCGAGCAACTTCAGCAAGATAACGATTTTTGCGTTCAGCAACTCCATTTTGTTGTGGAGTGTCAACACAAGTCGTCTGAAAATGAATACCATTGTCATCCAGAAAAGCCCTAAAATTCCTATCGATATACTCGGTGCCATTGTCACTACCGAGAATTTTCATATTCATGTCAAATTGAGTGCGTACCATTGCATGGAAAGATTTCAAACAAGAAAATACTTCACTTTCTGACTTAAGTAAATACACCTAAGTCACACGAGAATAACAGTCAATAAAAGTGACAAACCATCGAAACCTTTAAGAGAGGTAACAGGAGAAGGACCCCAGACATCAGAATGAATGACCATAAAAGGGAAGTCACTCTGTTTATTAATAGATGCATAAAATGAACGTTTATGTTTTCCAAACTCACAGGCTTCACAAAAAAACTGACTCCTAGAACAATGCTTCATTAAAGTAGGGAAAAGTTTTTCTAAAATCCCAAAAGAGAGATGACCCAACCGACGGTGCCACTAATGTAACATAGAGAGAGCTGAACCCGTATCTGCTTGTAGAGCAAGACCACATGACAGGTGTGGACGAGGTGCAGACTCCAAAAAATAAATGCCACCATGTGCTTTACCACTGCCAATCACTTTGCCCGTATCCAGATTCTGAAAAACACAATGAGTAGGAAAAAAGGTCATTGAACAATTTGCAGAACGAGTAAGACTACTAACAGACAGAAAGTTAGTGGCAAAGTTTGGAATATGAAAAACTGAAGAGAGGGAAATAGAGAGAGAATAGCGAACAGAACCTTTCCTTGAAATAGCAGAGAATGATCCATTTGCTATTCTGACCTTATCCTTACCAGAACAAGTAGAATAAGAATCAAATACAGAAAAAGAACCTGTCATATGATCTAAGGCACCAGAATCTATAATCCAAGGAATAGCAGAAGAGGCAGTAAATCCATTAGCCGGAATACCTGTGTGGGCAAAATAGGATGACGTGGAACCTGTTGTGGAAGTGGGAGCTATAGTAGATGGAGAATCAACCCGAGCCATGAGGCGCCAGAGAGCTTGCATCTCCCCCTGAGAAAATCCACTAACATGATCAGAAGGTGCCTGACCTCCAGTATTGAACCTAGAATCAGGCAAGGTAGCAGCTGTGGACTCTAAAACATGAGCTTAGGCCTGAGAACGCATGAAACCACGACCGTGACCACCACGTCCACCCCCTCGCCCGCGAAAGGGACGGCCATGTAACTTCCAACAGAAATCCTTGGTATGGCCGGTGTTGTGGCAATGATCACACCGAAGTGACCCACGATCAATAGGCCCACTGCTAGCACCAGGCTGTGACTTACCACTCCGGGGAACAAGCCCAGCCCTAGAACCAAACTGACCCTAAGGAATGGCAACCAAAGCAGAACGATCAGAAGTAGGAGTATGCACCATAGCACTCCTCCTACTCTCCTCCTGTTGAACAATAGCATAGGCCTCTCCTAAAGACGGAAACGGAACACGACCCAACACCTGCACTCTAATTGGATCATATTCCACATCAAGGCCAGCAAGAAAATCATAAACACGTTCTTTCTCTATCCTTTTTAACCAATTAGTAGCATCCACTGCACAAACAGCCTGAAACCCCTGATAATAATCAAATTCCTGCCATGCTCCACTCAAGTCAGCAAAGTACACAGAGATGGGCCGATGATTTTGTTCCAATGTACGAAGTCTTTTCCTCAACTCAAAACACTGTGCATCATTACCTTGTTGCCAATAGATTTGGGCTGCAATAGTCCAAATCTGATATGGAGTATCAAGGAGCAGGAAAGTATGGTGAATATCAGTTCTCATGGAGTTAAAACAACTAGGTCATAACCAACGATTTCTGAGATTTAAACTTCCTTAGTTCAACAGCTTCAACAGGTGGAGTAACACAGCCCTCAATGAACTCTGACATCCCTTTGGCCTTAATAGCTAAAGTGAAATGCGAGACCAAATCAAATAATTGGTACCATCCAATTTAATATGACAAATATCTAGAGAAGAGTTATCCAGAGTCCCTATGTGACTCAACTCATCCTTTGTATTAACTAGGGGTGATACCAGTCCGGTTTCGGCATATTTTTCGGTCAAAACCGGTTATCCGGTTTGGGATTTTTAGAAACCGGAACCGGTTGAAATAATACGGTTCGGTTTCGGCCGGTTCAACTGGTTTCGGTCCTATTTATCTGGTTTCTCGTTCTGCCATAAAAAAAACCACCATACACAACCACCACCACCATCAGGCCATCCCCACCGTCGCCACTATCATGCCCAAACCACCATTGAAGGGTTTCGAAGCTCTAATTTAAGGGGTTTTGAAACGAGAATCAATAGATCCGAAGGGTATTCAGTCGATTCAAACAGAGATGATGGACGAAGGGAGTGAGAACGAGAGGGATGATGGGTTTTGTAGATCTTCTACTTCCAGATTTTGTGGGATGTGTGTGTGTGAGAGAGAGAGAGAGTGTGAGAGTGACAGACGGAGAGAGAGGGACGAAGAGACTCACCCTTGGGTTTGGCCAAATCGCCATGGATGAGTGCTGAGAGAAGTCAGCGTGAGAGAATGAGATGTGAATCTGGAAAAGTTCTTAGGGCTAGTATATATGTATCTAACTTTTGTGTATTTCTATGTAATAAATATATTTATTCCATAATAAAAACATAAGTAGTTGTTTGTCCGAGCGGTAAAGGCTCCCTCTTTCAACTTGAAGCACGCGAGTTCGAGCCCTGCTACTTACAATTTTTACACATATGCATTAATCCGGTTCGGTCCGGTTTCGACCGGTTTATAAAACACATAAACCTGACACCGGACCGGTTTTTAAAAAATTAAATTTTATAAACCGGAACCGGATTGAAATTATTCGACCGGTTTGAAAAATCCGGTTCGGTTCGGTTTTTCCGGTTTCGATCAAATTTCCAGTTTCGACTAACAGCCCTAGTATTAACGAAAGCTTTGTTTTTATCCTCTGATGACATTTTAACAGTAGAACCACAACTCCAAATCCACAATACTCAGTCAACTCAGCAATAAACGCCCTAAAAAAATTCTAATTGCAAAAAAACACCTTAAAATAAAATATCCAGATCCAAGTGCCACCTTAAAAACACCTTAGAACAATACCAAGTGCCAGATAAATATGTGAAGGCTCCTACCAGTGCCGAACAGGGCCAAACAGTGCCGAATACGTAGATTAAAAACTCCTGCCACTACCACTATTCCAAATCAAAGAGTTCTACCACTGAAACAGTTCGTTGGAGGTCCAGCGAGTGTAGGCGAGGTCGGAACTGAATTGGGTTAGGCCTGTCAGAGGTCGTAGGTAGTCCAGCGAACTTCAGGTGTCGTCGGAAATGGCTGGAGATGCAGAGACGGCGTCGGAAAAGGCAGATCTGGTGCGTATAAGGCCGACAAGGGTTGTACGGCGTCGAAAATCATCGGGCTGGACTAGAGTGACGTCGTACAGCAGCGGAATAGACCACAGAGGTGCCGACAAGGCTCGTCAGCGTCAGAGAAGGGTCGACGAGGGCAAGGCGACTGGGTTCATCGACTGGGTCCAGAAAAACTCAACGGTGGACGGAAGTTGCTGAGTCTCGATTGATCAAAAGGGAAAAACAATAGGTAGGTCACAGTTCTACCGCTCTGATACCATGTTAAATTAAGAGACAGAGAAATTTAGGGTTATATTTCTCATTCATAAATTGAATACAACGCAAGTATTTATACAACACATTAGACTAATTATACTATGGTCCTAGGGAATGAACTAGTTACATAATAGAACAACTAATAAACTAATTACAAATAAACTAATTACAAATAAACCATAATAATCTAACAGTATGAGAGTGTTATCAGTACTATTAGATCCAAAGTGGGGACAAAGAAGCGAACTCCCAATAGAAATTACACCAAGGGCCCGCTTGAGTGCTTACCTCAACGCCTTAAGTATGGATGAATTGACTACGCATATTCAGAACCATATCACCATGGTGTATATTGTTTGTGAGTGATATTGTTTTAGTAGATGAAACTTCAAAGAGGTGTTAATGCTAAATTAGAAGCTTGGAAGGAAACGTTTGAGTCAAAGGATTTATCAGTAGGAAAATAAGTTTACCGGTAGTCAAAGTGTTATTGTAGATAGAGCGACCCTTCAAAATTAGGAGTTACTTAGAAGCAAAAATTTAAGAATCTTGGCTCAATTGTTCTCCAAGATGGAGTGGTTACAATGGATGTGATGCATAGAGTACAAGTTGGATGGGTCAAGTGAGGAATGCTTCTCAAGTGTTGTGTAACACGCAGGATACCCACAAAGTTAAAGGGGTAATTCTACCGCTATAAGACCAACCATGTTGAATGCCACAGAGTGCTAGGCTTCTAAGAAACATCTTATTAAGATGAGTGTAGCTGAAATGAGAATATTGAGATGGACGTATGGCAAAACTTTGTGAGATAGAATTAGAGACGAGAGAGATGATAGATATATATATATATATACACACACACATTACACAGTGAGAGAGAGATGAGAGACGAGAGAGAGAAGAGAGACTTAGAGGTAGAGAAGAGAGACTTAGAGGTCGAGAGAGATGAGAGACGACAGGGAGGAGATCGATTGCCTTTTCTTTTGCCTTCTCGTTCTAGTTTTCTGGTCAGTGGGGGAAAATAAAGAATAAAATATAGCCCTAATTGCAGTTCAAATCCATATGTTTTAAGAAATAACATATTCACCCCCACACGTATCCGAAACGTATCCAAGCGTATCCAAAACGTATCCGAGCGTATCCAAAACGTATCGGGATACCAAAAATTAATTCTAAAAAATGGATACTCTAAAAAAACGTATCCGATATGTATTCGGAGCGTATCCATATCCGATACGTGTATGGTACGTGATACGGAGGCCAAAATAGAGTATCCGTACTTCATGCATAGCACACCAATAGAAGATAAGATGAGAATAAATAGATTAAGCTAGTTTGGACATAGATCGGTAGATGTCATAGATAGGAGGAATGGGATAGTTACGGTAGAGAGTAGCATTAAGGTCTCAAGACAAAATTGACTTTAGAGGTGGTAGTTCGAAAGGATCTAGCTTTGTTGGACATCATACAACACAATGCCATTGACAAAGATGAATGGAGAAAAAGGATTCATATTGCCGACACTAATTGATTAGGACTTAAGGCTTGGTTTGGGTTGGATAGACTTATTTTCACTTAGCCCCAATTTTATAACAGTTACGGGCCATTCAAGGCCCGTGGGACTATACCAACATTACCTTTCATTATGTGTTGCTTATTTTACATGTTTTGCACTTTCTCAGTATGTTAAAGTTAAACACTTGGGAGAATTACATTTTAGAATTTAGTAGGAATAGGCTATTTTGTGATATGAAACATATACACGAAAACACACTCAACAGCCTCAGTCTTCGAATGAGCACATTTTGTCAGATTCCTTAGGAGGATTATCAATGAAGTACTCCATATTGCTTGTTTCCCAGAAAACACACTTAACAGCCTTAGCCAAGGGGGCCATAATTTTTTTTATTTAAACTAGTGGAAGTAATAGACACATCTCCAGAGGGCAATGGGACCAAAATAACTAGCAGGACTGAAAGCCGACAAAAACAAATGGCTCCCAAAATATGTAAGAAGCAGAGCAACCACCAACAAAAAAAGATTGCCTTTGATATGCAAGTAAGGCCATCACCAACGTTCGTAACAGAAACAAGAATCACGGAGCCGAGTACCAAACACAAAGTAGGGAAAACAACACCAACATGAACGCCCGAGAATAGGGGATATTGATACCATAAGATTAGATTAGATAATGAGTTGTTTGGGGCTGCTGAAGGATTCGACGAGGTTAAACGACAGACGGAAAAGGTCACAAGAGAGAGAGAGATAGGCCAAGACATCACCAGAGGGAAATAGAGATAATGAAGGCTCCAAAGGTCAGACGAGAGCTCGCTAGAGATCCATCAAGGTTGTCAGAGGTCTGGGTGACATCAAAAGTAGTCAAGGCAACGAAGGTACCGATCTGTGTTGGGTTGATTGATTGAGGTATGGGTTCTCAAACTTCCTAACTACGAATTGGGTTTCCAGTGGAACAAGGGCCAACGACTGCTGCAGGTGGTCAATGGTGACTCCACAGGGACAGATGCAGATGGACAAAGATTAGCGGGACCACTCTGATACCATGTTGTTTAGAGAGTAAAAAATGGTGTTTTGGGTAAACATTACTCTTACAGATGTGTATTATTAACAGAGACATGGAACAGCATACAGTGACTAAAATTCACTTTCTAACACTGAGTCATACACAACTGTTAACAACATAGAATAAATTTAAATACTTGTATATGAGTCGCATTTTAGAATAAGAAAACTTATGGAACTTATCAAATCAAATTAAGAAATGCTGGTCAAAGCAGCAAAAAAAAACCCAAAACAAAATGATTGAAATAAACTATGTACCTCATATAGATCAACTTTTGAAATTTTCACTTTCTCCCCTTTTGTAAACTGAGGAAGATTGTTTTCCTTCACAGCCAACCATGGCATTATACATGTATATCCCTTGATTGTCACATGTTGTCCGACAATATGCAAGAATTCTCCACCAACTGAAAATTCAATCGTTGTCCTGGGGTGGTCATAGAATGGTGTGTCATGGAACAAGTTCACTTCTACATATCCAATACACGATTAATCGAGGTAGAAACTAGTAAGGATATAATAATGTTTCTCTCATGTGAATTGCATATGTAGAACTGTAAATTCTATTGCTCAATTAAGTCAAGCATTTGCATTTATAACACAATGGCAATGATCTCAGAAAAAACTCGTGAAAATAAACCATGGTAGTCACGATCAAATTGAATATTACTACAGCTTCGGCAGTTCATAATGCTCAAGATCAACTCTATAGGAGCACTAAATGTTTATGCTATAATCAACATGTATATACTAGCACAATGCCTGAAGACTCATATCCTGCAGAAGATAGCATTTAACTTTGTAAACCCCATATTAACAAAGAACTAAACAAAATTATCGAATAATACTAAAAAATGATACCTTAAAAAAGGGCTCATGCATCAACCTTACTTCCATATGAAAAGTATTATTGTATGATAAACATAAACAGTGTTGTAGTGCATTCCTTATGGATATTTAACGTAACAATAAAGTTCAAATTCACAAAACTACTACATGATAGATTAATCATAAAAAAAAAAAAGGGGGAACTTTTTCCACTATGGATCAAGAATTACATTTCTTGAGAAGTATCATGTCCTTCCAAATAGCAAGGTTTTGAAACTTGTTTTATTCGCAAGTTCCAAACATAATGCAAGAGTACTTTAAATAGGTTTCTATACACAAAGATAAAAGAGGATAAAGATAACATACTAAATCTTAACAAACTTCATAAATCATAACTCACTATCCAACTTTTCATTTTTGCCATCATTTTCCCTCAACCAGAAGAGCTCGACTTTGGCGATTTAGATAGAAGAATTTTACTTTGAGCTCCTCCGAATTCCGATGACGTCCTTTCTCGGTTGTTGTAGTATGTTTTGTTTATAATTTTTTTCCTAATGGTGATGCAATGTGATGGCTGTTATAGATAACCGATGACAGTGGTTGCAGGTGATCTAGTGGCTACAGATTCTTTCAATGGTAGATGGCACTACAAATGAAGCATTAATAACAGCGCTGGTCATGGCAATTTTTGTGTTTGCTGTGGATCTATGACAATGTTAGATCGGGGCCAATCTAATGTAGTCAATCTTTAATGCTAATTGTTGTGTTGACACGGTGGTCTAAAAGTAACACTAAAAATTCCCGCCTATTTCTATTTTTTTTTCTCTTTATTACTAATAGCATAAATGGCTCAAAAGAAAAAAGAAAAGAAAACAACTATATCGATCAATGTTTGCTCTGATACCAAACCTGATGCATAATGGTCAAGAAAAAGATAGAAAAAAAGACCTGCAGGCATCCCCATGTTTAAAGAAGTATAATGGCATCCCCATAGGCTGTACATGACATCAATTCTGTCAGTTGCACCTAGTGGGGTCGGGGGGGGGGGCGAGAGCAGGAAGGGGGCGGATGCGAGGGAGTGGAGTATAATAGAAGCTTCTCGTTTGGGAGCGTATGGGGAGCATGTAGGAATAATTTATTAAAAAAATGTCAAAGTAGAAAATATTGTTATTCATAATTCATTGTCTGTTGCATATATTATTTTAGCGAATATACATAAACGTGACATTTATAAGGGTAGTGATTTTCACACTCCCCTTTTTTATAACCACACTCCCTTTTTCGTCTTTTTGTGATGTGAATTTACAATGTTGTCATTCCAAGTGTGAAACAGTAGACAAACGAAAGGTTAATTATGTTTTTCACATCACAAGAGGACAAAAAGGGATTGTGGTTATAAAAAAGAGGAGTGAAAATCAATTACCCTCTAGTACATGAGCAAATTTGAGTTAATATTTTTCTAGTATCTTATCATTATTTCATGTCTTCCCTTGCTTGGTATCTTTTACTAGGGGTTCTTCTAGGATTATATGCCTAAGAGTTTCTATTAATTGGAAGCAGGTACCTTTATCGATGAGAGTGAGTTTCCTAGGAGATCCTGACTTTGGGACTCTCTGAGGTGGATTCACCACCTCGATAGGTAGTATAATTAGGATTTTGTCCAGTACTTTCCTCATGTTTTCTTTGATTCCAAACCCTTTGAATGTTCATTAAGACCCACTACAAACATCCATTTCTCCCAACTAAGGTTAGAACATGCTTATCAAAGAGCTTTATGGCAGTTTTAGCTCTTGAAAAAAAACGAGAGAATGGTTTATGAAACCGTATAGACCCACTTAAGATCTTTATACTTAACTCTGAAACTTCAATTTATGTTCCTTCAGTTTGTCATGGATTTATTCTCTAAGACACTCATGGAAGAGATCCCATGAGACATTACTTATTCAAACCTTCTTCCACGAAATGTATACATTTCCTAAATAAATGAGAAAAGACTGACAGCCAAGCATATCTAGGGATGTACGTATGGTGGTCAACAAAACTGTTCTGAGCATATAAATAACTTTCTAACAATGTATATAATGTGAATTGTGTTACTTTCATCTCCGGGAGACCAAGTTTGAAATCTTTTGTTAGATTACTTACTTGAAAGACAAGCCTCTACTTAAGGACAGAAAATGCACAGAAGTACATTGCATGGAACCCAACAGAACTGCTCGGAATCACAGTCAGCCCTACTGTCAAGTTTAATAACATAGATGCTCCTTGTGTCTGGCCAAGAACCAATCTACTCGTCCTTGAACTTGCAATTTGACTACATACTAACCCACTAGTCCTCTTTTCCCCTTATTGAATGTCCAAATCGTTGACCATAATGAAATTTCATGTTTTTGGAGTTGCAAGATATTGTGGAAAAACTTGTTCTAGTTGCATGAAAAATACATAGGATCAAACATCAAGTGTTTCAAATACAATAGTAGGTGCTCTAAAATGTTCTCCCTATTAAACTTTTACAGTGGCCCGACTGTACATCGAAAAAGGCACCACACTACAATTCCTGCAATGACACAGATCATTGTGTCAGAAACCATCAACATGACTCTGCCAATTAGAAATAGATCCCTAGAGGCCACGTAAATTAGCAGACTGCTCTTTTTAACTAGCTTTGAAGAAAATCCCACATTTTCAAAGGACAAAGCCAACCCAAAGATGTAATCAAGTCTTGGACCAACAGATCTCACGACTGTTACAGTAACTAATTTACTGAACCATGGTGCAAGTGCTCATAGCCTTCTAAATTCTCCACTTCATTCAGTTAGGTAGGACGTCAAAATATATATCGTATGATTCGTATTTAGTGCTAAGTTCAATGTCCATTCAATGCTTTTCCTCTGCAGTCTACAAGTAAAATTAACTGGCTTGGTTTCTTCATCGAGTAGTTGAAGAGAGTAATAGTTCCATTCTAACAAGCACTTCAGTATTTTTAAATCTGTTCTTGATATAGCGTCGAATGGAAATCATTCAACCTGTTCTTCCACTAAAACAAATGGTTGAATATCTCTGTGTAAACTAAATTAGCCCACCTCAACTCAATCACAGTCAAACCTAGTACACTGGATCAGTTTATAAATAGGATAGTAAGATTTACAAAAATGACTAATAAAATAATGAAACAGTACCATCAAGGAAATTTTCTTATTTGACAGTAATTTATCTCAAGAAAATGCATGACCAATAAACACAGAATTCTCACACAGGAACAAAAATGTAAACTACTTACCTTACAAATTTGCAGTCAGGGGATACAGTTCCTAGAAAATGCTGACAGACATATTGATAAAGCCTCCAAGCATCGCTTCCAAGCATGTCCTCCGAGGCTGAGCGGATCGGTGTAATGGGAGGGTGGTCACCTGCATCTGTCCCTGATCGCGGCTTCAGATAACCATCAGCTAGCAGTGATTGTGCATAACTACCCCAAGATGGGCTACTAACTAGAGCTCCAAGTATGCCTCTAAACTCAAATGAAGAAGGGTATGCTGTGCTCTCAGTACGTGGATAGCTAGAGGAAAACCAATGACAGAGAGAGAAAAGATGTCCCGGTTAATATTCTTCGTAGTGACATGAAGAAGAGAAGCATGGGTGACATTCAGGATGTTTTAACATGGATTTTAATACCATATTTTGCAATATCTCGGCAGAAAATTCCATTTCCTGCTGAAAATCTGTACAAAGAAGTCTAGCAAGTAAAAACTGAACTTAAACTTTTAGTCCACTATTTGATGCCAATATCTTAGCAATTCATACTGCAACATTCTCTTAACATAGTTTCTTTACCTGTAATCTAATATGCCCAACCTATGTTTCTGATATTCATCTATGTAGAATGACCAGCTTTTTTCCAATAAAATGAGAATGAAAGTAGCAAAAATACATCAGCCAGATGAATTCTGGATTTCATGGAGGGGAAATGGCAAACTGAACCGTTTTTTGGAGCTATGGACAATACTCAGTCATGTGCAGAATGTGGGCCGCTGGAAATGATGATAGGGGCTAAGAAGTTGCGAGGCCACCAGGGTGGAGATGGAGAAGCTAAGGAAACTTACGAGTAAAGGGAGAATACGGCAGTGAGGGAGATGAACTTTTAAGATGAGCTGGCGATGGACCTCCACGTGGGTCGGAGGTCTCCCCTCAAGGGCTTTTTTTCTGTATGGATGTGGCAACCTTTATGGTTGGCAGTTATGGTTGGCAGTTGAGGCCAGCTCATCCACCGTAGTTGGCATCTCAAGGCATCAATGGATAAGTTTATTGGTTTATGAGGTAATACATGTCTTGGTCAGAAGCCTCTCTCTCTTGAATCTAAGCCAGGCTCAAGGTTTTAAATAGTAGTATCAAGACACATGCAATGATCACTGTCGCAGAGTATGAGCGTCGAGAGTATCCAATGATACATAAACAGAATCGAGCGTAGTGGTCGCGAATGTTTTAAATCATTTTTGACAAAAAACAAAAAAAAAAGTTTCAAGGTGCCTAAATCGCCCGTAATGGTCAGGCACCAGCCGTAATGGCCATGAACACATCCGTCAATTGGAAACGGATCGATACAACAGCCGACACACAGATGTAATTTTTATTTTCGCTAGTACATCAGGGCATAGCGATTTCAAAAGGTTCAAAAACTATTGTGTATCAGCCCATACAAAATGTAACAACCGATATCTAAAACCTTGAGCTGGATATAGTGTAGCCACTTGAATGATCAGCTAATCAACTCCAACGATGCCCTCAATCCCACTAAATATTTGGGTACAGATCGGTACATGGTTCCAGTTTTTTAAAACCAGACCGGACTGGCCGGTTCAACCGGTTGGCCAGCCAACCGTTCCCCTTGAATCCCAAAACCATCATTTTTAAAACCATCATTTTTACAAAACTGGACTAGTTTTGTAGAACTGCTCAGAATTCCGGTTGAACTGGAGAACCAGTAAAACCATTGCGGTTCTTGTGACCCAAACTGGGTGAAAAAACTTAACTGGTGGGTCAAGGCCGTGAGCCTTAATTGCTCTGCCAGCCTATCGGCTATGCGGAAAATGCTTGGCATGCGCTAGGAATAAATAGGAAAGCTTTGGCTTCTGTTAGAGTTGCATAGGCGATGTGGGATTGAATTGAAACAATCATTTTGAGCATTTTATTCTTTCTCAATTTTTGAAAGATCAACCAGGACACTTGAAAAATCACACCTATGTGATCTTATGCTTGACAATACTACATATTACATTTGGAGTTTCAAATATACCATGCGGGTGTTAATTTGAAACAAAACAACAATGAAATAAATAGATTAGAATGATGCGTAATGTTTACCTATAACCTATGCATATATAATAGCATATACGACATGACGGTTCAACTCCGGTTCATTGAACCGGTGACCCATCCGCCCAGCCACTTGTCCAGTTTGCTCACCAGTCTGGTTTTTAAAACATTGCATGGTACCCATAGCCATCACAGCTCAACAAAAATTAACAAAATCAGAGTGTGTCTGTAACTCTCCACGTCAAAAATCACACATGAAGGATTAACGGAAGAATGACACTGCCAATTTGTCTCCTATTTCTAATCTAGAAAAATATCTCTCATCTTTCATACGCCCTTCCTAAAACTTTTTGACCTTTTGTCTCTCTCTCCCTAGCTGTGTAATTTCAATCCATGTAAAGTTGAAATTTAACTGCACCACCAATATATTCACCCACACATAATCCAGTTATAACTATAAAGTGTTTGCTATTCATTTCAGTTGCTGGTGGGTCAAGGAGCTACGGAGACATTCACAGCTCCAACTACTTGCAAAGAAGTAGCACAGTGACTAGTTTCTGATGGCCGCGACTGAACGAGAATGGTGACGCTAATGGAAGGAGTGTTAGATAGCTAGATATACATTGTTGGGCCCATTTCCTAACAGCTTAAGCTTTTGGGATTATTAGCAACTTAACATGGTATTAGAGCTCAGGTTGCAAGAGGTCTAGGGTTCAAATCTCTTTGTTTGCATTTGTTTCCCATTTGCATTATGCTCCTTTCGTATTTTGTTTTGCTCTATTGATGAAAATTTGCATCTCCACATGTAAGATGGGGTTGCCCGTGAGGGAGGGTGTTAGATAGCTAGATATGCATTGTTGGGCCCATTTCCTAACAGCTTAAGCTTTTGCGACTACTGGTAACTTAACATTGATCAAACACATTTCTTCAAGTTCTTTTTGTTCTAAGCTGAGAAAATCTTGTTGATTGCCCATCATAATTTGATCACCCAAGATCGTCAGCTCCTCAAGCGTATTGGATGTGTGATCTAGCTGTTGGTAGTTCCTTTTATTGTTCGTTTTTCCCTTGTCTTTCTTATCGGTCTGGATTATTGTTTGTTGGGAGACCCTTTAGGTTACTTTGAATGGATGAATTTCAAGTGCACTTTGCTACAACCACCATAAAAAAATGGTTTTTACATTTGTTTCGATTGGTTTGTTCAAATACGGTGAGCTCAAATTGTTATATCAAGGGATGTTGACATATTGATACCAGTAGCATATGACAATGATCGTTTCTAGCCATCTAAAAATTCTGCTACCTACAATAAATCTGTTACCTCCAATGTTAGTCTCCAAAACTGGGTGATGCTTGTATTGCAAGCCAACTAAGGTTCCACTATCACCAAATCAACAGGATAGTACATCTTATAATTCTACACAAAACTTCTATTTCAATTGCATTATGAAATAGATACTGCATAATGTTCTTTAATCGTACCCCAATGAACAATGGACAATGTCATGCATCTCTGTATTACCTCTCAAGGTTATAGTCTCTGTCTCAGTCTACATAAATATATACATGCGCATATATTCTTCAACCTTCAATTTCTCATAGTTAATTTGAATCAATAGCACGTTCTAACCTGGGTCAAGCAATGATAGATAATTCTATCTGGCATCAAGAACAAACATTAGAG
>BPLS01000707.1:2665462-2683125 GCA_019656275.1 Rhododendron kiyosumense
TTGTTGGGGAACCAATCATACGGTGGAGTTCTGTTATGATCTTCATGGTTTTCCTCAGGCTCATCAAGTTGCTATCTCTCAAGATGCTGGACAGCTTACTCATTCTTCTGCCGATAATGTGGTGACTATCTCTTTAGAGGAGTACCAGCGCCTTATGTCATTTCAATCTCCAGCTGCGGGTTCTTCCTCCACTGCTACGCTTGCTCAGAAAGGTCCATCTGTTACTTGTATTGCGTCCTCCACTCCTTGGGTTATTGATTCTGATGCCTCTGATCATATGACAGGTACTTCTACTCTACTTTCTCGTCGTCAGTCTGTTGGTAAACCATCTCATGTTACCTTAGCAGATGGTTCTACCACAGAACTTACTGGTTTGGGTTCTGTTCCTGTCACTTCATCTCTTACTTTGGACTCTGTATTACATATTCCTAGTTTTCCTTTTAATCTTATGTCTGTTGGTAAATTTACAAAGTCTTTAAACTGCTCTGTCACATTTCTTCCTCATGGTTGTGTGTTTCAGGATCTAAAGACGGGAAGGAAGATTGGCAGGGGTACTAAACGTGGAGGCCTATATTACTTTGCCGATGACATCTATCTTGCGTCTGCTGCCCTTCGGTCATCGGTATCACCATATCAACAACATTGTCATCTGGGTCATCCTTCTCTTTCAAATTTGAAGCGTCTAGTTCCATCTTATAGCAATATTAAGGATTTGCAATGTGAGGTCTGTGAATTTAGTAAACACTGTCGAGTGTCCTTTTATCCTAGGATTGAACATCGTGTGTCGTGTCCTTTTCAGTTAGTACATTTGGATATTTGGGGTCCTATTCATGTTCCCACTATTACTGGTTTTCAGTATTATGTTATTTTTGTAGACGATTTCTCTCTTGTTACATATCTTTATCTCATGAAAACAAGATCAGAATTATCTTCTGTTTTTAAGTCATTTTATACTGAAATAAAGACTCAGTTTGATACTTGCATTCGTATACTTCGTTCAGATAATGCACGTGAATATTTTTATAATGCTCTCTGTCAATTTTTTATGATCATGGAATACTTCACCAAACTTCTTGCACTAGGACTCCACAACAAAATGGGGTTGCTGAACGTAAAATTAGACACATATCTGAAGTTATGCGTGCCATGTTAATACAGATGCAGATTCCTAAATCTTATTAGAGTGATGCTGTTCTTACAGCCTGTTACTTGATTAACCATATGCCCTCCACTGTTCTTGGTGGTCAGATACCTCACAAAATTTTATTTCCTGGTCGTTCTCTCCACTCATTACCCCCTCAGGTATTCGGGTGCACATGTTATGTTCATGCGGTTGATCCTGACCGAGACAAACTTGATCCCCAGTTGATCCGGTGTGTCTTTCTTGGTTATTTGCACACTCAAAAAGGGTATAAGTGTTACTCACCCTCTCTTCGTCGACACTTTGTGTGTGCTAATGTCACCTTTAATGAGTCATTGCCCTTCTTCTCGGGTACACCTGAGTCTGAATATGTACTTTTTGAATCTGAGTATGTTATTCATGTAGATGTTCCTCCTACTCCTGTGCCACCCATGCAGGTATATGTTCGTCAACGCCATGTATTACCAGCCCCACCAGTGCCTACCACTGCGCCTCCTCCGTCCCAAGATCCGATTCTTCCATCACCACCACCGTCACCTTCTATTGCTCTTCGCAAAGGTATTCGGCCTTGCACTTCTCATCCTATTGCTCGGTTTGTTTCCTATGATCATCTGTCTCCGTCCCTTCGTACTTTTACTACTTCTGTTTCATCCATTTCTGTTCCTAACACTGTTCAGGAGGCCTTAAACTTTTTCTGAGTGGCGGACAGCTATGGAAGCTGAGATGTCTGCTCTTCATGACAATAGCACTTGGGACTTGGTTCCTTTTCCGCTAGGGAAGTCTCCCGTTAGATGTCGGTGGGTATTTACCATCAAGTATAATCCGGATGGCACAGTCGAACAGTACAAGGCCCGTCTTGTGGCCAAAGGCTATACCCAGACGTATGGCGTTGATTATGCGGAGACTTTCTCTCCGGTGGCCAAAATTTCCTCTGTTCGGGTTCTTATTTCTATTGCCGCTAATCTTAGTTGACCCATATTCCAGTTGGATGTCAAAAATGCATTTCTACATGGTGATCTGCTTCAGGAGGTATATATGGAGCAACCTCCTGGATTTGTTGCTCAGGGGGAGCGTTCTCAGATGTGTCGCCTTCGCAAAGCCCTTTATGGTCTTAAGCAGTCACCTCGAGCTTGGTTTGGCAGGTTTAATGATGGTGTGTTGCAATTTGGTATGCATCGCTCTCATTCTGATCATTCTGTCTTTTCTATTCAGTCTGATCGGGGAAAAGTAGTGTTAATTGTGTATGTAGATGACATCATTATTACTAGGGATGATCAGCGAGGTATTGATGAGCTAAAACACTTTCTACAACATCAATTTCACACCAAAGATTTGGGTAAGCTGCGATATTTTTTGGGTATCGAGGTAGCAAGATCCACGGAGGGGATTAGTCTATCCCAAAGAAAGTATACGTTGGATATTCTAGAGGAGACTGGTTTATTGGCAGCAAAACCTGTGGAGACTCCTATGGATCCAAACATCAAACTGTGTTGATCAGGGGGAGATATTTCCTCATCCAGACCGTTATCATCACTTGGTAGGCAAATTGAATTATCTCACCAATACACGGCCTGATATCTCATTTGCTGTGAGCATGATAAGTCAGTTCATGTCAACCCCTCATTTTCCCCATTGGGAAGCTTGTCTTCGTGTTGTGAAGTATCTCAAGGCTAATCCTAGACGTGGTCTATTCTATCGTTCAAATGGTCATTTGCGTGTTGAGGCCTTCACCGATGCTGATTGGGCAGGATCACCATCTGATAGACGGTCAACAACTAGATACTGTACTTTTGTTAGTGGAAATCTAGTTGCCTAGAAGAGCAAGAAACAAACTGTTTTTTCTCGGTCCAATGCTGAAGCAGAATATCGTGCCATGGCTCATACTACATGCGAGGTTGTATGGTTGAAAGCTTTGCTAGAGGAGTTAGGGTTTGGCGTACAATTACCTATTCCTATGTATTGTGATAATCAGGCAGCAATACATATCGCTTCGAATCTGGTATTTCATGAGAGAACCAAACATATTGAAGTAGATTGTCATATTGTTCGGGAGATAGATAGTGGCGTGTTGGCTACCCCTTTCGTGTCTACAGGAGCTCAGTTGGCAGATTTCTTCACCAAACCGTTATTTAAACCACGTTTAGAGTTATTATGTAACAAGCTGGGATTTTGTGATATATATTCTCCAGCTTGAGGGGGAGTGTTAGAATAAGAGTTTAGACTTAGTCCCACATTGGTTGGTTACGTTATGTAATTAGCTCTCACGTAATATAAATAAAGCTCTCTTGTGTTAGGATTAGTTAACACCCTATACACTTCTTTCTATCTCTATTAACAAATCTTATTCGGAAAGATCAAAAGGTGGTCTCTATGATGGAAAATTTAGCCAAGAGGTAGGAAAAGAAAATCGACGTTTGGTGATTGGATCTGCTGACAATGACTGAAGAAGAGAATGAGGGAAACATGGAAAGAATGTGGGTTTGCTGGAGGGGAGAGAAGAGGAACAAAGAGAGATTAAAAAAATGAATAGGCCAGAGAAATGAAGGATGTTTATTTCCACCTGGTATTAATGGGTAACGTCCTGATGTGGCAATTTATTGACGCCTCTAATATTTTCAAGAAGTTGTAAGGCTGCGATTGCCTACAGGTACCATGACAGCTGGGACCTCACCCCATCTACACCCAAAAAAATTTCCTCAATCCCACATGCCTAAGAAGTATGGATTGAGGCAAACACGGGTAACACTACACGGGGAAATTATCAAAAATTGTGGAAATGGACACCGAGGGAGTAAGGGCAAAAATATGTATGTATATGCAGACATATTTTTAGTTGTAATCTACTTGTCTATTATATAAGGGGGGAACCACAATGTGGACTTGTAATTAAAGTTGGCTCACACTTTCACCTCAAAACCTGTAAGGGTAAAAACGGAAAAACAAATATCAAACAATCACCCACTTCACCAACTCAAGCAGTTTTACTCTTCCTCCATGATTGCCAACCGCTTCAATTTTACGAACAGTGCTGAATAAAAACATCCAGGAATGTGGAATATAATTGTTACACGGTGATGGGTAGAACTCAACCCCAAAACCTAGCTATTGAAGTGAGGGTACCCTCATGCTTACATATTCATATTACTTTAGTACCCAGGCGATGTGGAACTTCGCTTCACATCGTCCCTCACGCGCAGCGTGCTCACTCACCAGCACCTGCCGCATGCAAGACAGAGACAAGCACCCTACCCATCCTTGATACTTAGCTCCGTGTTAAAGCATCAAACTCAAAACCAATTGGCCATGAAGGGAGAGGCCGCCTAGCCTCACATACTAATTTTTGAGGTGATAATTAACCAAGGTGGGACAAATTCTAACACACCCCCGCACGTGTGATCCCCGTCTTGCACATGGAGAGGTCAACAAAGGATCCGGAATATGTGGATCACAACGAAACAAAGTGCAACTATGGCATAAACAAAAGGGACAAGCCTCTGAAAACCCAGCTTTAATACCATGTTCCACAGTCTTTTGTAGAACTTAACCCCAAAAGCTAGCTAGTGAAGTGAGGGTGCCCTCGCGCTTATGTACTTCATATTACTTTGGTACCCAGGTGATGTGGGACTTCGCTTTAGAATAATATGGTCATGAATCATCTAGTGGGTGTTCTGCTATGACTCTAATCTGTGAATTTACGTCCTTTTTTTTCCTTTATATCAGGGCATTTGTAACTTTAGTTACCTCTCAGTCCAAACTCTCTTTCTTCCGTATTCAATCCGTTCTTTGCTAAAAAAATGCACTATTTGGAAAAATCTACTTTGGGTTTGGGATACATACCACAAATCCAAAATACATGATAATGGTTGTAGTGGGCCATACTGGAACAAAGACTTGGCCTATTAGATGAACACCTAAAGCACATAGTGTACGGGCCGAACAACTCACGCTTGGGCCAATACGCTGGTCTGGGCGTGAGGACCTGTTGGCTGATGGGCAATGGATGGGGGAGCAAGGTATAGGGTTGGGAAAGAAGGCTAAATCAAAAAATATAATGAAAGCATATATCTACCATCCTAAAAACATGAACTAAAATGAAATCATTCGCTTCTCTTGGACTGGGCTTACCTAAGGTGGCATATCAATACGATTTTGTTTAAGAATCATGACCAGTAGCAAGATTTATTATTTTGCAAAATGATTAATCAATATTCAAGATCAATTCGAATATTGATTACAAATGGAAAGCTTAGGAAATTGTGGAAGTTGCCAGAATCAAATTCAATCTTCCAATCTTTTCCAGTATTAAAGGTCAATTCTTCTGAAGACATGGACAATATGAAAAACAATTCAAAGGTGCAGCCTCCTAAAAAATACACAAGGCCTATCAAATTTGAAAAAATCTCTCAATAAACATGTCATGAACATGAGAAGCCCACATAAACCAAAAGAAAGAAAAGCAGATAGAAGTCAGTATCCCCTAGAAAAATGATCAAACTTTTGATGCTACTTTCGCTCACAACATTAAGTTGTAACAGAGGATGGTTATTGTGAAAAATACGAATGCCAGAGAAAGAATATATCAGATCAAAAACTTCTAACCCAAGGAAAGCAACAACCAAAAAGAAATATACACACTAATTTGACCTCTTATGCTGACCAACATAAATAAAAAGCATATCCACACTCTAAAAAGTTCTTTCGTGGCAAGGGTTAAAGAAAATGAAACCTGATGAAACCTTGTGTATACAAGCGCTCAGCCAACTGCATAGCCAATTGGGGTCCAATGCCCAATGCGCTTGAAGCAACCTGAATTAATTAGCACAATATGTCTAATTTCTCATAAGCAGATGTACCGAATGCATACCTTGCAACTAAACTATACGAAGGAACCCAATCTACTATTTAGACAAAACTATGGGAACCATACAAAGAAAACTCTCGACCTCAAAGCACAAGTGCAAAAAACCCATACATCTTATACTGATCTCGAGCTTATTAACTACTAGGTTCCCCTCGACAAGCAAAGGACTTAAAAACTGTACACCGTATAGAGTGGTAGGGACAAGTAAGAAAATATTTAAAGCAATGCTTTGAAACAAATAATTCATAGGAAGTCACTTTTAGTCTGACCTAGTATTTTAGTATGTGTTCTTAGTCTCATAATGTAGTATTTAATAGGGGTACTACTGTCTTTTATAGAGGGCCGAATCAGCTAGGCATGTTAGGACCTGGCGGACCACCAGCATCAACAAGGTAGGCGCTTGGGCCAAACCGTGTGTGTCGGACCGGCACCAACAGGTCCCCCCCAAATCACACCACCCGACTGCCCAAGCACTTGGTTCGAACCGAATCACCTCGGGTCAGGTTAAAACCAACCCAAACCAGGGTTATGGATCCGCGCGTATTATGGATAGGCCATTCAACTATGTTGGCATAACCTGGGTTCGGTACGTCATCCATGACATCATACCAAGCGGTTAGGGTGCCCAACACAAGATGGATTGGAGGTTAAGCCAACAGGTCCTATGTAAGGTGAGCTCCATAACATAAAGAGGTACACCGTTTCTACTAAACCAAGAGCTCTTTACTTTTATATTCTCAGCCGAGGACTTATTTAACCATCGGAGTGCCTTCCCACTCGTCACCAGCCAGTTAGGCACCATCGGTGGTACTTTTCCCTTGTAGGGCTAGGTTTGAAGACGGAGCACAGGCCAAATCATAACCAGAGTTCCAGCATAGGGATTCCGAAGGTGCCACCCCATAATTGGCGAGTCCACTCGGTAACCGTTTCTCTTGCCATTCATCGCAAACCTCTCTCCTTGCTCTCGCACTCTCTTAACCTTGGAAATGGTTGAAATCTCGGTGAGTCGGTGGAACTTGAAGTCGAGAGTGTGGTTGGAAACCCGACCGCCACCATGCACGGCCTGCGGATGGCCGTCCACGCCTATCAACCCAGACGCTCTAAATGAGCCCCAGGCACATTCAACACCAAGAGAGGCATATTGATGAAAAGGACACCGTCATCAAATCCATCTAGAATGAGATGGCTCAACTTCAAGATGTGATCTACAGGAGTGGAAGTTGGCGATGAAGGGATCAAACTCTGGCACAGCACGATGACTGACACAAGCGGTTCAAGACCAACCAGATACGAAATTCAGGAGTTCGTCTAGGTTTGAGATCGAGCTCTACCGTAGCTTTTTGTACCGAGAGATGTCCAGCGGCTATCGTAGCAGGCCGAATCAGCTAGGCATATTCAAGCTTGGGCTGAACCATGTGTTAGACTAGCACCAAAGGTTCCCCCTTAATCGCACTGCCCGAGTGCGTTGTCCAAACCGAATTGCCTCAGATCGGGTTAAAAGGGTCCACACGTATTGTGGGTAGCCTGTTTGGCCACATTAGCATAACCATTTGGGTTTAGGATGCCGTACATGACATCTCACCAAACAATTAGGGTACGTGCCTGGCACAAGGTAGCTTGGAGGTTAAGCCAAGAGGTTCTATATAAGGTACAACTCCATACCCTAAAAGAGGTACTCCGTTTCTACTTTCTACTAACCTAAGAGCTCTGTATTTCATCTTGTTGATTAAGAACTTACTTAACCATCAGAGTGCCTCTCGTCGTCACCGGCCGGTTAGGCAAAAACGGTGGTTTCTTGCCTTGTAGGGCTAGGTCTGAAGACGGAGCTCAAGCCAGATCCGCATCAAAGGTCCAGCGAAGGGATTCCACAGGAACGCCACCACATTTATATTTTTTGTGTTGATTTGAGTGTTTGTATATAGCTAGCCATACATATTGGCCTAGGTTTTCCTTCCTTAGCAACTTATAATCATTTCAAGAATAAATTATTGAGAGCATTGCTCTTTGTATTCCCATTTTGGGAAATTTCTATCTCTAGAATCTCAAGGGAAAGTTTGGTTTGCATCATTTGGTATCAGAGCTTCTAGACTCAGATCCTAGTCACTCATCTCGCTAGAAACCTTGCACAAACCCTAACCTCCCCCTGGGAATTTTCACCGGAACCCTAAATCACATCTTCCTACTTGTTTCACTTAGATCTAAGCCTAAGATCAAACCGAGTCCATATGCATTGGTTCAAACCATTAAGTCAATTGACCAAGTTCAAAATCACGCCCAAAATCCTAAATCCACTTACGCATAATCAAAAAAGACTCAAAAACCCTTATTCAAAATCAAATCAGTTATTTTAAACCTTTTTATGTGTCATCTAATGGATTTGGACCTTGAAACTCACATAAATTGGGACGAAATTACATAATCTTTCAAGTTTGACTCTGTACGAATGGTAACCAGTTGATTCGAAGCCTCTGGAGTTGCGATTCGAACCTAATGTCCAGATTGCGAGACCCATAAAGTTGCGCCATAAGCTATGAAGCCTATTCAAGCCCTAATCAGACCTGTGGAACTCTGAATCTGTGCTTCGGGAAGTGATTCTTACCTGTTTCGAGTGGGATATCATGTGTACTACCACATTCGACACAATAGTTGGACTGATTCAAGGTAAGTTTGGTTGAGATTGATCCACTTTTGGTAATTTTCATACTTTCGAGCTGGGTTGCTTGTATTCAATTGGGTATAGGCTTAGTGAGTCGACTGGGTTGAAGGGTTGTGTAATTGGCAGTGATTCCTTTGAGTTTTACAACTAAGGAGACTGGTTGCCAGTTGTTCCAGTTTATTAGATTGTCAAGTGTGATAGATTTGGTTTGTGAATCAGTTGACAGGGTTTTGTGATTGAGTTGACTGGGCCAGATTTCTTGATGAATTAGTTGACTGATTTTGTGTGAAATTGGTTGTTGAAATGGCTCATAGAGCTATGGGAAGAAGGGGATGTAGAGGTAGAGCATTGATGGTGAAAAATGGAGATGGACTTGATAACTTTGGCTACCAAAACCACAAGGTTGAAGAGTTGAGTCAACAAGTTGCTACCTTGAATGACAAGGTACAAATTTTGTTGTTGAACAAACAAATTGCTATCTTGATTTAGAAGGTGCAATACATGCTACCAAGTGAAGGTGGTGATGATTTTCAATGTCAATTTGAGAATAATTTTATTGTTTTGAGTTGTAGTCCAAAATCAGAGAGATTTGATTACAACTAGGAGGACGCTAATGTTGATCTTTCCAAGTTGTTTGGAAGCTCCACTCCATCCGAGTGTGAGGATATTAACCTCCATCCGGTTATGTTTGAGAAGGAGATAGAACAATGTTATTATGATGATGTTCCCGTCTATCCAAGTGAAGGTGTCTTCAAAGATGTATATGTGTTTGAGATTAGAGATAAATTTGAGAGTGTCGGTTGTGCCCGAAGCCGTCACCAAGCTCTTGAAGGAGGATAGTGTTATCTTTGGGATTAGAGATAAATTTGTGTACCTAGCTAGCCATATATATTGGCAAAGGTTTTCCCTAGCAGTTTTTATTCATATCAAGAATAGATTAGTGAGAGCATGCTCTTTGTATTCCCATTTTGGAAAGTCTCTCTTTCTAGAATCACGATGGGAAGTATGGTTTGCATCATCATGATTTATCCTTGTTAGTTCACATATCCCTATTCACTCAGGAAAATTAATGAACAAGAACTCATCTTCCAAAATAGCTCATGAAACATATACTAGTCATAGGTATTTCAGGGAAAGAGGCGCACTGAGGCGCAAAAGGTTTATTGGCGTCTAGGCGCAAGTTGCGAAGCAAAGCGTGGCCTCATTGAACCAAATTGCACCAAGGTGAGAAAACATCCAAAAATACTTCAAATAGAAAGCACTACAACAACTGATTTTTGAGGGTATAACACAGAGTATGACACTTCAAAAGCCACAAAAACATCCACCAAATGTCAAAAAGTCAATACATTTACAAAATAAATCAAAGCAAACTAAAAACTCCATTACTAACCCAAAAACGGAACACGTTAGATTACCCAAAATTTTCAAAAAAGTTACAAAATAGAGCAAGTTGAGTACTCATCTTATTCTATGAGTGTATAACACGTGTAGTCAGTCCATAGGAAGCACAACACTCCTGAATGTTTCCTGTATCCATGTTTGACACTCCGGGAAAATAAGACACACGGACAAGTATGGCTTTAGCAGGGGAAATGCCAAGGACTCATTGGGCACACTCGTGTCTCAATTTGGAGACTAATGGAAACATTACAGGGATCAACTTATACTATTAAAAAAGTTTATTTCGGGGGTATGATATTCCAAAAAAAAAAAGGAAGAAAACAGTACAATGAATGAATTATGACTAATTAAAACCCTCGCTCAACTTCTAATATTTAAAAAGGAACAATAAGAAGTAAGAAGGATAAAGTTGCTATTAGTTTTGCTTATTATCTGATGGAAGTGTTCATACGAATAATAACTAAATATATAACCTAATTTATTGCACAAGTCGTGTCCCCATTCATTTAAAATTGTCATGTCTCATGTCAATAGCCGTGTCTGTGTCAGTGTTCATGTCCGTATTCGTGCTTCTTAGTTCAGTACAAAGGAGTTGTATAGACACACACACACACATAATTGTAAATTTCGAAGAAGACCTTAAATTTGGATCCAAGGTTGAGGGAGACATCTCGTTGCTTTTCTTTGTTAGGATTTTTCAATCATTTCCTTAGACATACACCGATGTAGCTTTTAGGTGTTAATGGATCCCTTCTTCATTTGGAGATCCATCTCATAACTCAATTCCAAGGCTGAAATAGACAATAGGAAGATCCAACAATAAATGCAATGGGGCCCTCGCCTCAGCACCTCTGAGTCTCTCACTCCCCTCTAGGCACATAGCAAGGCCTCAATCTACCTCGCGCCTAGGCATGTCTTTCACAACTATGACTCAAAACAAGTGTCGTCAGAAGAAACTTATTAGCATGGGCCTTGAGCTCAGCCCTCAGCCTCATAACGTGTAGAAGAAGAAGAAACAAATCTGACCTAGAATTACTTATGAAGTACTCTCTGAGGTCTTGTTGAACAAAGCATAATGCCTTAAAGAGTATCAAACAAGTACACAAAGCTTCACTCTCCACAATAGCAGGATTACCCGCATTCTTCTCATGGGGTTGGATTCTCTTAACTCCAGTAGGCTAAAGGTTAAGAAAATTTGAGTCAGACTAATAGCCTATTCTAGACCGAAACATAACCACATATAATGAACATATGACATAGCTTCAGCAATGGAACCATTCCACATTTAACACCTACTTGGCTACTTATGCAAAACATACAATGGCCATTGAATGTTTCAATTACGGTATTCAAAATGCATTATAGTTTTTAGTTCTTTTACATTTCGTTCCTTATGTTTAGTTAGTTATGAATCAAGGATAAAAATTATTTCCTTCCCCAGTTAGGATTCTAGTTTTCCATTCCGGAAAGGGTTCTTGTTTCCTTCCCCAGTTAGGATTCTAGTTTTCCTTTCCGGTAAGGGTTCTTGTTTTCCTTTAAGACCTTCAATCACTACTCCTTGGAGTTGATTACTGAATAGAGTATAAGGTTGTGGCCATTGTGTGTGCTACCCTTCTTCCCCCTTCTCATCAACCCACTTGCTGCATCAATTTTGGTAACAGGGCTCTCTCTGAGCTGAGCATCACAGTTGCCAAAGACTACCCTCATGTTGCCCTTTTTCTAGATGTGTTCATCAGCAAAGAGAAAGGCCTGCCCTGCCTGGGGACCTGTCATCGGTGAGCTAATAGTGAACAAATTTTTCATGTCCCGGAAGCTTTGTTACTGACGTTGCCAAAAGACTCGTTGACATCTCGGAATATTCTTTATTCCCCTGCACGGCAAATCACCTCACTTTGTCCTCATTGAAAAATATCTCAAGAGACATAGAATTTCAGTTAGATTAGTCTATCAACTGAAAAAGACACTCTAGGTAAAAGGTTTACAAATGTTTATCCTAACCTAGGTTTTTACTATATTATAACTCCATAACCTACTTCAAGACCCACTAAGCCATATAAACCTTCCCCACCCATGAATGAATTTGACCAGAACCCATATGCAAACTTGTAAACCGAGAACCCATTGAATCAAACTCACTCATAGACCTGACCAAAAACCAAATTTCACCCATAAAATATTCATTTGCTCATCTGAACCAAGACCGCAACTGACGATAGTTCATCCCATTGGAAACTATCAAACCAATGATACTTGCCATAACGAGTGGAGACACACCAATAATTCCACACATTTATTAGAGTGCTGACGAAGTTTGCCAAATTGTCATTGATAGAGAATTTAAAACGAGTGTGGTGTCCAGATTAGTTGTCACGATAACGAAACCTCTAAATACATCAGTGAAGCGACCCTATCTACTTTGGGCTAACATCACTCCTCTTTCAGTCTGTCAAAGGAGTTTGGTTCCTATCCAGATAGGTGATTATTTTGACATGATTTGATGTAACATCATTCCCATAGATGTTACACATGTATTACTTGGTCGTCCATGTATCAATCAATCTAATACCCCCTACAACTAGAGTCTCCTTACAAGGACGACACAACCTTTGGTCCTTTACATTCAAGTATACTCCTAGGGAAGCTACTTTGTTAAATTTGTGAGTCCAAAGCAGGA
Organism: Rhododendron kiyosumense; assembly: GCA_019656275.1. Classification (NCBI taxonomy): domain Eukaryota; kingdom Viridiplantae; phylum Streptophyta; class Magnoliopsida; order Ericales; family Ericaceae; genus Rhododendron; species Rhododendron kiyosumense. The sequence continues at coordinate 2,678,199 of BPLS01000707.1, forward strand.
GAAGGTGTCAACTTATGAGTCTCCTACCTCGATGGTCTATACCCACAAGAAATTCCCGAGCTGAAAACAGTTTCACCAAAAGATGAGCCTCTTGAACACAAGGCACTCAAACTGTCAAATCTTAATGTTCTCCCCCAACCAGTTGAAAACACGATGGTTTCATTGGTGCCAAGGACTTTGATAGGGTTTTGATATCATATTTGGTGGATCTCATCAACAGCTCAAGAACCGCAATAATTTGGCATGAGAAGAATAAGGAGTTTTCATGCTCAAAATATTTGATTCGTCGGCTTCGACGAATTTCAAAATTTTGAAGCAAACTAGAGGTCGAGTTTCATTTTCAACGGAGAAGAGTGATGTGGACATATATCGTATATGGAGTTTTCATTAAAAATTTCCAAAATGTATTTTTATGCTTAATTATTCCATATTTTGTTGCTTAAAAGTTTGAGATAATTAGGAAATAAGGATTAAGATATTTCCTTTTCGAACTAGGGTACTTGTTTTTCTTTTAACTCGGGAGGCTTACAAATATGACCTATGGTTATTGTAATCATTAGAAAGGATCATTAGATTGATCACAAGGCTTTGGCCTTTTATTGTAGGGTTGTGGCCCTTTAACACTATTCTTCCTCACCCTTCTCATCTCTCAATGTACTACATCATCTACTGACTACTGTTCATGCCTGACGATCATTACTATTCTTGTTTTTTATAAAAACTCAAACTCGCCCCATTACCCCTGATAAATAAAACCTAACAAAAGCCTCAAAGACATGCAATCACACAACGCCAGAAGCAATCAGCTAGCAAGATGAGTTTAAAGTTTTTTTAGTGTCGACACAGGTTGTTAACTTAATCAAAGCAAAAAGATGGACAAAAGAAATAATTAAACTACACATGATCTTGTTCTCACCTTCAAAAGATTCACTGTATTAAGACCAGAAGGCCGAGTTTTGGACTCTTGCTTTTCAGATATGCCAGTTACTTCCACAACCCCATCCTCCATTATCAACTTTTGGAACATCTCAGCAACCTGCAGTAAATCCAATTATAATAGGAGTAAGAAGCACATGCATACTAAGGAAGGATATGTATACTGTCTGAAAATGTAAGGCAGAGAGGACCTCACATTTGAGTCAAACAGCTTATTGCGTTCCCATTCTAACTTGAGTTCATAGCCATTATGAATTATGTAAGGGTGCACAGCCCAGAACTTTTCAGGCTTAAAGGTAGTTATTTGCAAGTAACGTTGCACACAAAATCCAAGTGTAGGCGTTTGGCAAGGCCCGTAGCTGAAACAAGGAAAATAAAACTTCACAATTCCATCAAAGACAAGAAAGAGAGAGCAAAAGAGGGGGCCTACTGCTATTTATGAATAGTGACGAGAGAAAAATGACAACGCATTTGCTTATGTTCTAAAGTAATTACATGATCTAAGGAATAAAGGCTAAAGCAAATCACCTCAAAACATTATGCCAAAATGAGATCAAAAAATAACATAACTATTTGTGTAAGATACTAGAAGGGTGATGAAGTGCCACTAAATGCATCTTGTGCTAGTACAATGGCGTATAGTGCTTTGCCTAAATGAACCGTACACCAAACATAAGGTTGAACCATAAAACACAAGGAAAGAAATTCGAAAGAATCTCAAAAAGTACAGGGAAAAGAAAATAACAAACAGAAAAGCAAGCACACAAAGTCACAGGGTGCTGGAGAAATTCTCCCCTTCTATGCATTTTAGTCCACTCCAATCCAGCAGCAAGATGAGCTGCTTTATTATTGCAATCCTTACCCAGAGTCCCAGACAGAACCTCCACAACTGTGCAGCATAAGGACTCCCAAAGTAAGTACCATGTGAGGTAAGAACAAAATTGAAACTGATTCGCGAGCTTTGACCAAGGATCAGCAACTGTGATTCCAGCAACTCAGAAGAATTTTTTATAGGGATCAAGGACAATTTAGACTTCATCCAAGTTGAAAAAGTGAATTGTCCAGATCGCAGATAGATTTACAAGCTTAAAATGGAGGGTCATCCACTCAACACTACCTTAATTCGCAGCTAGTAGCATCTCCTCAGACTTGAATGTCTATAGTTTTTCTAGACATACTTTGAATATTGAAGAGAAACCACTTGGTAAATTAAGCTTCACTAACTTTGTCACACCCATATTTCATATAATCCGCATGAACTAAGTTCAATAAAAAACATATTATCACCAACAAAGAAAAAATTTCCTTTCATTCACTTAAGCATTGAGTTATAAGTCAAACCAAAATGTTCAATAAAAACCATATTATCCCCAACAAAGAAAAGCAACAAGTGATCTAATTTCAATCTTTCAAAGTTTCCATTAGCCACCAAGGCACCAAAACACAACTTAATCCTTGCAAACTTCAACTACAAAAGAAAAGTACAAGTTCTTCTTTCCATTTTCCAAAAGACTTATATTGTGATTGGATGGATTTTTGAGAATTTTTTAGTTTGGTTTTTGGGGTAATGAGTGGAGAGAGAGAGAGAGAGAGAGAGAGAGAGAGAGAGAAATGAGGATAATGATTGGAGATAGGGGTAACGAGTTGAGAGAAAAACAAGTCTAATGATTGGAAGTAGGGTAATGAGTGTTTTGGACATTTTTTTCCAAAAAGCAAACCGAACAAAGCCTTGGCAAAACATTCTAGAGTAGAGTTTAACATTTATTATTACATGCCCAAAGTCAAAAACTCCATGTATTCAAAAGATAGACATCAAGGCCCAACAAGCAACAGTTAGAACAACTAATCTAGAACACAAAAGTTAGCTCCACCACAGTGTCTATCAAAGCTTATCGGCCTTATCCTTGCCCTTCAAACCTGTAAGGTATGGGCAAGCACAACTGCCCACATATAATCTACTAGAAACTGAAATATGCAAGTAAATATGTTTTAAAATATGAATGCTTGTACCCGTATACCCCTTTTTACTAAACAAGAAATTTATACTTGTTGGACACAATTCATAATCAATATAACCAAAATCCTTCAAACCTAAAACAAATCAAAATATTAAACTCAAGTACAAGGAAAGAAGAGCACATAAGGACGAGGTCCAAGTTATCAAAGTTGTGTACCAATCCTAGGCGACTGATCAGGTCCTAAATCATCCAAATTTATGGGCTACTAACCCAAAGGCCTATGGGGCACCTTATCACACGGGGGTTTACGGACTATACACAACGGACAAACTCATTATTCATATGTTTCCGACTGCACAACACGTTTAAAATGGCCAACTTAGCCTTCAATACATGGCTCACTAGTCCAAATAACAAGTACCCAATCCAATCATACAAACTCAACATATAAGTAGTATCAACTCTCAGCTTCTTAAGTTTTACTTAAACAAAATCAAGAAAATCCAGACGTCAAAGTTCAAGTTTCTTAGGCTTGCATGTACCTCATCATTTTTCCTTATTCAATGCAACTCTTCTGCTACTTACCATTTATTCTAATTGATACTAGAAAAATAAAATGTGCTTTTCACAAGATACCAAGAATTCATCAATGTACCTAAAATATTGCTTTCAAGTAAGCTAGTATCCTCTATCAATCAAATAAACAGAACCCACAATTAAGAACCACAAATATCCTTTGGTATAATATTCCTACTACACCCAATTAAACACTAGATCCATCAAATGCAATCTAAAAGCAAAATATCAAGTTTACCCAATATCACTCAATTAGGGTTGTTTCCATGGAGCAATATACTACTTAAATACATAAACAATTACTTCCCAAATACACTACTTGCATTTTAAAGTAACTAGTAGAAAAACCTACGTCAAATATTAGCACAACAAGAGAGATGGGGGAGATGATGATGATAATTGAGAGCCCGCAAGCTTGAGAGAATCTCTTGTTCCTCCAAGTTTTCTTGATGTAGAGACAAAATACCCAAGCATAATGAAGGATGGAAGGCGATTTGGGGTTTGCTTGTGTGTGTGTGTGTGTGTGTGTGTGAGAGAGAGAGAGAGAGAGAGAGAGAGAGAGACTGGAAAATCAGAATGGACAAAGAGAACACAAGTTCTCTGGTGAAATATGATCCAAACATAAAAAATATACACTCTATACCCTCCAAGTTCCTAGATAACATTCCTCTTCCTAGCATGTCACAAGTTATTGCACTAAGACCCTCAAACTAACACTTAAACAAGTAATTAGCTCTAAAAATTTCTAACACCAACTACACAACACATGCGGTCTCCCAACACAGTGAACACACTCAATCAAAGGCCCACGAATTCGAACATGGTCAAGTAAATGTTTATGAACACAAAATATCAAAAAATAACATTTTCCACGGAAAATTAACACATCACATTATGAAAATATAATAAAAATATATATACACAGGTCTCTACAAACTTCATCTTCCATGAAGACAACTTTGTTTCCACATCCAGACTAGCGTTGTTAACTGCGTATAACCTCCAATCCACAAAACAGGAGTTTCATTGATGTCTCCTCAAAACTCCAAACCATAAATGGTACTAACATTCTATTGTAACCATCAATTAATGGAGCTGATAGAGGAGTTATTCTAGACTAGATCCCCTGGGATCCTTATAGCCACAGTCTAGAAAGCTCAAGCAATCACAGTTGCAGGCCCACAAGTCCACAAGAACCATTATTGTGTTTCTCTTTATTTGATTTTTCCTTTTTGTTTCTTTCATCTGCAATTTTGCAGTTAAAATATTGAGAAGTTTAACTACATTAGGGTGGTGAAAGAATGCATCAAAATTGAAATTGAATTTTTTATTTTTTTCCAAAAGCTCAAGCAATTGCAGTTGCAGGCCCACAAGTCCACAAGAACCATTATTGTGTATCTCTTTATTCGATTTTTCCTTTTTGTTTCTTTCATCTGCAATTTTGCAGTTAAAATATT
>BPLS01000707.1:2683135-2717669 GCA_019656275.1 Rhododendron kiyosumense
AAGATGTTTAACTACATTAGGGTGGTGAAAGAATGCATCAAAATTGAAATTGAAATTTTTTTTTTTCCGATTGGCGAAATTCACAATCAATTGCAAGGAAGATAGAGTAAGATCCCATCTAAACCAAAACTAACATGCACCAAGCAATAAGCAAGTTAAAAAATGCAAAATAAGACAAAACTATAAGTAGCATGGTCACAGAAGAGAGAACTAACGAGATGACTCTGGAATCAAGATTCCCATATTTTCCTTGGAAATAATTAGTCTGGAATCGAGTAAATGCAACTCCAACTTTCAAGTCTATCTCCTGGCGAGCATCTACAGCTCGTGCCTCATCTTTGTTGGGTTCAACAAGGTTGCTCATAGCCTTCATGATATCATTCTCCGTAACAGAAGAAAACCTTGCACGATAAACTCTTCTACCCTCTTTGTCATGAAATCCAGTACACTCAATCACTGAAAGGAAAATACAAACTCAAATAAACAACATAATGAAAGATAACTTCCCAAATACACCGACACAGTAATGAGCTCCACAATAAAAGAAGTAGGGATTAGCAACTACCCTCTATGTGGATGGGCATTTGCCCTCATTTACCATGCACATCATAATTTCTCAAGTGCATATTTGCTAGCAACACATATATACACATTACATTACATTCACGCAATATACATATTTTGTTTATAACGAGGAAAAAAAACAATGGTTGATATGATCAAAGTGAGTTCTTGGGTTACAAGATACAGGTGTATACTGTTAGAAAGGGGGAACCAAACTGGTAAATGTACATAATCCTCATTGGATTTGCATAATTTTCTCTTATATGTGTCCATCAAATCAGCGGTTGTCATATTTTCCTAATTGGGCTTCTTTATTTCCATATTGGGATGAAACGCGTAACAATTAGGTCCTTCGCTAACTTCATCAATCCTACATAGATGGGAAATGTTAAAAAGGGAAGCATAAGACATTCTTCAAACAGCCAAAAAATTAAGGGTGAATTACGAATATCACCCCTGAGGTTTCTATCAAATACAACTAAATCCCTAAGGTTTGAGAAACTATAATGTGCTCCCTGAAGTTTCTAATCAGATAGCAATTTACCCTGTCCATTCCTCTGCCGTTAGGCCCAGATTAACAGAACATGTAACATTAGCCATTAATTTTTCTTAAATCCCCGTTTTACCCTTGAATAGTTTAGACTGGAGTTACACTGCCCCACCCGCTCCTCTCTACCCCATCTCTCTCTCCAATTTATTCCTCCTAGCCATCACCGTCGTTTACATCCACCCCCATATCTCTCCATTAAACCACCATCAAATAGAGGCATCACACCAAATCAGTACCATCATCACGGCGATAGGCACCGTCAGCCATTGCTAAAGTCCACAGCGAATAAAATCCATCCTGCTAAATGAACATCGACTATGTAATTATCACTGCACAAACGCCCTTAATTCCCCACTGGAATTAGCCATACACTCAAAACTCAACCATCTGCTCTCTCCTATTTGTGTGTGTTGGAGGTTGTGTGTATGTATGTGTGGATTTTATGTGCATAGTTGTCGGAGGAGGTTCGTTTGGAGATGGTGGGCTGGGTGACGATTCAATTGAAAGGTTATGTAACTGGGATTGATTATTAGTCTGGGATTCCAATTTAGAAATAGAGATGAGCTCTCTAATTGATGGAATTGATCTGGAGGTTTCACATAATGGAATTGGGGTTTAGTTGTTTGGGAACGTAACTATGGGTACAATAGTCTATTTGTTTGGGAAGTTCAATCTAGATAGAAATATATATGTATATAAATACGACACATACACACATGTGAACTCAATTTTGGACTGTTAGAAAGGATTTTTTTAGGGGCATTTATAATTGTTAGAATTGGCGATAGTAATTGCAAAGGAGGTGCCGCAGTGGTAATTGCTGATCCTTGTCCCATTTAAGTTCTAAATTTACAAAATAATTTTCTTTTGGCTTTTTATTGGTTTGTTCAGCAACTTACCACAATGGTTTAGGCTCCGTTCTTGTAAACTTATAAGTTCGTTGTAATATTTGGGTTAATTGTTTGTCTCAATGAGATGAATAGGAAAAGTATAAAAATACAGACCAATGTTGAAAAAATTCAAATAAGACAGCACTTTAGACAAATAAGACAGTTGTTTGATACTTTTTTCATCTTTAATTAACTGTTTTTTGCTTTCGGTCATAATTTTGTACTTTTTAGACTTTTCTCGTCGAGATGCATTAATTCAAAAAATATCACGCGAATCTAATAAAAATTCAGAAAAGACGAACAAAATATACAAAACGAAAAAGAAAATTAAGTTTACAAGAATGGAGCATTAGTTGCTAGTAAATTTTTACCCTTCTTATTTTGAGCTAATGCAAAAGAGAGCTTTGCGGCACAAGTGGACAGTGGTTCACAAGATTGACCAATTATCGGGGATGAGGGGTTTTTTTCCAAAAAATACAGAGATTGCAAATTGGGTTGGGCTGTTAACCTGATGGTGAAGAGGTTGGCTGAGGTATGATATGCTAGGGAGAACAGCAGTAATGGGGTGGAGGGGATTAATGGAAATGACAGTGGTGTTTCTAGAGGAAGCGGCAGGGCCGCGGGTGATAGTCGGGATGGTTGTCTATGGTGGTCAGGCGAAGGTGGGAGCGAGGGTCAAATAAAGATAATAAGGATGAACTTCCTTTATTTGCTTATTTAAAGACTGATATTTGAAAGGGTATGTTAGTTGCAGTACACACTCCGTTGGCTTGTTTAAGTGAGGAGGAATCTGTAATTTTCTGAACACGAGGGGTTTGACTATTTCGGCCAAAACCTCAGGGTTGCTATTTGTAATTTAACCAAAAATTCAAAATTAAAGAGGAGATAGGAGAAGAAAACAAATGGGTGGCAAAAAGAATACAACCGTCCAAACCCACTAACTCATCACATAGAATAACCCCCAACAAAAACATGTTCCTTTGATATCAAAGAACCTTTCTATCAAGGCGCAGGACACAGTATCTTACAGTCCGATGCAAGATACATGTCTTAAGCGTCAAATTCAAATCATTCAGTATATTACTTTTATTTAATTGGATAAATAGTGTTTAAAAGGTACATTAAGGGCATTTCATGCATATTATAGGAGTTCTATGTCCAGTTCATGGTGAACTCAAATTCCAAATATATTTGCTAGGCAAATGTCCAACTAAACATGTCAGACAAGGATCCAATACCCTTGTACGAGTGTCCAACATGAGTACATAGCCCAGTTAGAAGAATTCATGTAACACAGGTCTCAATGAATTACAGTTCCTCCCATGGATTCAAATCCCCAAAATATATTCGAGCTGAAGTTGAAGTAATTTCACAAGAGTGAAAGTGGTACCTTCAAAGCATATATTTTCTCCCTCTCGATCGCAATCCAACCATAACACTAGATGACTAGAACCACGAGCTTCTTGGCTTAAATGTCTGCGTATATGAGCCTTATCTCCAGAAGATAAAGTAAGTAAACAGGTATTTAAAACATTAAGTATCAAAAGACACTATAATAGAGCCACAGAGGTCACGTGAATATAACTTAAGAATCAAAATTCAATCAGGAATCACCAACTACAAATAAAACTCGTGACGAGTTATATGAGGCTATGAGCAAGGAAGATTCTCCGGATGAACATAATTGCAAAGAACAGTATACAGAAGAAACTTTGCACAGCAACAAGCTTGATACGTAGTGACCAATGATTATAGGTTCAGAAGCAGAAGAATAAAAGGTTTGCTTCTAAAAAGGCAAACGAAAGGTTCCTTCTAACAACCCAAAATTAACAGTAATAGTGCTTCTAACTTTAAAGTATAGGCAAGCATCCACACAAAAGATAGGATCATTGAAACCATTGCTATTAAAACCATGCAACACAATATCTATGCGAGTCGGTAAAGACTTTTCATGAAAATAGTTGCAACACAGTCCAGCGCTAACAAACCCCATATGGCAGGACTTGTAACAAAGGGACAAAATTTGCTCATGAATCTTGATGGGTTTCACTCAGTAAAGCATCGTTCCAAAATCCATGGTGTACAAAATGGAAGGTTAATCGACAAGGAGTCTTTAGCCATCATTGATTTTTTACCTCGTACAATCCTAAAAACATGACACTCGACTGAACCATATAAGTTGCATTAGAGGAGAGTGAAAAAAAGCCACACCTTTGGATTTGATTCTGTCTTTAGCACTGGAGCTTGGAAAAGATCAAGAGGATCTGTAACTGTCCAATCTTGAAAAGCTGCAGGAAAATCTACACTACACTTGCACAAAGAAAATAATACCACATTCAGAATACCGAGGCTTATGATGCTCCGCAAGCAAATGAGTGAATAACCCATTTCAACTTTAAAGCAGCGTTTCAATGTGAATTTAATGAAGTAATGTTCACAGGCTAAGACACAGCTTACCTGGTTGCATTTTGTGTAACAATGGCATAGCAAAGATTGATTGAGGAACGGCTTTCTTAGGCAGTATTTTTTTTACTATTTTTGTTTCAATGTCACAGGCAGAAATACACATTACGTATATAATTATAATCCCACCAGGATTCTATTTCTTATTTCACTAATTATAATTCACCCCGCTACAAAATTACAATTGCACTCCCGTCCTTATCTCAATTATATTACGAGCTCATGATATTAAATACTTAAATATCTCCCCACATTAAGATCACAGATATCCATTGATTAAATCAAATTACCAACAATTATATTTAATCAACATCTATAATTCCTTGAGACTATCCACTTAACTTATTCGATATGTCGGATACAAATACCCACCTACAGGGTTTAACATAATCGAAACTTATAATCTTACTAAGGGGGTATCATCCATCCCTATCGAGATGTGGATACCATTAATAATTAATAGAATAGCTATCATACATATAATGTTGTGACCCAACTCACCAAGATTTTTGACCCTTAAAAGGATCTCACTCTCTAATAAATCAAAGACAACAACATTAGATACATATATCTATCGATTATCTTTGGATTAAGAGCATCAGCATTCATAATAACCATGAGGTTCTAATTGTCTTATAAAGTCAGTACAAAGACAATTACCTCAATGCAATCCCGTTCAATACACATAAAAGTGTACTATCACAATGAGATGGAACTAGACTGTTCCCCGTAGTTAAGATAGACCTACTAAAACATTATACTACAGTCCAACCGATGGTATGTCCAATTCCATCTAAGACCGTGATATTTTACAAGAACCGATAATCCAATCTTCTGTGTGTAAGTCAAATGCTACACACCGGATCATCTACTTTGTAAACGGAACATCTACTTTGTAAAAATAAAGACACACATGCACAACATACAATAATCTTACACAAACATTGCCCATAAATAACAATCAAATATTAATCCATTACACAAAAGCATGACTTTTAGTATAATTTTCTAACAATCTCCCACTTAGACTCAATGCCATGCTGCCACACATCTCACTCCCATCCCCTCTACGTGACCATCAAAAGTCTTGGCTGGTAAGCTCTTCATAAAAGGATCTGCCAAGTTGTTTGCTGATGCAATCTTGGTCACAGCTACATCACCTCTCTGTACAATTTCTCAAATCAGATGATACTTATACTCAATGTGTTTGGCCTTCTTGTGAGTCCTTGGCTCCTTCGAATTAGCAATTGCACCGCTATTATCACAATAGAGTGTAAGGGTTTATTGCACTGAAGGGACCACTTCTAGATCCATCAAGAAGTTTCTGAGCCAAACGGCCTTCTTGGCTGCTTCAGAAGCTGCCACATACTCGACCTCCATGGTAGAATCAGCAATGCAAGATTGCTTGATACTCCTCGCACATCGGTAGTTGGTGCCTAATTCGTTTGCAGGGTGTGGCGCTACACATGGCGACAAGAGCGGTGACTGAAAATTCCTCGCACATCAGCCGAGGTCATGGTGGTTGGCTGCCATCCGTATGTCCATTTCTTCTCTCTTTTGCTTTCTTTTGTTGTGTCTCCATGCTCTGGGGACATAGCATGTTTTAAGTTGTGTACTTTGTACATATTTTTGTGCGTTTTGTGCATTGCTAGGGAAATTTTTAATTTTTATTTTTCGGGGATACATTTGTTAGGCTTGATTGTAGTATTGGGTGAGCATATTAGAATCCGCCAAATTAATATGCTTGTTAAATTCAACTTCATGCATATATATGGCGCCCTTTGTGACATGTTGTGCTGTAAATGATATTGAGTAGGTGCCGCCACATAGTTAATAGTGCATCCTATAAACATTCCCATGTTCTTTGTTTTCTTTTTCTCGCATTTGCGAAAAATAATAGGCTGTTGTTTCACAATTGAGTAGCTAGATGTTTTGCATGCATTTTTGAGAGTTCGTAATGTGCATAGGGGATGAGACAAGGCATTTTTGCATGATTAGACCACATACAAGTCCCATTGACCAATCTTAAACCAGTTCAAATCAATTCTTAAGTCTAGCCTAGGAAACCGGTGTGTGGGATGGATCGTAGTTGGGGGGTCTAGCTCTGTGCATCATGGGTGTCGCATTTGGAGCATTGTTGTTGTTTTCTTGGGTGTCATGCTTTGGGAACCAAAAGCCTTCGGAAAAAAAAAAAACCAACCAAAACCCTTAGTAAAAAAAAAAAAAACAAACCCAAAAAAAAAACAAGAGACAGAAACGTGGCCAGCACGTCCAAACTAACCCATATTGCTACAGCTATAAGCTGTAGCGCTGCCAACACCCCTTCGATTAAAAAAAAAAAAAAATGGACGCTGTTCGGAGTGAAAAGGGGGAGCTGGCCCTTGTTTCCCATATTCTCTCGCTCTCCTTTTCACTCTTCATCTTTTTTACTTTTTCTCCAGCAAACCCCAAAACTTCCATAACCAAAAACTCCACCCATCTCCATCAAAACCCTTCCAAACTCCACAAAAATCCACCAAACTTCACCAAAATCCTACTTTTCCCGATCTCTACTTCATATATCTCTCAAACCTTCACAAAATCCATATCTCCTCTTTTCCAAAAAAAAAAACCAAACCCTAACCTTTTATCCACCAAATACATGGCACCCAAAAAGAGGGCAACCAAGGCAGAAAAGGGTAAGGCCACGGCAACTTCTAGCCATGCTAGTGATCTAGACATTGGGCAAAAGCACAATCCGGAGGAGGGGCACGCACCGCGTGGCTGGGTTTGTAGGAAGAATCGAGAGCAAATAGCAAGGGACGAGCAGGTAGCTTGGGAGCTCTCGTGCAAGGGGCGTGGGGTGAAGGCTGGGAGGCACATTATCAGAGATGGGTTCCCACCGGACAATATGGTCATTCAGGCAGTCGTAGAACAAGGTTTGTCTTTCTGGTTTGAGGAAAATCCTGGGTATAATACTGAGCTAGTTGAGGAATTTTATAAACATATTGTGTTGCCTGAGGTCGGGACTGACTTGCATCCCGGGGCCTGCATTACCTCTAGGATTGGTAGGATGCCTGTGATAATGACTCCTGATAGCATTGCTACTAGGTTGAAATACGAGAGGCCTAAGCGGCCTACAAACTACCCGGCCCTTAATTCAGAATTTGATGAGGAGGAGGTGTTTGATATGATGTAAGAGAATAAAAAGCATGGTATGATCCCACATCGGCCCGGGAAATTTAGGGCGTCATTCCGTTTGGCTAACCAGTTGGTGTGCTCTAATTTAGACCTACAGGCGACCGAGGGTAAGCCTTCTGAGACCACGAGGAATTTGATGGTCGCATTTTTGGCAGAGGATACTGTGTGTGATTGGCCCAATACATTTTCACAAAGATTATAGAATTCAGGGATGCCCCGACCTAGACTAGGATGCCGTTTCCGTGTTTGATTTCTGCTATTGGTAGGGCGACCGGGAGTTAGGTCAGAAATGGTTTAAGAATGATGAGTTGAAGCCCGGTGCCATAGATGTCTCTCTACTTAAGAAGACATTGCCCAATCTAGTGGTTAACGGAGTGCATTGACTGAGAACCCGGCGAATGCCAGCGTCAGTACTTGGTTGAAGAAAATTTTCTATCTTAAGGTGGCTGTGGCTAAGAGCCAGCAGAAGATAAAAAGGGAGGTGTGTCAAATCGGGAGGAATCAACACACACTGGTCCACCAAAACCAGTGGTTGTATGGCCGTGTTACAGGACAACCCTCTGCTCCATACGAGCCACCTCATTTTCCGGAGTTGGAGGTTAGTGATGACTTTGCTGGGAGCGATTTAGATTGAGCTAGGATGTCCATGATTCATAAGGCTAGGTGGTGGTGTCATTTTATGTGTTTATTTCATGTTTTTCAGTGTCGGTGGACTATGTTTAATTTTCTAGTATTTGGGTCTGTAATAATTTAGTTAAGGATGTTTAATTTTCTTGTTGGACTTTGTTTGGTTGGCACCAGTGGGTGCATGGTTGGTAGCTAAGGGTAAGGTGGCGGCCAGTCTGGGTAGATGACCTCACGCTACTATAGGCCGCCGCCTAATTTTGCAGTTTCCCTTTCGTTTGGGACCATGGTCATTATAAGCATAATTAAGTCCTTCGTGGTGCTTTTATTTTTCCTAAGCGTTGTCTTTGATTGGCGTGTGGTGGCCTTTGTTTCAGTCCAACGTAGTTCGCTGAGCACTTTTTATGGGATGATTAAGTGTTCCAGTGAGCAAGTGTAGCATCGTTGCCTTTGTGGGGTATTTTATCTTAACTTTTGTTTCGGCGCTAATTTTGTTCATTTTTGCCAAAACATCCATGTAGTTGAGTTGCAGGTGAGTGAGAAGGCGAAAATCTTTTGCCTCGCCTAACTATTGTACAGTAAGCATAACCTTCGTATCCCCATTCTGTGTCTTGTTAGTCTTAGTTTCATTATTTTTCTTTTCATTCGTTACTTGACACCGTGCTTTGTCTTGTTTTTGGTGTTTTTGATATTTTCGCAGAAAATAAGGCGATTTTTGTGCCAAGTTTAGATTGCAAGGCCTTAAGGCCGTGTTGGACGTCGCCGTGGGAAGTCATGACGGGTGTGTGAGGCGTCGGGTGACATGGTGGGGACATCAGGTGCCAAAGTTGCATGCAAAACACGAAAATCTCACCAACGTAGGCGATAGGGCTACAGCTCATAAGTGTAGCCCTACAGAAAGCACCACGAGCGGAACAAGTTGAACCCGTAGCGCTACAGCTCTGGGCTGTAGGGCTACCGATGGGCTTAACGGGAAAAAAATTGGATTTCGTTATTTTTAAGTTCAGACTTCGGGGGATTAATATAAACTAGAGGCCGGGGCACACGCGATACGTGTGCAAGTCGGATTTTCATAATATTTGTGAAAATTTGATCAAACAAAAAGTGGGAAGCATTTTTACAAAATGTTGGGAAAATCCGACTTGTACACGTATCGCGTGTGCCCTGACCTCTAGTCTATTATAATATATGGTGTTGATCTCAAGCTATTATGGACTACTAAATCAGTTCGTTGAGAGATCGTGGATTCAACTGGTGAGTGCCTTTAATTTCGTATGTTTCTGTTATTTAAATCAATTCGTTGAGGGAAGATGTAAAGTTGTTTACACGATGAGAGTTTTGCATTCGTGAGTATTTTGTCTTCCCAAATTTATGAATGAATATGTTCTGTTGTAGATTAATTACAATCTTTCACCATGTTAGTTGGGATATAATATAAATTAAAATTAGAGGACGGAGCACACGCAATGCCTGTAGAAATCGGATTATGACAAAAAATGTGATAAAAATTGCCTTAAATTTGGAGTTATACACGCGTCGCTTATGGTACCTAAGTAGAAGACGAATTCACTTTCTATTCTTGTCGCCAAACAAAAAAATAATTAAAAATAACACAATCACTGTTATTAATCTCTCTTCATTGTTATTCACTGATCAATAATCAAGTTATTTATCAGATAATCACGTAAAGAAAAGAAGAAAGCCAGAAAAATGTAAACATGAATTCGATGGTTTCTTACCCTTCTTCCTTTCATGGGCTCTCCTGGAATGAACAGGGCCATCGGACGAATACCCATCATCATCGACGATTTCTCCTTTTTTCTCGGCCACAATATTCCCCACGCTCTTGCACTTCCTCATGGAATCCTCTCCTTTTTTCTCGGCCAAAATGTTGACACCAAAAAGCTTCACGCACACCCCACTTTTTCCATTGCAACAATTTCTCGCTGGTTCCTTCACCATCTTCTTGCCTCAGTGGCAAAACAATGAGAGAAAGTGGGAGGGAAACTGACGTGGGGGTGGGTAGTTATTGGGATTGGTGGTTATTGGTGTTGGTTTTGTCTATTATGCCCTTATAATTAAGTCTCCAATGAATTCAATTGGGTGTACAATTTTGGAAATGAAAAAGCATGACAAAAAAGGGAGACACCAAAGTGGTGCTCTCCCTTTATATATTAGAATAGATACCTCCCCGAACTTCGTTTTTAGGTTTCGAACATTACATAGCAACTTTTTCTTATGTTGTTTCTTTCCAGAGCTCTTTACCTTCAAGTTTTTTACGATTCGTTCAAGATTTCAAATTTCAGTAACTCGTTTCAATTTCTTTTCTTAATAAAAGTTATTCGTTCGTGGTTGTTTAGCATTGATCTCTCATTTATTTTTCATCTCAAGTAATAGAAAGCATGTTTCAAACTAGGGTTTTTCTCGTTCCACATTCAATGCATAGTGAGTAGTCATATAGTTAGGGTTGTGGGGTGATTAGCACATCGTGGCCAAGTCGAATACTTGTTGCTCCGTTTTCAAACTAACAATGAAAAAAGCAATTTTAGGTTAATAAAGAACATTCATTAGACTAACCCAGACATTGTCGGAGCCCATGCGAACGGGGGATTGGGGAACAAAACTCATTCCCTAGTGCGCATGGGTATATGGCGACCATTAGGGTTCGCAACTTTAGGGGTATCTTTTTCTCTCTAGAGTCTAATGTTTTTAAGAACACCAAATGGAGCAGATAAGTCCGGCTTGGTTGCGAGTGCTATGAACCCTACGACCGTACCTCCTTTTTAATTCTCGAGAAGAACTTGTTATTTTTTAGGCTCTTAGCTTAATTAAATCTCAATCAACCGATAAGGGGTGGCTACCTAAGAGCCCGTTAAATTAGAAAAACCCAAGTTTTTAAGTCAGCAAGCACTACTGTCTCTGTGGATTCAACTCCGGTCTTACCAGATATTGTGCTACGTCGGTCTCCACCCTACGCTTGGGGCAACCCATTAATTTAGGACTAGGAAATCGTCAAACAGTGTACCCACAAGGTACCAAACTATTTGACTGATACACCAACATATAATCTTTAGTTCTTTTCAGATACTTAAGTATATGTTTCACCGCAGTCCAATGCTCTTGCCTCAACAGATAATTGAGGCAGATGTTGGGTGACGTAGGCAGCGCCCCTCTCTCTATGGTCGGTCACAGTGGAGCTTGCCTCATGGAGGCGAGCCTTGACAATCTCCTTGTTCTAGCCTCCAAACCACATACCTCCTTGGGTACTGAACAGGGTACCCAGGCCCTGCTCCCGACCTAGGTATCATGAGAAGTCTTGAGGGTCGCCAAACTCATGAGAGCCTTATTTGCTGTATGGAGAGCGGACATGGTTGAGCACGTTATTAAGCCTCGTAGTGTCATATTTTGGGACTCCGTGAAGGAGTTCCCAATATGAAATTCCATGAAGTCTAGAGTGCTCGCATGGTATGAGAAGTCATGAATCCAGAGGAGCCTGCTTGCCTTACCCATGGGGTATTGGACCCGCCGGTAAGTGCCACATTGCGATCCTCTTCCGAACACCCATAGTAACAAAATGAAACAACTTTGATCTTGTTAAAGCATTCAACTCAAAACCAATTAGCAATTAATGAAGAGGCCTCCCAAGCTCATACACTAGTTTTGGAGGTTATGATTAACCAATGTGGGACAAGCTCTAACACCAATGGCACGTGTGACCCCTACCCCGCATATGGACAGGTAAACAAATAATCCTGAGGTATGGATCACAACCAATCAAAAGAGTGTTGTCCAAAAGTCTTTGTAAGGCTACCTCTCGTACCATGCTAAAGCACCAATTGTCCCCAAAGCTTAGGCTGTTAGGAAATGGGCCTAACAACGTACATCACCCGCCTCAAGTGCAACCTCGTCTTGCATGTCTAGATGCAAACATCCATATTCCATACATACTTCGAAAGAATGCAAAGGGGAGAAACATAATGCAAATGGGGAACAAATATTGCAAACAGAGAGCTAAACCCAAGACCACCCGCCACTGAGCAAAATATAACTTCTAACAAATCTTCCGGAGTACAAAACTACAAGGAACATATTTACATAAAAAAGTGTGAAATCTATTGCCAAAATTATACAAGACAAAAGCCAGAAACACATTACAAAAAACAACGCTAATCACTTTGATAATGACATATCAGTGGAACGGTTTTAAAGGATTCTTTTTTTCTTTTTTTCTTTTTTCTTTTCTTTTCTTTTTTTTTTTTTTGGGGGGGGGGGGGGGGGGGGGGAATACAACAAAACCTGAAAACATGCCCAATGACTGATGTGACTTTATAATGAGCAGAAAATCCTTGAAACATTCCATCAAATTCATGGACCTCAGTACTGCCCCTTCTTGTTGACATCTGCATTCAAAAATCCCTCCAAATCATACACAACCAAATTTTCAGCCAATGGGAAATCTAAGGAACTCAGCCATTCTAAGTTAGCCAACATATTTCCATCCATCCTTCCTGATAGATGCAATAAATTGTGCACAATAAGCACCGGCTCTAAACATGTTACGTTCTTATCAAAGGAATGAGAAAATTAAAAAGGTTTTTGTTAGTGATAGCAAAAGGCTACCACCCAAAAAATGATACATGGTGATATCGTTTTTCACTTCTAGTCGCAAGCAAGGTAAATTCCACACCATGCAGAAGTAAATCACCAGAAACTAAAATTAAAGATGCTAAACTCCTTGCAATAGATCCTTTAATTGTAAGGCTACGGGGACTATATCATATGCTAAGACCGCCTTTTTGATAATTAAGCCCATATGCATACATGATGTAATAAGCGTTGGCCTTCTAGTTGTGAGGCACAAAATAAGAGAGGGAGGGTGACATCAGATTAGCAAATCATCCTTAACAAAAAGATTTATCTAGGGTGATGTAAAATACACTTTGTTGTTCATCGAGGAGAAAAGTGTTTAGAATTTCTTAATTAACCCCAACATGCACATTATAGTTATATAAGATAGAATGACCGAGTACAATGACAACAAAACCCTCCTTATACACTAAAACTTGTGGAATGTATTAGTGGGATGGTCTTCTGGTAATATGACAGGAACTACAATAGCTTCATACCACTGGAGGTGGAAGAGAAGAGAATTAGAGATGGTTTAAGGCGATACATTAGACCTATATCATAGGACAAGTGGTAGCTATGATATATTATCCCCATACGTGTCCCTGCAATGTCCCTCCCGTGTCTCCACTGTGTCCCCCTAAAAAATTTTATTCAATTTATTATACACATACACACCACATGGAGTGTCCCATACGTATTTTCCCGTCTCCCCCGCGTGTCCCCTTGTCAGACATGGGTACACGCCGGCCTCTAAGAGTGTCGGTGCTTCATAGGGTATATGCAATTTAACCTTGTGGCCCGCACCTTCACCAAGCGATACCCATTTGTATACTTAATGAATTGAAGAAAACGACAGTAAGAATTGCCGCAACTAATTGTCGCACGATAGTGGGGGCTTGCCTCTCTGGCGTGTATCAATAGCCTCCTTCACAAGTATTGATACTTAGAGCTGCCAAGTGATTACCAACAGAAATCAACGTGGTCACTCTCTTTGAATTTCTTATTTCACTATGCTAAGACTTGTTTGCCACCAAAGACTAACAATCACCTATTAGTTCACTATATGCAAGAAGCCAAAACTAACCATCACCGATTAAACATTTTAAGCCAAACAACGCGTGATGACTTTCTTAGCCATCTAATAGAACCCATCCCTTTTCTTCGTGTGAACTAATGGCTAGATACCAAACAAGCCACCTTCCTTGGCTTGTCACATGTGACATGTCTAAGCCAGAACTAATTCCGAATTAATCTGTTCCCTTGGGTGGACTTTTACCCAACAGGAGAAAAGTAGATAAAGACTTTGATTCCATTGTACATAACAAGCCAAAACGTTGATGGAAATGCAATTGAGAACAATTTCAGTATCCTGCCCAAATGAGAATCAGTTGATTCCGTACAAGACTCTTTATTAATTTTACTTCACATACTCATTGTGAGACCAATGTCGATTCCGACCCAGTAAAATTTTTCCCCAGCAACCACCAGAGGAAATGAATAAGAAAATACATATTCAACTCTATTGAATTTAATCAAACTACTAGGGAAACGCAAAGGGCAACAAATGAAAAGGACAAACTAGGGTTTGTATTGGGAAAAAGAAGATTTCACATACTTGGCCACCAGAAAGAACAGAGGCAATGGAGACAGCAATACTGGGCTTCTCGGCTACCTGCGGAATAGTTTTCAAAAATGAAAAACAGTAAATAAATTAGTGGAAAACTTCTCGAATGGACGTAGCAAAAAGGTCTTAAATGTATATTCTCCTGTTCAATTTTATTTTTCTCACCATGAGAACTTTGGGAGCCATCTCTCTCTCTCTCTCTCTCTCTCTCTCTCTCTCTCTCTCTCTCCTTTTAATATTCAAATCAAAAATCGGATCCTGAACTCTTGAACGCGCAGAGTAGTCGCCGGTCGCGATAGTTGTTTTTGGGTTAATTTCAGTAACACCTCCACGACTATGAGAAAGTATCACTTAATAAACCTCAACTAAAAAACCGGTCAAACAAACCCCTAGGTTTAAGTATGCACCGTCGGCACTGTCACTCCCTTCGTATAGTTTCCTTCTACCATTTAGTGTTTGCTGATGATTTGTTTGTCCTTTGTGGTGCTATTGGTCCCTCTTTCTCTCTTCTTAATCAATTGCTTAAGAAATTTCATGCCTATTCTAGGCTACAACCAAATATGGCTAAGAGCTCAGTTTTTTTTGTTGGGGTTTCTGAGGAGATTAAGGGATCCTTAAAATACATTCTTTCTATTCCTGAAGCTAGTCTTCCTGTAAAATACTTATGCGTACCCCTTATCTCTACAAGGTTAAAAGTTGTTGATTATTTAGTACTTTAAAAAAAAAAGATTCTAATAAAACTCCATGGGTGGCCCCACATGTGGTTGACTTATGGAGGGAGAGCCTAACTTGTTCAATCTGTGTTGTTTAGTATTCTAGTTTATTGAAGCTCAATCTATGTTGTTTATTATGCAGGTCTATTGGAGCTCTATCTTTATTATTCCTAGTAAAATAGTGAAGGAGATTAAAAGTACTTTGATGGGCTTTCTCTGGTCAGGATTTGATCTGAATCACAAAGCTGCAAAGGTTAAATGAGAGCATGTTTGTTGTCCAAAAGAAGAAAGGGACCTGGGTTTTAAAAGAATCAAAGAATGGAATAAAGCAGCAATGATGTGACACATATGGGCTCTGAGCATGAAAGCTGACACTCTATGGGTTAAATGGATCCATATTTACAACATCCAGGATCAGAATATATGGGCTATAGAGGTCCCTAGTGATGCCTCCTAGACCATCAGAAAAGTGTTTAGAATTAGCGAGTTGGGATAACCTCTGATCCAATACAAGGTTGGCAATGGACAAGGGACTTTCTTATGGCATGACAATTGGCATCCCTTGGGACTTTTACACAAGCAATTTGGTGAAAAGGTGGTCTTTAGTATGGGGAGATCCCTTCAAGCTAAGGTCTCTTCCATTATTTACCAAGGAAAATGGAGATGGCCTAGAATCCGCAATAGGGTCACTCAAGAGATAATCAGGCACACACCTGTTGAGCTAAAGCTTGACAGTTTAAGGGAAGATTATGTTGTTTGGTTGCTTCATCCAAGTGGCAAATATTCAGTTGCATCTGCGTGGGAAGTTCTGAGAAGTAGAAGACCAAGTATGCCATGGGCACCAATTGTTTGGTCCAAGCAAATGGTCCCACGGTGAGCTTTTGTGCTTTGGTTGGTAGTTCAAAATAAGATGAACACTAAGAATAGATTAGTGAGGTGGGGAATGCATGTAGAAACCCATAAATTTTTTATATTTTCTTTAATCGTTTAAATATGAGGGAGATCATATTTTGATGTTGTAATGATCATTTAAGGTGTTGGTTGCAAGTGGGGTTCGATTCGATGACCGTCAGTAAAAATTTTAAAATTTTCTTCAGCCAGTACTAGTACTGCATTTTCCCAGTACCGGTACCTGTCGTCCAGAGTTGATCCATTTTGGCATTTTGGGTTCCAATACCGGTACTACATTTTCCCAGTACCGGTACCCGCTATTGTTTTTTAGAAAATTCAACATGCTTTTTGGACTACTATAAATACACCCCTTTACCATTTTTCACACTCAAACCCACGAAATAACCATAGAAACACCCCCTCTCACCCACCCCACTCCAATCTCACTTAAAACTCTTGATTTTAACTTCAAATCTTCAAGATCCAAGGGATTCCTACCTCAAACTAGCTTGAATCTTAAATTTGGTGGTCAAAGGGTAAGTTTTGTGTCCTTGCTCTCACTCCTTGACCCTCTATCACGTTTTTCTCTCTCTCCTCTTAATTATTTGTTGATCCTTACTTGTTTATCTTATTTTTAGGTTGTATTCTCTTTAGATCTTGTAGCAAAGCTTAGGTGGAGTGTATTTTTGGTGGATTCAACCTCATAGCACTTGGTGTACTTAGGGTTTTGCTCAAAACCCGTTGTGGTAGGGATTTCTTACTCTCTTTTTATATGTGTATGTGATGTTTAAGTACCTAGATCATGCTTTGTTTCATGCTTGAGGTTGGGTTTCGTATTTTGGTCGAATCTGAAAATTCTGCCCATTTTTGAGTTTCAGCCCAATATCAAACGGACATAACTTCTTTGTCCGATGTCCATTTCATGCAAATTTTATATTGATTCGAAGATCTTGAAGTCATCTTTCATTTGCCGTTGGAATCACCTAAAAACTCTTAGTACACAGAAAGTTATGACCATCTGAGTAGAGGTGTGTCAGTCCGTCAATGTCGGTTGGCTATTCCTAAGATTGTTTTGTTCCGTGTTATGACTCCCTATATAATTAGAATGTATTTAAGTCACTCTCGAATGTGATTGGTTGTGTCTTAATGACTCGTATACTCGTGCCTCGTCTTGTTGAGCTCTCTAGGTTCCTTGGTGCTTGTTCTACAAGATTCTCGTTTAGAACCTAGCGGGTGGTGTGTCGTGGAATCATTTGTGGGTACAATACGCGACGTAGGGTGTCGTGATGGACTTGGAGGAATAACGTGATCTCAAGGTACTTATTAGTGTACAATGTGACAACTTGACTATTAGTGCCGTGTAGTACGAGGAGTGAGTTGAGAATAAGATGGAAATACGAGTTGATATGTTAACCACCTATTTGATATCATTATTTTTTTTAGCTACATTCTTGAAATTAGAATCTTGGAAGTACGTAGGACGAAATGTAAAATGGATGTACGGGATCACGAGTACTCAGAATATATTGTGGGCATATGGGGCCCTAAGACCCGGAATGTAAAATGGATGTACGGGGTCACTAGTACCCGGAATATATTATGGGTATATGGGGCCCAAAGACCCGAAAAGTTTCATATGTTCACTATTTGATGAGTCAAGGGAGAATGAATTTGGACGTATGTTGGAGATCTTTGGAAGACGTACGGAGTTCTCGAGACCCGGAATGTAAGTCTTGTAATACGGTAACCCATGTGGTGTTATACTGTAACGCAATGAGTGGAAATACAAAAGGGTGGAGATTGGCGATAGTGAGCCGGGTCGAGATTTACTAGAGTTGTCAATGTCTTATGAACTAGTTGGTAAACTCATGAATTGATTGTTATCCATCGATTGAGCTATATCTCTTATTTTCATCCTTATGCACTTATCATCATATTTACATATAACTTGAGTAGAGAATTTCCTACTGGGCTAGTGTAGCTCAACAAAATCCTTCTTTTCAAGTCTAAATGCCGGGCAATAGATTTCATGCTATGGTGTGATTGGACACGAAGATTTTTGGAAGCTAATTTGACTTAGTTACTCACTCATATTTGTAATAGACTATCTTTTGGTTAAAGATGACTTTGTAACTGTGGGTACACAGCCCGAAAATTTTTGTTACGAAAAATTTGGGTGCGGCCCTCTTTAGGAAAGCGCGGCTAAACGCTTTGATTTAGAGTCACCACTCGGGTTTTAGCGGTGAAATACCTAAGGAACCGAACTTGAAATGCTTTGCTACGTTGTTTGATTTTGAAAAGGCGTAGAATGGTCCGTCATTACCTTCGATATCTGAGGTTCGGGAGCCAGGTTACGAGAGGGGAAGGGTTTTATGGCACCCCTCTCGCCCAATCCGGAAATCGGTCTCTACTCAGGCATTTTGTAAGACATTTGCATTTTTCTCTCATTAGCCATTTTTTTAACCAGTTAGGGCGGGGGAAACAGTTAAAGGGGGTTTAAAACTGTAACAAGTTGCAGTTATGTGATAGAATATTTATGGGGATGATTTTGCTTGGAACAATAAATATAGATTAAGAACAAGCACTGGGAGCAGTTTGAATGAATTAGAGTACGCTAATCCGAAGGGATGTGAGCAGGCAGCACACCAGTATGCACTAACTAGGCCACTGCATACTAACATGACCAGTGCACGCCACTTCTTGACTGGTGCACTGCACTTATCATGGACTCACAGTCTTTGTTTGTAACCCTCTGGGCTCTAGAAAGGGCCAGCTCACACCCAGGACAAACCACGCAGCCAATAGAGCGGCAGTTATATAGTTACGGACAGATGATATGGCTTCAAGCAAAGATAAATGAGCAGAACACCCCATAAACAGTGTGGGGAAATAACAAGAGGAGTGAAATCGATACTTTGGAGTCTCAAATCGACTATCAGTTAATCCCTGGAGCGTCGTCGAACATTGGTGTAGGGATTTCAGGCAGTGGTGACGGCGATGGTGGCCATGTAACAAGGTCCGGCGATAGCGACGGGCGGCGTACGCCATGAACGGTGGGGTGTACGCCGGCCATCATGGAGTCAGCAAGTCTACGAGTTAGTCGACTGGACTTCCAAAGTGGTGTGGAGGGCTTAGTGGTGACGGGTATAGGTTTGGTCGGGGGCGGCGGTAGTGATGGTGATCGGTCGGAGACGCCTTCGAGAGATCCGGCAAGGGGCAAAGGTCCTGTAGTCGCGGAGGAGGTTGTTGGAGGGATACCAACAGGGGTGGCTGTGTTTAGGCCAGCAGTGGGGTCCTCAGCGCATACACCCATTACGCGTGGGGACTTTGCAGAGTTCGTGTCAGAGGAGGAACTTGGGCGGTTGCTCCGGGAGAATCCAAGGGTTGTGTCGACAGTGATAGCGGCCCAAAAGGATAGACAGAGGCAGATAGAGCGGGCTCAAAAGAAGGAACACCTGAGAACTGAGGCCGAGGGGGCTAGAGTTGAGGAGGAGGCCTTCATCCGAAAGACTGAGGCGGCCGAGCAGGCCCAAGAGGAGCGGGGCTGGGCTCATGAGCGTGCGGTGACACTAGCAAAGTCCATACGGGAGGCACCCCATCTGAGTTTGTGGCGGAGGCCTATGTCCCACCGGAGCCACACCTGTTTGTACTGTCCGGGGTTGAGAGCTACGTGCCCCGACAAGACAACTATGATGTCGAGCTCATTCTAAGAGATCCTGAGAGGCACTTGTCCGTGACTTGGGCTCAGGTATACCTTCAAGCTTGCTTTTAGCTTTCAATTTTATATTGCCATATCTGCATGTGTCTTGCTATGTATGTACTTTGCACTTCAAATTGAACTTGATAATATGGTGGCACCTGTACCTTGAAACTTATTTCGACAGATAGAAATCCTAAAAAGTAATTGAACTTCATTGTAGAATGCTTCGAACCTCGATGAAAACTGCTAATAATGAACTTGAATCGACCTGTAGGTTGCCTCGACTGATAATTGTAACCATGGAACTTTGAATTCAACTAATAAGATGCCATGCTTGCTTGATTCAACTGAATAATACCCTTGAAAAGATAATTGGTTGAAAAAGTGCCTCAACAATAGTACTCGATTAAATAGAATGCTTTGAATCAACCGTGGGATGCTCATTGTGCACTTGAACTTGTTCGTAGGACATTTGGTAGCTTGAACCTATCTGTAGGACAAATTCTTTGACATAGCAGTTGTTTAAACAAATATCCGGTAGTTTGATCGACTGAGGAATGCCTGTAGATAACTGTTCGACCAATAGAAAACCCCCTGGGTACTTGGATTGACTGATAAAATGCATGATAGCTTGAATAGTATTCCTTTAGCAATATGACTTTGTAATTTGGATCTAATTGCTTTTTAACTTAGATTGAAACTTTCCTGTTTTGTCTGTTGTGTTGTGTAGAGAGGAGCAGCTAGCACACGGGGGCACGGCGGTCCTGCTAGCTCGCTTGAGCTATACAGAGAGTTGCCCGAGTGGGTTAGAGCCTTGGTTGATGCTGGAGGAGAGCCTATCCCATTTGACTCGGGGATACATGACGACTCTGAGGCGCTGAGGTGGTTCTTGGGACGAGAGCCAGAAGGTAGTTTAGAGACAGTCCCCCATGACCAATTCCACAGGTACCTAAAGGGTAGAGTCCCGACCATAGAGCAGGAGGAGGAACAGATGGCGAGGACCTATTTGTTGTACTTGTTCGAGGCTACGCTGTATCCCAACAAGCAGGCCACAGTGCACTTGACTTACTTGCCGGCCCTCTACGACTTGCGCACAACTGCCAGATACGATTAGGGAGGAGCCACTTTGGGGACCTGTTATGGCTTCATGGGTGAATTCTCGCGAGGTAAAAAGGCGACTGCTGGATACTAGAGGGTGTGGAAGGTAAGCAATAACACTTGTAGTTTAACTTTCATGTATTCTTCCTTCCTTTGAAGTATGGCTACTATACTGATGCTTTGATTGTTTGAAACTTGCAGCTATGGGCCTACGAGGTGCTGAAAATGTACCCTCCGGAGAAAAAGTGCTCGGACCTGAGGATGCTTCCACATGCCATGATATGGGGGCCGCTGTACAAGGGTAAGAAGAAATCGAGAGGGAGTCTCCGTGCTTTCAGGGCGTACCTCGACGAGCTGTCGGGTACTCAAGTAAAACACAACCTTTATTACGGATCACTGTCTTTGAATTGCTTTAATGATGTCACTGACCGACTGTTTGCTTTGCAGGTAGAGTGGGATCCATGGAGAAATTCTGAGGCTGAGCCTGAGTATCTTGCGCAGAGTAGAGTGGTGGCTGCAAGCCGAGTGCTACTAGTGTCGGCCTTCGAGTGGCAGTTGTACTTGGGTGATCGGGTGACACGTCAGTCACTTGATTCGTCTGAGTTTATCACGCCCGGGCCACTTCCACCTCGTGCTTCACACACAGACCAGTACACCTTGGCTGAGCTGCAGCGTTTTACCGTTCCGACGGATCTAACAGCCTTCTTGAGGCCTGAGCGAAATTATACTACTTACCAGAGGCAGTACTTGGCGAGGCTGCTTAGGGTGATGGAGCACAAAGCCATAGAGAGTGAGGCCCTGGAGGCTGGAGAGGAGAGACGGGATCGGAGCAGTAGGGCTTCCCGCTCGAGAGAGAAGAGCGGATATGCATCAACGACAGGCCTTCCCTGACTTTCTTGGACACTAGCAGTGCGGGACGCACAGGGAGAGGCGGCCACAGTTTAGTTTGAGCCCACTAGGACAGAGCCAACAGAGATCACAGGACCGGTATGATGTTCTTTCAGCTCTTGCACTTTTCCTTTGAATCATGCTTGACATGCATATCTGGTTTGCATTCTGATTTCGAGAAAACTGTAATATAGGCCCCGATGGAGTGGGTGCGGGAGGCGGTGCGCTTGATGATGGCCATGGAGAAGGAGTTCCATAAGATAGCTGGTGGTGCTTCCCTGCAGCTGCACTACCCACCGCCAGCTTCAGCTCCTGCTATACAGCCCCAAGTATTACTTTCCATTCTGCTTTCGATAGAATTGCTTTCAATATTTCCTGCACTCAGCATTTCAACATATACAATATGTACAATAAATGCTGAATGACTAAATGAAAAATGTAGTGACAGGCTAGGGCGGCTCCTAGGAGGAAGAGCGTGTGGCCTCCACCATAAAAAAAAGTGGTGCCAAGCACCTAGCGGCCAGTGGGGAGCACACAGAGGGGAGCGGAGATAGTCCCCATTAGCGACGAGCCACAGTTCCGTCAGGAGCTGAGGAAGAAGCCTGCAGAGAAGAGGCCAGCTGAAGGACCACAGCAGAAGAAGAGGAGGGAGGAAGAAGAAGAAGAGGAAGAAGAGCAATTGTCTTTCAGCAGCGGCTCTAACTCTGCCAGAGATCCCAGGTTTCGGATGGACCCACGGGAGGCAGAGGATGATGACGACAACGATGACCTCGAGGACCTCTTTGACAACTGAGGGCTATTACTGAGTCTCTGTTTACTTTGCTGTCTTTTGATTTGATACTTTCTGGACATTTAGGTATAGCTGGGGTCTGCGTGCCTCTTGACTTTTTAAGCGAGTGTGCCTGGTACATTTTGATTCTGCTTGGGCCGTAATGCTGCTTTGATACATTTCCACCTCTTACTTTTGGATATTCGACCTGATTATGGGCACACGCCCCAAGAAATCGCCCGATTTCGGTTTGCAAGGATTGATTGGTTTGGGGGCGGCCCTCTTTATAAAAAGTGCTGCGAAACGCCTCGATTCAGAGTCGCCACTCGGGTTTTAGCGGTGAGGCACCCAAGGAACCGAACTCGAGAACGCTTGCCACGTTTGCTTTGATTTGAAAAAGGCTTTGATTTGATTTGAAAAAGGCGTAGACTGGTCCGTCGTCACCTTCGATATCTGAGGTTCGGGAGCCAGGTTACGAGAGAGGAAGGGTTTTATGGCACCCCCTCTCGCCCAATCCGGAGATCGGTCTTTACTCGGGCATTTTATAAAACATTTGCATTTTTCTCTCATTTGATCATTTTTAGCCAGTTAGAGCGGGGGAACAGTTAATGGGGGTTAAAACTGTAACAAGTTGCAGTTTAAATGACAAAAATGTTCATGGATGATGATTTGCTTGCTTGAATAGAATTAAACATGAAAGCATAGATTGAGAACAAGCACTGCAAAGAATTCAACGGGGTGATGTACGCTGCTTGTCGGGTGTGTGAGCAGGCAACATGCTGGCACGCAATGGCCAAGCCACTACACGCCAACACACCCTTCGCACGCCACCTTAAAGCTGGCGTACACTACCTTGCTGATTTCTTACTGTTCTTACTCTCAACCCTCTGGGCTCTGGAATGGACCAGTGCACACCCAGGACAAACCACGCAGTTGATAACATAGTTTAAGTACAAGTACAGAGATGAGAAATGGCTAAAAGCCAAGAAAATAGCAAAGCAAACCCCATAAATAGAGTGGGGAGGAATAAGAGGCCAAGATGGAAATATGATGCAAGGGCCATGCACTGGTCCGTGACGCTCGTGCCGTACGCCAGCTTATGGAACCCGTACGCCAGGCGTGCACGTTACCCAGTGTTTGGCTTTACATCATCTGGGTTCTGGAACATGACCAGAAATACCCCAGAGGCCTTAAAAAGCAAGAAGAATACAGGTATTGTGTGCTACAGTTACACAACTCTAATGTACAGAAAGCAGTAAACTGGTTATTAGCATGCTCGAGGTGCTGACAGAAAAGAAATAAGCAATGAATGGACACTCCATGATCCCTACACCAGCAATGCCCATACAGCCACAGGTGGCGTACGGCTTAGTGAAGCTGGCGTGCGCCATGGCGTGTCCCTTACGACTGATTTATTTTACCAGAGAGGGGTCTGGACTAGTATCAGTTACTAGCCAGAACCCTTCTGGCTCCCCTCAGGGGCTGGAAACAGAAAGCAGCACAAATGTGGTATACTTTTGGTGCAAAGGGATGGAAGGATGTGAGCTTTGGGGGTTGAAGATGGAGGATGTATGATGACTGGTCAGTGGGAGGGGTGTATGAAGCTTCTCTATCTGTCACTCTTACAATGGGAGAGCAAGAACAAGGGAGAAGAGAGAAAAGAACTTGGTTCCTTTAATATGGTTAACCCTTGCAAATGAATGCAAGGGTTGACATTTATAGAGGAGAGAGGCTGGAATCAGTGGTGATCAGCTGGGGTTAGGGGGGTTGGGTTAGGTTAGAGGGAACCTCCCATGCATTTAATGCATGGGACTTGCTTGATGGGCAATGTAGGAGAGAGAGGGGGACGTCCCCTGCAGAATGCAATGATCAAGGGGCTCTGCACTGTACTCTGGTAGTTACAAAGTTTCGAGCACGTGACAGAAAAGCGGTGATTTGACCGGCCTTGATCCTCCGTACGCCACCTATATGCCACCGTGCCCCAGGTCAAACCTAGTCAACGGTCGATGTCCGACACGTGGCAATTTCCTGGTGCACGCCAAGCAAGAGCTGGCGTAAGCAAGGTTCGGTTTTGCTGAAGCTTATTTGGCTCTGGGTTTGAAGGGTTTGAAGGGGCTTGAAATGGTTTGAAAGAGGAGGGTCCAACACTCAAAACTCACGACCTTCCATCGACCTTGGAGAGTTTTCAACTGCTTATCATCATAGGGGTAACAAAAGACCGCAAACGTGCTGATCTAGATAATCCAGAATAGGGTGTCTACACTGATGGTCTATAATATCTGCATTTTTTGTTTATTGATTTCCTTTTTAATGGATCTTTGGCAAAGGAAACGCATAAACCGTCCGCAATGTCTATCATGCATTGATGAATGATCTGAATCGACAAAAGACACTCGCACGCGCATACGATTGACTTAGCTCAAAGAGAAAAGGGGTAGAAATGCCCTAGGGTACGACACATATCCCGGAACACGCGAAAAATAAAGAAATTAATGGGCCAAAACTCAAAATTCTCCAAATGAGAGAAACTGACACTCTTGAGAGATTAAACAGGCGTATAGTGACCTGTACAGATTGATAGAACCGGAGAAAACGCCCGGAAACGGGAAATAAACCGAAAAGTACTAGAAATGTGGCAAAAACGGACATAAGACGCAAAGCATGACTTGATATAGTCTCGGACTGAAACCGACACCCTCGCATAGTCACATTTGGCCTACATGGCAAAACTTGGCGAAAGCCCCTAAAACGAGTTTTGACCTCCCGCATCCTTGATTTAAACTTGAAACGGGCCGCCGAGACTTCGAAATCTCCATCGGGCATGGCTTTTGGAATCCAACGCCTCGCTACAGTCTCACACGTCATTTGTGACTTGTAGAAATCAACAAATGGCCAAGGCAAGCTCCGGAACCGAAAACGACCATGCGGAGGTAGTAGCTGCTACAAACTGGTTTCTGGTGAACCTTACTGGCGTACGCCATGAGTTTGGCCCCGTACGCCAGTAGGTGGGGGACACGTATACGCTAGTAAGAAACTGATGTAGGCTAGGTATCTGGGATGCAAATCCACTTGTCTGACCAACTGTCCTTTTTCGGGGGGTTTTTTGTTTTTGCTCTCACACGGCTTGCACATGGTTTCTGAGCCCCCAGAAGGCAGAGTCCTTTGCCATAGTGATACTTTGGATGCTAGTTACTTGTTTGCATGAATCATGTAAAATGCAACGGATGCCATGGCCTATAAAGCAGGTATGGACACATTATGGCATCCACAGCTTCATTGTTTCCCCTTTCTTTAGCATATTTCAGGTCTTCTTATGGTCTGGTTAGCACAATTCCTGTCCGTCGATTGGCTAAACTTTCAATACCACGGCCTTGCTTCATTCCATTATCTTTGATATGTGCCGCTCCGCCCAGCTTTCTTATGGGCTGCCCTCAGGTTTTGGGACCCCAATGTCCATGTCTTCCGCTTTGGTGATGACGAAATATGCCCCACCGTTGGGGAATTCCAGGCGTACCTTCGAACCTACTCGTCTCCGACACTCGTTGTCCCACCGTATCAAGTGAGCATGCCCGGGCTGCTAGCCACCTCGCTCGACATCTCTTGGGGTTTGGCAAACACTATTCTCGAGGGTGGCCAGGTGAACATCATGTGCCTGATTGAAAAATACAGCCCAGACGGCGATTTGGACAGCTAAGCCGTGCAAGTTCGGCGCCGCTTCGCCCTAGTGATCTGTCTGCTAGCTGCATACCTGCTCGTACCTGCTGACGGATGGGTTAGTCCCCCACTTGTGAACGTGGCTGCTCAGATGGGAGCGCGTAGAAATGTGATCACTTTGGTCCTGGCGGAGACACTCTTGGGTTTGGACTTGGAATGCCCAGGCCAGTCAGCTATCTTCAGTGGGAGTCCACTTTTGCTTCAGGTAAACTCACTCAGCTCACATTTTTTTGGTTCTTCGCACATTCTCATTTTACCTCGACACTCGGCTTAAGCTGCTCCCTAGTTCCTTACTTGTCTTTCCACTTAGGCTTTATCGGACTTCTTACTTGTCTTTTCACTTACGCAGCTGTGGCTATCGGACAAGCTGAATCTACTGCATCCACCAATAGCAGGCTGGAATTTGTTTCCAAAGAGGATTCATCAGAGGGAGATGCGGTACCCCGATTTGGACGTAGCGGGCTAGTATGAGTTCATGCAACATATGCAGCCCGACGAGATCGTCTGGAGGTGCCCCTGGTTGGACCTTCCAGACATGGCTGTCCGTTCTGATGGTTTTGATAGGATGGTTATCGCAGGGCTGACCAGCTTCACCTTCTACATTCCTAGTTGCATCCTTCGTCAACTGGGCGCTCCCCAAGAGAACAACCATATCAGTACTGGGAATTTCCGCATTCCTAACTTCAATGCTCAGACACTCAACGGCTATCAGAGGCACTGGGGCCTTAGGGTCCTTCAGGCAGAAGCATTGGATTTCACCTCAAGGCTGAGAAATCGATATAGACAGTGGCTGAGAGCAGATGTGCACGCAAGAGAAAATATCGACTGACTCTGAACCACTTTGCTATACTTAGAATAAGCTGTGAGCTGTTAAGCTTCTCAGGCATTTTGTTCTGTTTTTCATACTTCACTGTTTTAAGGCTTTTATACTCAGCTTGTGTATTAGAAATAGCAATTTTGCAATAAAGTTGAAAGATGAAGGGTTTCCCCCTTTTGATTTTCCAACGTAGCTTTGACTTGCTCTCGGACTTTTCGGCCTTTGATGCGAACCCAAAATGTCAAGCCATGGATCGGATTGATACAATATGACCGGGTCTCAAGGTGAGACTGCCTATGTATCCCTTTTCAGGGAATCAAGTCAGAACATAGTTCAGGCAAAGGTTCGCTTGTGTATTTTACCTCTCCTTTTACGCTCTAACTTTTGCTTAGAACTGCCTTATCAGGTTTTCGGTCTAGCGAGCTTTCGACTTTTTCCTAATTATTTTTGCCTAGACCGCCTCCTTAGGTTTTTAGTCAGCAGGCTGCTCTAACTTTTGCTTGGAATTGCCCACCCTTGTGGTTCTCGACCCAACGAGCATCTCTTAAGGGTAATAATGCTTGAGCTGATCCAGGTTGACCAGGGTATTGAATTCATTTCCGTTGAGATCGATGAGCATAGCAGCACCCCCAGATAGAATGGTCTTGATGATGTACGGCCTAGAACGCTTCGGTCGGAACTTCCTGTGAGGATCGAACACTAGAGCCCGGATCTCCTTTGTAACCATGTCCCCTTCGACCAAACCTCTAGATTTCACCTTCTTGTTAAACACCCGGGCAATTCGACGCTGATACCCTTGAACATGATACAGTGCATGGAGTCTTCTCTCGTCAAATAACATGAGCTCGACAAACCTTCGACTCAGCTATTCAGCTTCCTCAAGACCACTTTTCGCCATGATTCTCAAAGATGGAACTTCAAGCTCAATGGGTAGTACCGCCTCCATTCCATAGACTAAGGAAAACGGAGTTGCACCTGTGGAAGTGCGGATTGATGTATGGTACCCCCAGAGTGCCAGAGGTAGTAGCTCATGCCAATCCCTTGCAGATTCAACAGTCTTTTTAATGATCATCTCGACATTTTTGTTCGCGGCTTCGACTGCTCCATTTGTTTATGGACGATAAGTCGTGGAATGGTGGATCTCGATCTTGAACTCCTCGAATAACTCCAAAACCCTACCTTTGAAATGACTTCCGTTGTCTGACATAAAAGCCTAAGGAACACCATACCGGTAGATGATGTTCTTTCGAATAAACTGCGTGACTTGGACCGTTGTCAGGGTTTTGTAAGATTCAGCCTCAACCCACTTAGTGAAATAATCAATTGCTACCAGTATGAACCTGTGTCCATTTAAAGCAGAAGGTCTGATCATTCCGATGACGTCAATCCCCCACACCGAGAAAGGCCAGGGCGAGGTCATGCCATATAGCTTAGACGGAGGAACGTGCTGCAAGTTGGCATGGATTTGACATTAATAGCAACGCCGCACGTAGTCGATATACTGTGACTCCATTGTTGACCAGTTATAGCCCTACCTGAGGATTTTCCGTGCAAGCATAACACCACTCATGTGAGGACCACAGACTCCTTCATGGATCTCCTCCATTACCCATGTTGCTTCGGCGCCGTTCACGCACAGCTTGTGCATCTCGCAGTGAGACCTTCGATACAGCTTTCCCCCACAGATGATGTACTGAGCAGCCAGACGTTGCAGGGCAATTCGATCCTTCTTAGTGGCCTCGGCGGGGAACTCCCCATGCTCTACAAAGTTTTAGATATCATGGTACCAGGGTAGGCCATCATCGACATCATCAATGGCGTTGACATATTCGTATGTGGGCAAGTCCCTCTATTCGATCACAGTCGGCCGCATCCTAACCCATATCGGAAGCTCAATCATTGAAGCCAAAGTCGCCAAAGCATCGACGAATTGATTCTTCAAACGTGGAATATGGGTGAAGGTCACTTTATTGAAGCGAGGAATCAGTTCTTCCAAATCTTGGTGATAAGGCTTCAGCTTTTCCTCACGAACCTTCCAGTCTCCATTGGCTTGAGAGACTACCAAATTTGAGTCTCCGATTACTTCAAGTTTCTTGACCCCCAAAGCAATTGCAGCCTCCATTCCAACAATGCAGGCCTCGTACTCAGATTGATTATTGGTGACATCAAAATTCAGTTTGAATGCGAGCGGAATATGAGCACCAGCAGGCGTAATCAGCAGCACTCTGATTCCAAACCCTTTCTGATTAGCAGCCCCATCAAAATAAAGCGTCCACACTTCCTCGGTTACAGTCAACACGTCCTCGTCCGGAAAAGTGAAGTCCACATCCTCTGGCCCTTCCACCGGGTGATCAGCCAGGAACTCCGCCATAGCACGGCCCGTCACCGACTTCCTCGTGACATGTTGGAGATCGAATTCAGCCAGTAGAAGCAACCAACGTGCTAACTTATGGGTGAGCACTGGTTTCTCGAACAGATACTTGATAGGGTCCATTCGAGAAATCAGTTTCACCGAATAGGCTAGCATGTAGTGTCTAAGCTTTTTGGTAGCCTAAACTAGTGCCCAACATGTTTTCTCTAAAGGGGTATAACGCTCCTCGCATCCTACCATTTTCTTGCTCAGATAGTAGATGGCTCTCTTGGCTTGGTTGTCCCCTTCCTACGCTAGCAGACATCCCATGGCCGTCGGAGTTACAGATAAGTATAGAATCAAAGGTTGACCCGGCGTAGGTGGCATTAGCACTGGGGGGTTCTGCAAGTACCTCCGAATGGACTCAAAAGCAGCTTGGCACTTGTCTGTCCACTCAAACGGGACGTCCTTCTTGAGTAGTCGAAACAACGGCTCGCAAGTGAGAGTCAGCTTGGCGATGAATCTGCTGATGAACTGAACCTTTCCTAGAAAACTTCGCACTCCCTTTTCAGACCGCGGGGGCTCCATTTCGAGAATTGCTTTGATCTTGGACGGGTCTACCTCGATCCCTCTCTTGGTAATCTGAAATCCCAACATCCTGCCTGCTGTGACCCCAAACGTGCACTTTTGTGGGTTGAGACGCATGTTGTACTTGCGAAGCCTCTCGAGAAACTGTCTGAGTGAAGGAAGATAGTCCTTTTCCTCTTTCGCCTTTACAATCATATCGTTAACATACACCTCGACTGTCTTATGGATGAAGTCATGAAACAAGGTCGTCTGAGCCCTCTGAAAAGTGCATCTAGCGTTCTTCAAACCAAATGGCATCTTCACATAGCAGTAAGTTCCCTATTCAGTGATGAACGTTGTCTTCTCCTGATCCTCTAGAGCCATAAATATCTAGTTATATCCTGCGAATCCATCGACAAAAGAGAGCAAGGCATTCCCCACCGTGTTGTCCACAAGCACGTCGATGTGTGGCAAGGGAAAACTATCTTTGGGGCTTGCTTTATTCAAGACCCTAAAGTCAACACAGACTCGAATTCTCCCATCCTTCTTAGGAACGAGCACAATGTTAGCAACCCATTAGGATACTCAGCACCCCTTAAGAATCCTGGATCAATCTACTTGGTTACTTCCTCCTTAATATTCTGAAACCAATTTGGCCTCATTCTACGAAGATTCTGTTTGACAGGAACAGCCCTAGGCATTAACGGAATCCGGTGCTGCACTATTTCAGGGTCGATACCGGGCATATCTGAGTGAGACTAAGCAAAGACCTCGAAGTATTCCTTGAGAATTTTGACTGTACCAGCGTGGTTTTCCGGGGACAGATTGGAACCAATTTGCATCATACGGGGATCATCCTCATTTTTCAAATTTATTGAAATTACTTCTTCTTTTAGAGCTTGAGCATGCCTTCCCTTTTGATGAGGGAACGCAACTTAGCCAGGATGTTCCCGTCGAAGTCGATTCCTTCATTACCGGGGTTGACATAGTTTATATAAAAGTCAACAAAGTAGTCAGAAGTAGGATCATGCATTTCATAAAACCCAGAAGGGTTGCCAAGTACAGTTGACTCAAATTCGAAATAAAAGCTATGACGGGGAGGGCCGAGAGGCATAAACCCCAACTCTGAGCTAGACTTAGACTCGACAGACTCTGTGTCAGATTTAGATATATCATCAATGCATGTTAGATGGGGTGTAAAAATGCAGTTATTAATACTACCCTTTGCCTCGATGATGAGGGAGGTTGGATCCTCGAGAGCGTTTGGAGAGTTGGGCCCGAGCATCAACACTTTAACCCCTTCTTCCTTGCCAACCAAACCTACTTGGGAGAACAGCACTTCCAGGCTCCCCTGATCAAAGGTCCTCAACCAGTCAGCTCGCTCCTTGATCTTGACTAGCTATCTCCTGAATTCTATTCCAGCTAGCTATTCCTTTGCTATCTCCTCCTCATCTTCAGACCAGGTGTCTGCAGTGAAGATCTCGAAGCCTGGCAGCTAAGCCCCAATCACGAGATCCCAAAACGGTTCAAAATGGTTCAGCCTGCCCCAGATAAGTAATGCCTCCTCCTTCACGGATGAAATAGTTGTCAGGGTTACCATAAAGGGTTCGAAGTTTTCCTGTACCTTTCCCCAGTTTGGCCTTTTTGGCAGGGGGAGTGTATCATAGACCAAAGCGGCCTTCGGTAAAGGGAAAGATAGGGAACTTAGCGATCCCCTGCTGGTTAATCCCGAGCCCTAGGCCAGGCATGAATGACATCTTTCTCATGATTTCGAGAGCAGCTGAGCTGATGATAAAGTTGTCATCCATGGCGATGGCAAGGACTGAGCGGGACGTGTCAAAAGAGAAACCTCCAAAGTCTAAGTCTTCTTCTTCGTGCATTATCCCTAAAACAGGTGTCCCATCATCCTTGAGCGGGCGGATCCCAGAATCTCTACAAATGGTTAAGGTCCCAGTAGGAAGCCCCAGCATGACCTTTTGGTGGAGGGTTGAGGGCACAGCCATGATGTCCGACCTATGCAGCCAAGGCAGATTGAAAGTAGTGGGGATGTCGACCACATGAAATTCTAAGTCCATCTCAAAGCCCTCAGCGTGAGCTTAAGCATTAAGGTCCCTTCTACCACACGGCGGGTGTTGTCATAAGCCTTGACCGCCAAGTTCAAAGGCGTGAGATCATTCTTGGTGAGCCCCAGACGGTAAGCAACCCTCATTGGGTAGACATTGATCGCGGACCCGTTGTCAATCAACACGGTTGGCACCCAGTGTCCCTTACATTTGATGGTGATGTGCAACGAGCGATTGTGAGCAGTTCCA
Source organism: Rhododendron kiyosumense (assembly GCA_019656275.1). NCBI lineage: Eukaryota > Viridiplantae > Streptophyta > Magnoliopsida > Ericales > Ericaceae > Rhododendron > Rhododendron kiyosumense. The sequence goes on from BPLS01000707.1 coordinate 2,715,479, forward strand.
TTGACAGGCAGATCTTTTTCGGCTAACGTGACAGAGTGCTTAGAAAACAAAGGCAAGACTAGGGCAATCATGGCTTCGGGGGTGATGTCGGTTGGCACGGTGAGTCAGGCTAGTGTTGCGGACAACCTTTCTCGATGCTCCTTTGATGACAATATCAGACCCCAAACAGAGACAGCGGTAGGGATTCTCTCGAGTTGCTTCTGAATGACATCCTCCTCTGGTATTCTGCTAGGGACGACCGGAGTGTTCTTTTGAGCGGAGGGAACGGCGGGCCTTTGATCAGCAGGATTATATGAGCTTCTGCTTAGCCTCCGAACCTCGCCTTCGAATAAGGTTGAGACACCCAAAGCGTAAGGCTAGGTCGTCGATAGCATAATATCCGGAAGTTCGGGATCGTATCCATAGAGAATCAAAATATAGCTAATTTGGATTGTAGGTTTTATATGGTGGAATCCGGCGTTCAAGACGGCCAACTTGATTTTTCTTTAAAAGTGAAAACTAAGGAAGAGACTAGAAATGCACTTAATAAACTTAAAAGAGGCAAGTCTAGGGATCGTCCATCCCTTGATAAAGGCCGCTACTGGTTCTCAAATATAACTCAAGTAAGAGTCACGACCGCGTGCCCACGCCCGAAAGATTTAACTTTAACGACTATGTTTATCAAGAGATGTGATTTATCGGGACTAAACCAACCTATTTTTGCTAATGTATCTAACACATAGGAGGCCACGAGCCCTTAATATGCCGCTTGCCAAGACCGCTTGACTAAACGACATACTAAGGAGTTAACACCCCTCGCTTAGACCAAAATGGCTAGATTAATTCATTTCCAAACGCCATGATTTTAAGCCCGAATGTTTGAGAACCAAATAACCACCAAAGTCATCGGGAAAGATTAGCCCGAGACTTAGCCAAAAGACTTCTCACACATAGCTAAACGGCTAGACATGGTAAGAAAATGGAGTGAAAGATATAATCGAAGAAAACGAAAATAAACTTGATTTATGCAAAGATCTAAAGAGTAGCTGCAACATTAATAAACGAGAAATTAACATAAGACAAATACTTACTTGAATTCTTAGAGAAAATGACTAGAAAAGCTTGAAGAACAACAATGGTGGAAATCCTAGAGAGAATAAAGACTAAGGCCTAAATCTAACTAAATAGCCCATCATTTTCCATATATGGCATATAAGCCTATTTATAGGCAACTAAAGTTAAGTTACAAAAGACCAAAAAGTCCCCAAAATATCCCAAAAACATTCCACAAGTGGAAACTTTCCATAAATGGAAGGTTGGAAAAGTAGCAAAAACGTGGCTGTGTTCTTCAGTATGAACCGGTACAGCCAAAACCCACTACTAGTTCATGTCTTCAAAAACGCTGAAAAATATAAACTCTGGACAGCATGAACTGGTACAGCCAATTCCCGTACCGGTACAAGCTTGACAGCTTTTTCAGGCAACTTCGTAGGCTCGCTCCGGACACTCCCGAACTCGGATTTAGGCGTTCTTTGAACCGTTGGAAAGCTCTTCGAGTCTACTTTCTAACCCAAGTGGTTTGGATCAAAAGTAATTTGTACACCAAAAGTTATGACGATTCTACCCTCAGCTAGTCGGAAGATGAATTGCTTTGGTAAAATCCTCACTTCTTCAATTTTCTTGACCCTTGGGCGACCTGAGCAACCTCCAAACCATCTCTTGAGCACCACAATGGGGTGGCATGTGGCTTTGAGTACTTGGTTGCACCCGCAGCATTCCTTGGCGTTCAAACGCGCCTTATTTATACGATTTACCTAAAATACACAAAAACCTACCTTACGTGCGATATCACTATAAAAGCTAAATAAACGCAAGTTCAACCAATATAGTACGGGACTAGTCACACCAAATATCTACAATATTGGGAGCTCATCAGCTTCCAACTGATAGATTGGGCGACTGAAAGACTCGGTCGTTCCTCGTAACATTTGCAACCTCCCACCAGGCAGATGTGTCCACAAAATCCCAGAAGTCGATAGGCGCAAGTTCAACCAATATAGTACGGGACTAGTCACACCAAATATCTACAATATTGGGAGCTCATCAGCTTCCAACTGATAGATTGGGCGACTGAAAGACTCGGTCGTTCCTCGTAACATTTGCAACCTCCCACCAGGCAGATGTGTCCACAAAATCCCAGAAGTCGATAGGC
>BPLS01000707.1:2717679-2770244 GCA_019656275.1 Rhododendron kiyosumense
ACTACTTCCAACTTGCGCTTCCCCTTATCGACTGATGCAACGGCTGCTGCTGAGTCTTGTGCCAGAGCTGTATCCCATTCTAGATCCTTCTTTACCAGTCCTTCCCAAAATGTCAGATCCTGAGCAGCAGTTTCCTCAAAAGGTGTCCCCTGGTTGGTGACAAACGACACATCCCAAAAACCTCCGTCCACCAGAGCAGTGTTGACAGTCTAGAGCTCATCCCCTGCATTCATGTCGACAACCTTGTCATCATCCCAAAAATCAACCGGTAGTGGGTTTTTGTTAAGGTCGACGATCTCATCCACCTCCCATAGGTCATCAAGCGGTGCACTTAAAACCATGATCGAACAGTCGTCACTCGGAGCCACCAACGGACGTGGCTGTTCCAAGGAAACGATGTTGACAGTTGGATCAACCCCAAGGTCATACTCATGAACGGCGTCTGAGAGTGCATCGATTATAGGCTGGAAAGCTCCCAGCTGGCGAGTCTCATCAGGAAAGGCTTCCTTTTCAACGTAAAGTTCCAAGTATCGTTCGTCTATGCCATCATAGGTGCCAGCTTTCTCCATGCTGGAATTCTGATTCTGGGCTAGCTGTGTAACATCGGGTTCTGTGTCCCACACGTATTCCTTGTCCTCCCTTTCAAGCATGGCCGGCTCTGGTTGGTAGAAGAGCATGAACAATGATAGAACATCCAATGGATCTGCTCGTGCTGCATTCCACTCATCTTCCCACTGATCTAACTATTCTTGACCACAATCGGATCCTAAGGGAAACCCATATGATAACGCTCGTTCCAATCACTGGCGAGCTCCTCCCACTCTTTTGCCTTGTCCTCCATGTCCCAACCAACTGCCAGCATGTTGATGCTGAAGTCCTCCGGGAAGGTTACAACGGGTTTGGGGTAGCAATTTGAGGCTATATGGTCAGTGGGGTTGAATATGGCGGAGTTGGGCTGGATTATAGTAGAGGTAAGGGTTATCTGGTTAACCTGAGGGTTATTGTTGTGCTGTGACATGGAGTTGGTAATTACATTAGGCTTGGGAGGGGTTGGAAGGGTACCATGGTCCACTAAATCCTGTATCGCATGACGGAGATAACAAGAATCAGTGTAGTGGCCAGACATTTGGTGATTGGCGCAGAAAGCATTCGGGTTATGGCTAGGAGATGGATTCTGAGGAAGTGGGGTTGGAGCCAACAGTCTGAGGTGGCCGGATTTGACTAACCTTTCCAACACCGTGGAAAGTGGAGCCTCGAAGTTGGTAAAGTTCCGGGGTTGGTTTCGGTTTCGGGGCTTTGGAGGAGCTTGCACTTGATTGATATCAGCGATGTGATTAGAACCCTGAGTGGCATTATTGCTGGCAAATGTTGCATTGGCGAAGTTGTTGCCGCCAAACAGAGCAGAACTGCTCCCTGTGTAAGCACGAGGCTTGGACTTCGAAGTTGAGGTGGAGGAAGAAGTGTCACTTCGTGACAGAACTCCAGTTTGGAGAGCTTCCTCAATGGCAAGACTAGACTCAAAGAATGTGTCGACGTTGGCCCCCTGAACCAGCACAAGGTTCTTGGCGAAGTTTGGCTGCATATTACGAGAGATAATGCGAATTTGATCCTTTTCACTTGGCTGAACAGTCATGAGAGCAGCCTTGGCCCTCCACCTTTTGATAAAGTCTACAAAGGACTCTTTTGCGTTCATCTTGGTTGATTCCAACTCTCGAGTGGTCATCTTGAGTTGAGCATTGTAACTGTATTGGGCGTTGAAAGCTGCACCAATATCCTCCCACGTCTGGCGCTTAGAGATATCAAGAGACAAGAACTACTGAAAAGCGGGGCCGGCTAAGGTTTGAGGGAAAAACTGAGCCATTGCTTCCTCCTCAACTCCATGCAGCTTCATGGCACCATGATAAGCCAAAAGATGAGTCTTTGGATCACTCGTTCCTTCGAACTTCGCAAAGTCCAGCATTTTGAACCTTTCTGGCAGCCTGGCATTTGGAAACGGGTAGAGACGGTCCATGTCCAAACCTCATGCACTAATCTTTTAAGACTTAGAGACGGTTTCTTCAAGTTTTGCCATTTTGGCGATCAGGGCAACCATTTATGGATTTTCAACGGGATGTTCGACCAAAGGGAGCTCTTCGGCCACAGGCTCGCGCTCTTGTCTTTCACCACCTCCTCTTCCAGCTGGGAGCCTCTGTTCAATCAGAGCCTGCAAATTGGCCATGGAGGTATCGGCTTGGTCAGCCCTTTGTTGCATGACGGCCAAGTTGTGTTGGAGATCTGCTAGAATCGTAGCAAGATTTGGCGGCGGAGTTTTTGCCATGTCTAGGTTTTCTGTCTTGACCAGCTTTGGTGACACAGGTGGAGATGGAGAAGTTAGGGGAGATTCGTGCGGAGTAGTTAGCGGTGAGTCCTCCCTTGATAGAGTACAGGCCTGGGCTTCCGTTGCGACGAACCGAAAATCAAACCCAAACAAATCCTCAGACAGACTCGGCGGACATTCCCAAGTAGGTTTGGCCCTTGATCTCGGAAATTCCCATGATGCAGCTAGACAGCAAAGTATAAGAGCTCAATGACAGCCTGCAATAGTTTATTTTGAAAGGATTGAAAAATGGAAAATGCGCATGTCAACATCGTTGGTGTCCTCCTAGACTCTAGAACTAGAAAGAGTTCGACTCAGGACATTTGAACGCTGCTTGAATCCTCGAATTTCTTGATGTATCCTTGATAGGATCGACTATCACTAAGAGATGCCAAAACAGCCTAAGACTTGGTTATTCTCACCCCCCCCCCCCCCCCCCCCCCCGAAGTTTCAATGCTGGAGTTCGGAACAACTTGGTGTAGACGTCGTGATACCATAACCGAGGTGGCATAAGCAGCACTGTGTCGGAGCCTACGAGGTGTAAGTGACTGGCACTTTTAACCTGGATGGTGCAGGTGTCACGACATCCTTTCTGTTGTTCCTAGTTTTCTGTTTGAAACTCCGACTGGGTGTAGACAGGGTCTTAGAAAGTATTAATTTCTCAAAGTTTCGTTGACCTAAGGATTTTTGAAATTTTGACAACGTGCGCCATCAAGATGCACGACTCTTCATCGGTCCAAGGCAACGTCTTAATAGTCATAAGACGAACTCAAAAGCCAACCTAAAAGCCGCCCTAACATGTTCCTACACAAAACGGAATGAATGTATGCACAGGCATGCGATGGGAAAAGCAGTAACACATAGACAGTTTATGGAAGTTAGATGCAAGTAATCCTACCCTGTGGGTTCCTGTCTTAGGTTGGAAGATTCTAATGCTTTGTACACATGTAGAGGCCGGTTTTGGCTTAAAGGGGTTCCTCTGACTAGAGCCGCGGTTTACCTCCCACTGCAACGTGTATAGCAAAGCAATGGTCGAACGGTATTACGACTCATCATCGTCCAAGGTTGTTGGGCATTCGAGGACCCTGGACTCTAGCAAACTGCGCCGGTTACCCAAAACACCTCAACGGGGCTGACCAACATCGATGCAAATGGAGAATGCCGAAAAATGATTTGAATAAGAGAGAAATGCAATGTTTTGAAAAATGCCCTTTTGAATTTGGCTCACTTTTATTAATCAATATTTGGAGAAAACTACACAAGTGAACAATAGTAAAAGCCCCAGTTCGGAGTGGTCGGATGCTGAGATCCTGTTACGTTACCATTCCGTTCTTGAGTAGCGCGGAGCATACTATTTTGACAGACTTTTGAAAATTGTTCATTTGTGTATTAATTGCCAAATATCAATCAATGCAATGAGTCCCCAACGGAGTCGCCACTGTGGGCACACGCCCCGGAAATTTTTGTTACAAAAAATTTGGGTGCAACCCTCTTTGGGAAAGCGCGGCGAAACACTTCGATTCAAAGTCGTCACTCGGGTTTTAGCGGTGAAATACCCAAGGAACCGAACTTGATACGCTTTGCTATGTTGTTTGATTTTGAAAAGGCATAGACTAGTTCGTCATCACCTTTGATATCTAAGGTTTGGGAGTTAGGTTACGAGTGGGGAAAGGTTTTATGGCACCTCTCTCGCCCAATCGGGAGATCGGTCTCTACTCAGGCATTTTGTAAGACATTTGCATTTTTCTCTCATTAGCCATTTTTTTAGCCAGTTAGGGCGGAGGAAACAGTTAAAGGGGGTTTAAAACTGTAACAAGTTGCAGTTATGTGACAGAATATTTATGGAGATGATTTTGCTTACAACAATAAATATAGATTGAGAATAAACATTGGGAGCAGTTTGAATGAATTGGAGTACGCTAATCCGAAGGGATGTGAGCAGGCAGCACACCAGTATGCACTGGTTGGGCCACTGCATACTAATATGACCAGCGCACGCCACTTCTTGACTGGCACATTTCACTTATCATGGACTCACAGTCTTTGTTTGCAACCCTCTGGGCTTTGGAAAGGACCAGCGCACACCCAAGACAAACCACGCAGTCAATAGAGCGGTAGTTGTATAGTAACAGACAGATGATATGGCTTCAATCAAAGATAAATAAGCAGAACACCCCATAAACAGTGTGGGGAAATAACAGGAGGCCAAAGCTAAACTACGACGCAAGGGCCAGCCACTGGGCTTGGCGTCACTGCCGTACGCCAATCGGGTGAGACCGTACGCTAGTTATACCTTTTGTCCAGTGCTTGGCTTTGCATCATCTGGGCTCTAGAACATGACTAGAAGCATCCCAAGGGCCTTTTAAAACAACTAAAACGAGTATTGAGATGCTACAATCTACACAGTTCTAGAACACAGAAAGCTGGAATCTGGTTATTAGCATGCAGTAAGGTGATAAAAGAAAAACATAAGTAAGAAGCAAATGGTAAATGATCCCCACGCCAGTAATGCACGTACTGCCATCACTAGCGTACGACTTATTAGTACTGGCGTGCGCCATTTTTACCTCATACGAACTTCATTATTTTGCCAGTTTTAAGGCTAGGACTGGAATTGATTACCAGCCTGAACCTTACTGGCTCCCCTCAGGGGTTAAAAACAGAAAGTTGGTCAAAGGTGGTCAAAGGTGGTATACCTTTGGTCTTTGAGGTTGATGGAATGAAAGGAGTTTTGAGCTTGAGGTTGAAGGTATGAATGAGAGGGGTGTTGAGGATGCAGGGGGGTCTTCTTGCTTTCTCTTTCAATCAATGGAGGAAAAAGAAGCAAGAAAACCAAAGGGAGAGAGAGACTTGAAGCTTTATTGTGGTAACCCCTTTTATATGAATGCAAGGGGGGTATTTATAAGCAAAAGGGTGACTGAGAGAGGAGTGATCAGTTGGGGTTAAGGGTTGGTTAGGCTAGTGAGGGAGCTTCCCATGCATTTAATGCATGGGACTAGGTGATGGGGGATGTAGGAGAGAGGGGGACGTCCCTGCCAAGTGTAATCATCAGGGGAACTGTAGATTGTACTGGGTGTCTGCAAAAATCTCGAGCATGTGGTTGAATAGTGATACTTTGACTTGATTTGACTTGCGTACGCCAAGACCTGACTTGCGTGTGCCAGTGATAACTGAGTCAACGGTCGATGACCAACACGTGGCAGTTTATTGGCGCATGCCCGCACAGTATTGGCATAAGCAAGTTTGGTTTTGCTGAGGTCATTTGGCTCAGGCTTGAAGGGTTTGAAAAGGGTTTTGAAGGAGGCTTTGGAACGCTCAAAGCGCAAGCATACCATCAACCTTGGAATGTTCTTGACCTTTGATCATCATTGGGGATAAAAAGACCGTAAATTAACATTATCTGGATGGTCCAGAATATGGTGTCTACAGTAACTAATTTACTTTTGAGTTATCTTTTGACTTAAGTTTGTAATATTCTAAACATTCGTGCTTGTGTTTAAGTTAATTTGGGCCATGGTGCCAAGGTTGTAATTCTCCAAACTTGGGGACTTGATTTGTAAATTAAACATGTGGGAAATCATTTTTGGTATTATTTATCTTATGTGAGAATCTTTTATCGAAATGGTATATTAAATTATGTTGAAAATCGAGGGCGTGACAAATTGGTATCAAAGCGTCTAGGTATGAATACCTGGAGACCATGGGGAAACTTTAGTCTCATGGGTTCAAAATCATAGCAAAATTTTTTATTTTTATTTTTACATAACATGTGTGCTTGCATAAATGAGTCAGTACATCAGTGTGACATTGCATTTACGATAACGTAGATTGTTATGGTGTTGTTGACCTACATTTGGGAAGTTGGAGGTTTGATCTCGTGATAGGATTGTAGTTGTTGTCATTTGATCGTTTCATGTTTTGAATTCTTGTAGAACGATGCCACAGAGACGTGAGAATAACCTTGTTAGAGAAATTGTAGTGGCACTTGCAGAGTCGAATCTTTTGAATCCTGCATTTAGGGTTAACACGAATGACCGTGCCATGGAAGCAATGAGGGCGTTCTATTGTATGAAACCACCTCAGTTCAATGGGGAGAGTAGTGATCCTCTTGTGGTCGATCATTGGCTTTCACAAATTTGTAAAATCTTTAACGCTCTTAAGATTACGGAAGATGACCTACGAGTGAGTATTGTGACTGTCCAACTCGCCGGTGAGGCGAATGAGTGGTAGGAATTGGTTTTAGGAGCAAGAAGAGACGTTACGAGAGTAGTAAAGGCAGTTAATCGAATCGATGAGCTAGATGTAGAGAACCTGACTTGGGCTGAGTTTAAAGAACTCTTTGAGAATCAATACTTTCCAGAAACGTATCGCGAGCAACTTAGAGAACTATTCGAAAAACTAGAGCAAGGCAACATGGCCGTCTCCAAATATGCTACGAAATTTCAGTCTTTGTCCTGTTCTGCACTGGAATTAGTGGCGTCAGAAGAAAGGAAGTGTAGGCGTTTTGAGAGGGGATTACACCCATCCATTAAGTTGTTAGTGGTGAGTCGGCGCATCGAGAGGTTTTTCAAGATTGTCGAGTGTGCAAGGTGTGTTGAGAATCCAGTGGGTGCAGGAGTGTGGGAACCTAGGCAGCCAACTGCTAGTGTAAGCTTACCTTCGAGAAGTTCTGGGAGCAAAGGGAAGAAAAGACAGCGTGAACCACCTCAATCATTGCATGTTCAGCAGAGTTTTGGGCCACCTACTTCATCATGAAGTCATGGAGTTTCTGTCAAACCCCAAATTGTGTGTCATCGGTGTGGTCAGCTGGGTCATTTTCATGCTTATATACACAACAACATAAGGCATGTTTCATTTGTGTTGCACCTGATCATCTTGTAAGAAGATGCCCTCAGAAAGTAGGAGAGCATAGTGAGCCTAGTTCAGTGAGACCAGGGCAGAGATTTGTTCGTCATCATTCACAGTTCCAGTCTAATTTGGGTAAAGGGTCATGCATTGAGCGAATCTTACCATTTCTCAGGCTCCAGAGACACCGGACGTATGGGGTATTTTCTTCTCTCTTGTTTAACTCATTTGCTAGAATTCTATTGATTTGGGAACATATCATCTTTCCGTGATTTACATCCCTCATTTGACTTGAAATTGAGCACCGAGGATTCCTACACCATACTTGTTTATTGAATAACACCTTCAGATAGTATTTCTCGAGATTGTGAGTCTGTTTGAGTAGCTTTGATAACAATGAATAGAGACGGTGCATAAAGATATTAATAGTGAGCAAGACATGGAGTTGTTAAGCAATGACGAGCACGGGGTCGCTAGGTGATAGTGATGGTGAGTACAGAGTTGCTGAGATGGAGATGCTGAATGATAATGAGCACAGGGCTATTGAGATGACAAGTGTAGAGTGCATAGAGCCACTGGGTGAATATGCATAGAGTTGTTTAATAGTGAACGAACATAAAGCTGTAGAGCATGGAGAGCGTGGAGTTGACAATCCTGGAGTGGTTTTGGCACTGATGTTTGAGATTTCATATGCTCAGGGATGCCCCCAAGGCTGGTTTTGATCATGTTACATTTACTCGAGAGTGCCCCCAAAGCTAATTCAATCAATGTTTATCATTGATTTTGTTGGTTGTGGACCTAAAACTTGATTTTTGCTTGAATTGGTGCACTAAGCAAAACCTAATGTTGTTGTAAGGGATAGATTAGGGGGGCCAGGAGATCGATCTCGCGACCGAAGATTTGATGTCTCGGCCGTGAGAACTCTAAAAGTCAAAAAATCGATAAGTATGGTTTAATCGATCTCACGGTTCATTTAATCTTTTTTCTCCTCCTTCTCTCGTCTCTCATCCGAGACCTCTCCATCCCCCATTCCTCCGATCACCGTTTGCCGCCGTTCCTCTCCCCCTATCTCTGTCGGTCTTGACCACCGGCATCATTGGCTGCTTTCATTGTTGCTTGCTCCCTTTCTCTCTTGCTTTGAACGCGATGGCCACGCCACCTTCTGATACCGCCAACTTGCTGCCATCTTCCTCTACGGACGTTGTGGGTTCTTCTTCGCATCCTCCATGCAGGTGTGAGTATCCTTCTTCCAACAAGGAAGCGATTGAGGAGCGTGTTCTGTTCAATGCTTCTACGTATGTGCTTCCTTCGCGTAGGTTAGGTTCCGATGGATTCTTGCAGTACCGTCCTTTCGTTGGTGGCCCAGAGGCCGAGGTAGAGAGCCTGAGCAGCACTTGAGTGTTCTCAATGTTCCAGTAAGCTTTCCGAATTTCCTGTAAAACAAAAGGTTTGCTTTTGTTAATTCGTAGTTAAACTTGCATGATTAAAATGAATTTTTTTGTGGGATGAAATCCCTTTTAGCTAGGATCATGAATGAGAAGAACCCATAGTAGGGTCAAATTTGTTTTGAAAAAGATTAGAAAATCTCTAGCCTCTGTTTAGGGAATGCATGCTTTTTAGATGTCAACTTAATGGTCCTAGTTTTTTCATTTGTTTATCCAATTGTGGGATTAACTCCCTTTTTGTTTCTCGTGGAACTTTGCAGCAAAACAAGAGATTAGAAGCCTGTGGTGGAGGCAAAGAGGTGCATAATTGGTTCCTGATGCTGCCAGAGTAGGCTCGGGAGTTGGTACGTGCTGCTGGTTTTAAGGCGTTTGTTTGGGGCCTCAATCTTCCGAAGATTGATTGGCCCTTGATGACTTCACTGGTTGAGAGGTGGTGGGATACCACCAACACGTTCCATTTTCCTTCTGCTGGTGAGATGATGATCACACCAGGCGATTTCTCTCTTTTGACTGGTCTGTGGGTAGGTGGAGTTCCTTTTTGGATTGATTGGAAGCTTTGGCAGCAGGAAGGAGCTTTGGAGTGGTTCTTGGACAAGGTGCTCCCTCTTCACTCACGCAGTCATCTTGATGTCTCTTGGCTCAACAAGACTTCTATGAAGGCTGATATTTTGACCCAGGTGAGCGTCGAGCAGCTGACACAGGCCTTTCTTTTCTACCTCCTTGGGCAAACTTTGTTTGCCAACAAGGATAGTTCGATGCATAGTTTGTTATTTTCGTACCAAAAATATAATTTATAAAACAAGGAATTAACTAATATTCCAAAGAATAGTGGTCAAGTCCAAGATCATCTACGGAGAGTAAAAAGCTAAGTTGTGATACTTTCGATCTATTTTTAAGTTAATTCTGTAAAGAAAAGGAAGTTGGATTGTGATTTGATTTGAGTAGACTATAATTAAACTAGCAAGCAATTAAAGTTTCAAAGATAGAGGAGAGAAAGGACTAGGGTTTCGATTCCACCTTCCCCTTGCAATATAATCGTAGTAAAGTCTAGGGTGATTATTCAACATAACAAATAAGATTGTCTTTAGGGCTTGCAATCTTTATCGACAATTGTCAAAAGGGTTCATAGGACTTGTACATCGTAAAGGCTATCTCAACATAGCGTGGATTGTCTCACTGGATTTAATCAACGACACGATCCGTCTAACACAGTATGACCCATCTCAAAGACTATGCTGAAAAAGTGAAAACTATTGTATGACAGTGCTTGATATTCGGAATACAAACACATTGGATAAATAGGAAAAATATGTTCTCTCATAAAAACTATGAATCATCCTAAAGAGTCATACAATTTTATTGTTGAATAAAGCCCTAAAAATTAAACAATTACATTACTCGGAGAAAGTTTCCTCGTCGCCCTAGCCGAAGGATTTAGCCGCACATGGAAGAGAAGATGATCGCACAAGGATGAAACTCCATTGAACCTCTACCGCAGCCATAGTGCTCTATTTCGTCGTGGGAAATACGATATCCCAAACAAAACCCTTGCTTTCTCTTTTTATACTAGCCGAGAGTTCTCCACCATAGGTAGCTAGCCCCGTTCTTCTCTTTTGTAATTTGTAACTAAGTGGGTCCAATTCCATGGTAGCTTAGGAATTTTATACAACGCTTTTCTTCTTCAAATATCCAATATAAACTTGGTCTCTTTTCTTAATTAATTCGATTGGCACCAGTAAATTCTTAATTTAGCTCCGATTGTTATCCAACAACTCCGTGGAAACTGAAACTAGGAAAACAAATATAAAACTCCAAATAATATAATAAACGGACTTGAAAAGAGTAAATCAGGGGGTATTACTAGGCACATTTACGCACCTATTAGTGCAAACGCAGTTTCTGGCTCCCTTGCAGTATTTGGAGGCTGTTTGGTAATTTGATTGGGGGTCATCTGTTTTGGCCACTTTGTACGGCAAACTTGGAGCTTGTTCACAAGACAAGAGCTTCATCCTTGGTGGTCACTACCAAGTGCTTGAAGTATGTCCTTCTTTCCTTTTTCTCCTTTCTTACTTTGATTTCTCTTGATATTGAATTTGTTTGCTAATTCACTTTTCAGCTCTGGGCTTTCGAGCATATTTTTCAGTTTCCAATTGATACCAAACATGAGGATGCGAATTGTGTTCCTCACCACGAGCGATGGCTGGTGGGCCAACGGAAGCTATGGTCACTAGTTTTGAGCCTTCCCGAGTGGCAGCGAGTTTTAGACCGGTTGACAGTCGATCAGGTACCTCCCTTTTGTAGGGAGGTACTCCTGAATAGATACAACTAGTGGCCGAACATGCGTTATACGGGGTTCACGTAATAACAAAGGGAATGTAAGACGCCATTAAAGATGGTGGACGGCGGTTAGGTTCAATGACATGAGGGGTCATTGGACTAGACAGTCTGTTCGGCGGTGAGGACCAAAGACACGAGGAGAAGGTGGTCCAAGTGGTTGATAAAGTCCAAGACATGTGCAGCCATGGGTCCAGGTAGTCTGTTCGACTAAAGAGACGGCAGAATAGAAAAAGAACTTTAGAGTAAGATAGCCTTAAGAGGTAAGGTGGAAGGAGTGTTCTAGAAGAAGAAACCCAATACTCGGATGCGATAGGTCAGAGGATAGTCCCTGAATGGGACAAATCCCGTAAAAGGAAGAATCCCTATGAGTATGGGATTCTTCCTGATTGGGAAAGAGGGTCCCCGGAAGGCTATGTTTCCTATATGAGATAGGAAGTCTAGGGCAGCAAGGATGCTTGGAGAATAAGCAAACGTATGTCTATAAATACAAAGGTAAACTTAGAGGCAAGAGGTACGCAATAAGTGGCAAAAAAGCTTTACTTACCTACTGATAATTAGGGTTTTCCATCGGTACGAGATACTAACTTAGGCATCGGAGGGCCTTTGCCACGAAAGGCAAAGGTGCGCTCACCCCTTGTCTATTTTGCAGATTAGGGTTCCGGCGAAGACACTAGGGTTCCGATCAAACACCACAAAGAATCGTTGCACTCCAGTGCTGTTCTAGGTACTATCTGTCTTTTCCCACCTAAACCTTTATTCCCTTGTATTTCTTACCTTTGGATTTCCATATCCTCATGTTGTGGCTGATTTACCCTTGTTCTGTAGGTACGGTTTGACCCTTGGGGTGGTGTCCCAGAGGATGCCCCTTTTGCACGCTTCAGAGTTCTAGATCGTACTCGTAGCTTGCTCAAGGGTCCTTTTTGCCGAGCTTGGTACCTAGGCGATCGGCTAGCTAGCTAGTGGCAGCCGCGTGCAGAGGCTCCTCAGTTCATTTCTCCTCCTCCTTCGGTGTCGATGAGATCCACTTCCTCGATGTCTAAGGAAGATTTTAAGAATGCTCGAATCAGAGACGGGGCGAGCTTGCTTCTCCAGGCGGGTGACTATATGGAGTACTGCCGTCTTTTCTTGACTCCGCCTGCTGCTCCTCCAGTTGCTCCTATTTGGCCACGGGCCCCTTCCTTCGTCTCCTTCCACTCTGATGATAGAGAGGAGGAGCATTTGGTGCTTACTCCTTATTCGACCCAGCTTTATACACTGCCAGCTGGGGTTTCACAGGTATCATTTCATTTTTGATTCTGTTTTCCCGCTTTATCATTGTATCTTGCTTTCTCATGTTTGAAATGCTTGGTTATTTGCACAGGTGCCTGTTGGGATAGTATAGGAATGGCTACATGCTTATTAGAGTGCAGAGGCTTTGGTTCAAAGGCAGCGTTGTCGGATCCTCGAGGTATAGTTTTTCCCATGTACCCCATTAGCTTTGTATCATTTCTTGATTCTAAGTGTTTGTGTTCCTCTTTTTGCTGCAACTTGAGGCAGAGTGAGCACCAGCTGCTAGTGGGGAGGACTAGTGAGCGATCCCCGTCTTTGTCTCAGAGGTTGTCTTAGAGGCGCCGTCATGATTAGCTTTAGGATTTTCTCATGTTTATAGTCAATAAAAAGACAAGCAAAAATTGCACTTGTATAGTAAAAGCAACCATAGCGATGATTTTGTAAACAAGCTTTTGTTCATGAAATGAGAAATGCTTTTTATGCCCCTAAATGTCTTGAGTTTGCATGCGACAGTCAAAACATGGCTTTTGAAATTGTTTTGAACAAGTATTTACTGATAGACAGTAATTCGTGAAATATCAGCCAATGAATTGATTACATGACTTAAGAATCATTTTTGCGGCCGAGATATCAATCCTTCGACCGTTACTTCCTTTTTTTAAATGAAGCTAGGTTTTGTTTTGGCCAACTGGCATCCTGTTTTTCCTTCCTTCTTATGCTTGATCTTGATTTTACGCCTTTTGCTTTTGCCATGTTTCATAGTCTGATTGCCAAATTTGAGAGTTTTCGAGATATCCTGTCCATTATGTCCATGACCTTCAAGTTAGAGGGGATGAACAATAATTCTTGTGTCTTTTGCTGTTTGTCAATTCTTTTGAAAAAGGACTAACTCATCTTTTGTGAGCTCAATACGCAAGGTTAGCTATGCCTATTATTGAGTACAAACCACTTTGATATCTTCTCTCCACATGTTTGGGCTATATCTCAACATGAGATTGCCTACGTATCCCAATCAGGGAATTAGGCCTTTTACGTAGTTTCAAAATCACAACCTTTGAGGTTGGGTTTCCGCTATTGATTTTCTCTTCACATGCTCTTGACTTTGCCTAGGTTACCTGATGGAGGTTGAGTCCCTTGCGAGCTTTTCTTTAAATGCCTTAACTTTTGCCCCAGGCTGTGCTTTTGCAACTTCTTGTCCAAGCAGGCTATGCTCTTACTTTTGCTTGGGTTCTTTTTGTTATCCAACGAGCATTTCTCACAAGAGATTGTATTTTGGAAGGAATTTGACGGAGATATTTCTGAGTCTCCTTTGTGTTTGTACTTTCTCAATGGGCAAGCTAACTGTAAGTGTTCTTGCCAAGATGGTGTCTTCTTTCTAAATTTTGACAAAAACCTATACTTTGTTTGGTTCTCCTCTCAGAAATAATCTCTCCAAAATTTTTGACTGTTTCATCATCTGTGTTTTTTCGTCTTTAGTGATTTTTTATCAAGTAAAAGAATTTGTTAAAATGTTAAAAAAATTACTAAAGATGAAAAAATACGCAAATCTATAAAACTTTTTTATCTTAAAAATAAATCTCAAAACTGTAAACCAAACATAGTGCTAGTTTCTTAAGCAACTAAAGTTCATCATTTCTTTTCCTTAGGAATTAAATCATTGAATAAGCATAGTTTAGAAGATAAAACAAGAATTCATTTAGCAGGAATAAAATGCCCAAACAGGGGCCCAAAACATGTCCTAGCTTGATTTAGAAAACGAAAGCAATGTTTTAATGTTCTTTGCCATGTTATGACTTCTCAGCTACTGTAGCATTTCGGGGTCATATTCTCTTTCTTTGCCTTTTACAACTTTATACTCTTTTCCACCCTCTTTTTTGCCAAACAAAGCCTTTGAGTTGGATCCATATTCAAAGCTTGCACGGTAGCTACCTTTTTGAGACATGAGTAGTCTCCAAATAGAAATATCAGCCTGGATTTTCATCACCTCTTCTTCCTTCTCGTTGATTGTGTAGTCATAAGAGAGATCAGTTACTTCCACTTGGTTAAACAGTGATGCTACGGAGACTTCATTAAGCGGATCATCATATTCTCCTTCCATTTCGTCAAAGTCACTTTCCCCTGTTTTGTATGGATATGTGTATATAAAGTTTAGATCTTCTTCTTCTATCCATTGACTATAGTCATATTCCTCGTAGGGATTGCCCCATGGCTGCATCTGGAACTCTTCCACTTCTTTTATAAGGTTGATTGTTTCCCAAACATTGGGAGGCTTTGGGATTTTTGGATGATTGATGGGTACCACTATTTGGGCAGGCTCGAAGTGGGCATGCCTTCTCATCATGATGACCCTCTCCTTTTTCTTCTTTCTATTCTCGAACCAGATACGTAGCCATTCATCATCCTCTACATACGGAAGATTTGGATCCTCCAAGTTATGTTTTGCCCAGGAATGTTTTTCCTATTTCCTTAGCTTTTCCTCATTTGCTTGTTCCTCTTCGTCACTCTTGTCAGACATGTCGGAATCGATCACTTCTGATTGATCAAACTTATTGTTTTCTTCCTCCTCCATCATAAAACATCCAACCTCCTCTGGGAAGATCAAGGTTGGCTTGGTTTGGTTGTTTTGGACAATGTATTGGCTAGGATTGTCTATGGGATTGCGAGACAGGCTTATAAAATTGATATTTTGGGGTGGTTCAGCATTGTGGGGTGGTTTGGTTTACACATCAGGTTGTGGAGGTTTTATGGCTCGACTATCAATGAGGTCTTGAATGTCATGGAAAGACGCATGCAGTTGTCTGTCTCATGCCTAGGGTGTTGATGGTAGGCACATTATTTGTTGAGGTCATGGTTTGGGCCATAAAGTGGCTAAGGAGGTGGTTTGTTTAAGGGTTTGAGATGCCCTTAACGGCTTAGAATGGTTAAGGCTTAGGAGAGAGTCATGTAGAGAGGGTTAAAGTTACGGTGAGGCCGATTTGAATTTCAGGAAGGACTAGCTTGGAAAGGGTCTTGTGGTAAGGCTGGGTCAAAGGTGTTTACAGAGACATGAGGTGTGCGAGTTGGGAAGGTTTTCTTGGACGAAAGAGCTTCTTCTCTCCCAATGAGTCCTAGTTTGATCCCTTTTCAATTTGTAGCCCAGTAGCATGCAGGCGTGTGAAATCGGTTATAGCCTGAGTGTAGATATGCTTGAGATACTTAGGCTGCAGATTCTTGAGAACTATTCTCACTTGATCTTCCTTGGAAGGACGGTTCTTCATTTTGGCAGCCTTTTCTCTCTATTTAGCCACAAAAGTGACAAAATCTTCGCTTGACTCCTGCTTAGTCATTTTCAAATCTCGAGTAGTTAACTCAATTTGGACATTGTATGCATACTGCTTGATGAAAGCATTGGCAATTTCTAGCCAAGTATGATAATGCACAAATTCAAGGGTGAGGAACCAATCAAGGGCACTTCCAGTGAGAGTCCTTTGAAACAATTGAGCAATGAGCTCGTCATTCAAGCCCATTGGCTTCAAGGTGTTGATAACATGGCGGACATGGCTGGTAGGGTTGCCTGTTCCATTGAGTCTAGAATTTGGTCCCCCTGTGAACGGGCCTTTGATCTCCTTGACTTGTTTGGCCAATTCAGGGTTCTCTATTGTTATTACTTTAAGAGGATTCTCATCTTTTATCGATTTTTCTTCGTCCTCAGCATTTCTTGCTGCTTTCTCTGCTAGTAAAGTAGCGATTTGAGCTTGGAAATCTACAATAGTGGCGTCTTTGTCTGCCATGGGAGTGGGAGGATTGCTTGGTGAAGCTTGGGATTTGATAGATGATCGGGTTTGCAAAAAAGATGAAGGTGTTTTGACAGGCAAAGGTGACAGACGAAATGGCTGCAAAGACCTCTGTTTGGCGTGACTTCGGGTGTTATAAGAGTATAAAATTGGCTGTGGTTGCTTTCTTGGCTTACCTATTGTGCCTGCTTGAAAAGTAAAATACCTGCAAGTCAGTACTTGATTGTATAGGGTTAAGATTTAGGCTAAAAATCCCAATCCTTCTATACATAAAGAGATGTTACAACAACAGATGATACAGGGTGTGAACATTCCTTAACCTGCGGGTTCCTATCTTATTTTGATAAGTTCTACGGCTCTCTAACACATGTAAGATTTTGGTAGTCTCAAGAGTGCTCCATTGTCAAAGGGCACCAGTCCTTCCGCCAGCCCATCATAGGCGGTGATCGAATAGTTTCCTTTTTGATATACCACTAGGTACTAGTGACTGTGGAGTTTGTTGAAACCCCTAACATAGCCTGTGACATGCCGAGATATTAGGTGAACTCAACAAGGTTGCCTGTTCGATGCATATGATAAACGAATTACGTAAAACATAAATTAGTCTTATGTCGAACTTTCTGATTATGGCTCTCAAGTCCCCAGCAGAGTTGCCAAAAACTGTAGACACCTCCCAAAGCGGGGCATCACCATACAGATTGATCGTTGCTGTTTGTTTGGTTGTTTACTTCATAAACCAAAATCGTGGACATTCCTATGGCTAGGAATATTGCCACACGATAATGGTTATTGTGAAAATGGAGTCGCCATCTAGTTTATGAAAACTAGAAAAAACAGATAGAGATTTCGGGCACGGGAGCCAAAAGTACAATAAGGGGAGGTGTTGGGCACCCCTCTTTGCCCAGCCGTGAGACTGGCCCATAGTTGTTTGACATGTGACTAATTCATGCTTTATTTAATTCTTAACAAATAATTTGTTTAATCAGCCTTTATGCAGTTAATGGTGAGTTGAGACAGTAATTGAAAACATGCATCAGAAAAGTAGGATAAAACAAATCTGTTCCAGGGAGATGAATCCCGCAGCTAGTGAATAGATGTCACGACCGAGGGATCTTCCTGGTTTGATGTACCGATCGATGGATCGAAGACCCAACTGATATTCTTCCTCACACCAAACTAAACAACTAACAGAGAGTTAAAGTACTACGATTAGCATGCATAAACTGAAAATAAAATTAACCAAAGGCCCCTGGGCCTCACCACCTTGATCCCTCAGTGGCTTGATTGCTTTGGATTGAGGGTGATTGACTAATTTGCTTTTTGAAAACCCTAGGGTTAGGGTTTGTACTTCGGGGTTTGATCGTTGGATCGCGACTGCCTTTAGAAAGTTAGAACTTTTGTAGAGGGAGTATGAGGGAGTATTTATGCAGAATTTCGTGGCTAGAGATGGTGATTATCTGTGTTAATTTTGAACCCTAAGGGGCCTCTTTATATAGGTAATTGGTGACTCACTCCGGCCAATCAAATGGTGTGAATCAATAAGGAATTATAGGGCAATAAGATCTCTAGATGAATATGCTTTCGTAGCCCGAACGCATCAAAAAAAGGTTGCTAGGATTTTGGTGATCGGATCAAACATTCGATAGAACATTCCAGAATTTAGAAAATAGACGATCTGGCGGTCGAGCAAAGGATTTGGGGGCCGAAGAATCGATCTGGCTACCGAGGAATCAATCTCTCAGGGAGATTTTCAAGTAACATGTTCTCATGGGTGAAAGAATGAAGTTGAGGCTGTGAGATCAATGTTACGGTCGAAAGATGTATTTTCCTAGGATGCTACATTTCTATCTGAAAGGCTATTTGGCTCTGAATTAGGTCCTCTAAGTGGCTAAAAGTACTCACTAAAAGTCTAGGGTTTACAAGAAATCAATCAGCAATTACTATATCCATTCATCATCGGAATGGTCCCCAAGGTGGGACTTGAAATAATTGTTAGGCCAAATTGGAGTGTCTACACGTTGGTTCCCCGAATCGCTTGGTGTAAATCCATTTTCGCCGAGAACATAAATTTGAACTAATTTTTAACAATGGTTTTGATTTTGGTTTATAATTTCGACAAATCGACTGGTTAGGTTCCTGTTTTGGTTTCGTGTGATAACCACACCGAAACCGAACCACATCATAATTTCGCAAATACCCTCACACACACACACACACACACACCTACCTACACACATTTATGTCCTAGCTTCAATTTATACACTTGCAGTACCAATTTATACAATTGCCTATATCGTATTGGATTTGTGGTTCAAGACATACCAAAATCTTAAAATTGACCCAAGGAACCTCTACAGTGATGGAGTATGAGGCGAGGTTAACAACGCTATCCTGTTTTGCACTTGAGACAATTACTAAAGAGAACTTTGAAGGGGAGGTGGTTTGAATGGGGTCTTAGATCACATATCCTCAATGATGTTGTTGGCCACCGTTGTAAGAAGTACTCTAAAGCTTTGACTATGCCATGGCAGTTGAGGGTGGTGCCTAATGTGCTAAGCAAACCAGGGCAGGGAGACTACGATTACAGGTTATGGTTGTTAGCCAGTTAGGCCAGTACAATCTATTACTCCCTCCATCTCATTTTCATCGTCCAATCTCGGAATACTACAAATTTAAGAGAACATCATGATTATCTTTTCCAAACTTCACATTTCCAATAATACCCTTGAGTAGTTCTTCTAGTCTCAATTTGAATTTTCCACTCATGCACTTAAAGTTGGAGTCAGAAACTTTGGGGGTATCAATTCCAAGAATTGTGGCGGGTACTACCAAGTATTTTGAAGTCTAAAAAGGTATAAAGTACAAAATTTAAAATTCAAACCTTCCTCTTCCAAATTTGGGAGAAGGGTAAAATGGAAAAACTAAAGAATTTTGTGCCTTTATCTTGTTAAATGGACAATCTTCTTGGGACACAAAAAAAAAGAATTTTGGACAAAGAAAATGGAACGGAGGGAGTATCTCTTCAGGGAGGTCAGTTTCGAAATTTCCTTTGCTTCCATTGTGACTAGCCTAGACATCAAAAAGCCTGAATGCCTACGTAGGAGGTAGAATCAGAATAGAGGACCAAGAGTTTGACATCAATGCAGTTAGGCGGGGCATATGCAACATTTTTCTCCCAATGCTCACGGTTCCCAAGGGGTAACGGGGTAACACTTTCTAGCAACACAACCCACTTCAGGCTGACCTTTTCAACTCAGGGCTCACTAATCAAGGCTATAAGCCTACTTTGAGTTTAACTACCACTCCTTGTGTTCAACAGCCTAGTTTTTATGGCATGCTTGTGATTCCATTAACGTTTACGTCCTTCCATGCAAGCCATACATGCCGCTGGGAGTTACTTGTGTACGACGCCTAGCCAAACCACTGTTTGCATTACCGCGCACAAGGACACATTTTAATAATGCATTCTAAGTATTGCACACTACAATAATGTACTTCATTTATACAAAAGCAAAAATTGCGTTCTACGTATTGCACATTATCATAATTTGCTTCATTTAACATCCTACAACACGCTAAGCAATTTATGTGGCAGGCTACTAGATCTAGTCGACCATATGGCACATTTTAAGAGTGCGCATTACAAAGGGTGCATTGCACTATTTTATAAATTTTGAAAATTGATTAAGTATCATTAAAATGTGCTATTTAAATAAAAATTAGAAAAAAGTAAATATTCGCGAGTTAGAATAGTGGTTGACCAGCCTTATATTTTGTTTTTTTGAGAAATTAAAATGTCAATTTCTATGTTATATATATGTTCTTGATATAAGGCTGCGTTCTTGTAGACTTAATTATTTTATTATTATGTGTGTTTCGTTTTAATTTTGTTAGATTTACGTTATATTTTTCGGATTAATCATCTGTCTCAACGAGAAGAGTCTAAAAAGTACAAAATTATGATCAAAAGCCCAAAAAATAAATAAATTAGTAAGTGCCATTTTATTTGAATCTTTTCAACATCGATTCATATTTTCATACTTTTCCGATTATTCTAATCGAGACGAACGATTAATCCCAAAAATTACGACAAAAAACTAAACAAAAAGTTACGAAAAATTAAAAATACCAAAATAAGTTTCAGACTTCCATGTTTGGAACAACTAAAGAAATTTATTGAACAACATCCACACCAAACAAGTATGAAATTATGTAAAACAAAATTTTGTTAATTTTCAAAGGTCGATTGATGTGTGAAAGTTCAATCTATAGTTCTTAAGGCTGAAATTCCAGTTTTTAACTCCTATTTTGTAGCATATGTACCGGAGAATCGTCCCATGATATGCTATTCTAAGTCACCAATTTTTGGAGTGGAGAACATCAATACTATTTTTTCCTTTCGGTGTTAGTCCATATTCCGCTTAGATTTCAAGTTTTCAACGAGTTGAAAATATGTTAGGGAAATAAAAAGATCAGCAATCAAAGCAAAGCTTGTTTGTTAATTAATTTGTTGCTATCGTTTACTATCAGAATCTAAATAGATACTTGAAACATCTCTTATTTGAGCTCGCCCTGAACATTTTATAGCTCACACTCGTGCATGTGCTCACATTACTTCCGAAAGATGTCCCCACCTCTAACTTTCTCAACCAAATAAACTTAGCCAGCCATACAAAAGAATTGCTCCTAGACTGGTCGATCAAAAACTGAGCTTCCAGATGCCATAGTACATTATGCACTACCCCTACCACAGACTAAACTGATCCCCCTGGCTCCTGCAACCATCCTCATGGCGCAAATTAACTACCAACTCCGCCCAAAATTTTGGAAAATTCGTTTTTTTGGCATGAATTCAGAATTCTCCTCAAGTACCAAACTCATCATCAAACTCATCATTATCACTAATAACACATAAGAGCAAACAAAACTTTATACACAAACAGAAACTCCTAAACAAACTTTTTCACCATAGTGGCAGCAGGATTATGCAGTTTCTACTAACATAACATACAAGTAAACTGCCTGTGTCTATGATGCATTCGGCTTCTTTACTGTAGTTCCACTACTGAGAAATGTAACCGCTGGAAGGAGCAAATATGTGTTTTGTTTACTTCATCCACTTCCATCATAGATGTGGAAGAATGGAACCTTAATCTAACTCATGGGATGCGTTCCAGTACGCGCTGTAATGCCCTTTTAATTCCTTCTTGATCAAGTGATGTTGTCAGTTGTATCATCTGTACCTGAACCACAAAAGATAATCTCCCAATATCATCTGCAACTGAATAACGAGAGAGAGAGAGAGAGAGAGAGAGAGAGAGAGAGAGAGAGAGAGGAGAGAGAGAGAGAGAGAGAGAGAGAGAGACCTCTCTTCCAGCACGGGCAAGGAGAGTGAACTTTTTATCAATAGGTGGAGCCTGTGGTGGTTTCATGCGGTCAACAGGTTTAACAGAAATCGCCACTATAACCAGTATATTGCACGATTTCAAAGATAAGAAACTTACATTTGAAAGCCACAGTTGCAGATCTGGCGAAACTACCCGTTTCTCAAATCCTTGCCTACTGATTCTTACATCACTTACACTGGACCAGCAAACAATAATATGCCAAAATAAGTATCAAACAACAAACTAAGAATGAGGTAATAAGATGAGATGATGTTCTACCAAAAGAATCTTGCACGTCACAGATTCTGATATTTGTGTAAAGAACCAGAGAGGGGATCCAGCACTGCTATATTAAACAAGTTAAGGCGGAACCTCCCCTAAGAGACTTTACGGATAAGCCATAGTTTGAAAAGTACTAGTTTCAAGCATGATGTCCAGGACTCTGTGTATCTATAGCATCCCTCTTTAAAGAAGAGAAGACACATCTACCCAATTCGCCAGAAGTTTCAAATTGTACCACCTTCAAATATTCCTCTCAAGTCTCAAGTTCATGCAGAAATTTCAGAGATTGATATTCAAAGTGGAAGCTATTTCAAAGCTCATTTCACTAAACCAGAGAGCCTCAGAAAAGAAATATCAGACATGACAAATTTGTGGGGAATCAATTGAGAGGATGGCCTGAGGAAAGTAAATGCACATCATGTTATTATGGCAACTTACCCTCGCAACAAAAAATAAGATAAGTAGCTGTCTTATGAAACGCTCCACATTTTCAAGTAAAATATATTATGAATTCCATTCCTCAACAATAAATGCAAATCATACCCCTCTTCCTGTCGTAGCTCGTCCAAGACTGTTTCAAGCCCAGGAAGGGGTTCAATACTATATGGATTACTTGCGCCTGAAAATGTAGGGTCGGCAGAACCATCCTGGTAGTCATCATCACTAACTGAATTATTTGATTTAAGTGACAAGTGCACCATATAAGTTAGCAAAAGTGCATGCAAGATTCAAGCCCTTCTCACACCTGAGGAATTACATTCTCCAGAGTTTCTAGCAGTGGATCTTCTTCCAGTTGTTTGATTGACAGTGCAAGTCTTGATTTTTCCCTGCAGTAAGTTCTCGACTCAAGGCCCCTGCTTTTGATACAGTGAAAGATGTCATTTATATCATGTACGGAAAAGCTATACCAAAAGAGAAAAAGCAGCAGCAGTAAATTTGTTGCGATCAGAAAAGTGCAAACTTATAGTTGATAAGACATAATGTGAGAATTACGATTGGAGAATAAAAATCCAAAGGAGGTTAGTGATTAATGAATTAAAGCTAATGAATTATTTCTTCTCTAACATGCTCTCTTAAACATATAACAGTTATACACATATCAACCAAGAAGGGGAATAGCATGCAAAAATAAAATCTGAAGCTTTTATTCCCGTGTAACAGGACTCTTCCTAACAAAAGATCAGGACAGAAGCAAAACCAGGAATCATCTCCAATGGTATCAACTTGCAAGCAACCAACATAGATGCAACTTGTACCATATATGGAGTAGATTGTCTGAGAAGAAACTGCTAATCTGCATCTTCTATAAAATGTGTGCTTCCCATAGTCCAAGAAGCTCAGACCAGGTTCACATATCTGTGCCTTACAGTCAGCCATAGACAAGTTCCGGCTATGTATCACACATGGGAAAATATTAGTCCAATTATTTTCATTACATTCATTTTAAGGACATAGTGAGGCCACGTTACGGGCACATTAGGAGGGTGAACGCAATTTCAATAAAGTAAGTTTGGATCAAAATTGCCATGGATGTTTGTTTCCTTTTAGTGGTTGTTCTTTCATATCTTCCAAATGCCAAAATTGTGTTTTGGATTCCTGATTCAATGTGCATCAATTTTTTCTATATATAAAATATTTGCATAAATATATACCTATTCCTATTCAACGTGTCTCCAACTTGCCTGTTTCCTAATTTTTGAAAAAGTGACGTGTGTAAGTGCCTGTGTTGTATTCGTGTGAATCGTGTCGTGTCCGTATCTTTTCTTTATAGTCCCCACTCCACAGTGAAAGTGAAATCATAGTGTATAATCAGCATAGTCAATTTTCTGCCTGTGTCTAAATCTTTCCCAATACACCCGGGTTGGTAAGTTGGCCCATACATAGATTCACCTTTGAAACATGCTAATGTAGTGTCTATGAAGTATGAAGCACAGCTATAGGTACAACATCAGGGCATTGTAAAGTATGTATACGGATGCATGATACAGCAAAAACAATAGAGAAATTATGAACTTAGGATTGGAAATTTACTTACATTAAAAAAACCTGAAGTTTCACTTACGCCTCCAGTACTTCAATTTGGATACACACGCACCCTGGCTTAACTAAAGTGAGACATCCAGCATCCCTATTACCTCTTTATCTGCAACTCTTTCCCAATCCTTGCTTTCAACCAAATGCCTGGCACCAGGTAATACTAGTTTGGATGGTGCTTGTGCAAGGCACAGGTAGTTGACGAATAACACACTTCTACATCTTCCTAAACACAGTGACATGTGCCCAAAACAACAGTTGCACTCAACGTAGGATCATTCAGATGAAATGATCACACGGAAATTAGTTTCCGTAGTATATACACTTACTTTGTTCTTTTATGTTTATCTAGATCCATCTTTTTAAATTTAAGACTGAATAAGATATTTTACCTCTCAACATATGTAGCCAAGGAAGGTTTGGTTCTTATTCGTCCATTTCCTACAAATTTGCCTTCAGAAAAGTACGTTTCTACTCTCGAAGTATCTGATCTTCATGCCGTCTTCTGCTCCCTCTCATTCTACCCTCATTCCACCCTTTCAGTACGCATACTCTCGCCACAATGCAGCTTCTTTTACACCGCCTCCATGTTCTACTACTCCTCAACCTGCCTCTTTGGACCCTGGTTTGTCTGATCCCCAGTATCTAGTCTGTGAACGTCACCTTCCGATAAGATTTGGCTTTACTAAAACTTACTTCTCTTCTACCTTCTGCTCTTTTCTCTCGTAACTGTGAATGTATTTTTAGGGTATTGTATGCATTTGTAATTCTATATTATTTTAAGGGTATCTTAGTCTTTTTGCTAATTATGGTTTCTTAGGGTTTTGTCTATTTAATCTCTTGTACATCTTGTAATGAGATTATTGCAATAAACATACGTTGAAAGATTTTGCAAAACTATCAATAACAACACTTATGTTGAAAGTAGGTCATATAAAGAAGCTTGTAGTGATCCTTATTGGGTCCATGCCATGAATGACAAACTCATTGCTCTTGCTAAAACTCAAACTTGGGATTTGGAACATATACTGGATGGTAAAAATATCATTGGCTGCAAATGGGTTTACAAAGTCAAAACTCATTCTGATGGTTCTTCAGAGCGATATAAAGTTCGCCAAATTTCAAAGGGCTTTGCCCAAGCATATGGGATTGATTATGAGGAGACCTTTGCTCCTGTGGCTAAGATGACCCCAGTTCGCACCTTGATCTCTATTGTTACAGTGCGCCTATGGTCTCTCTTTCACCAAGAAGTCGCATCTAAAGAAGTGTATATGCGCCCTCCTCTGGGCCTTACACATGCTCCTGGTCTTGTTTGTCATCTTTGTCATGCTCTCTACAATCTTATTCAGTCTCCCCATACTTGGTATGAGCGGTTTCATTGAGTTGCTCTGCAAATTGGTTTTCAACCTAGTAACCATGACTCAGCTTTTTTTATTTGTTGCGTTTCTATTAGGATAGTTCTTCTCTTATTATAAGCTGATGACATGATTATTATGGGCTCTGATTCTGCTACAATTAATGAGGTACAATCTCATCTCTTTCATGAGTTCGTAATCTAAAGGAAATCAGTCCATATGGCTCAACTCTAGTTTCAATGCTGATGCAGGACTTGCATGTACATCCAGTGGATCATTTCGCTTAATGAAGACATTTTTATAATCTGCAGAGGATCATGCATCAGTTATCTAGGACTAGAAACAATAAACTAGGTAGTGGATATCACAACACAACATGTGCACCTCAAAATATCAAGAGCATGTTAAATCATGCAACCATTCTATATAGCAAGAGCATGGTGAATCACCTATCTATGCTAATAACCTTGACCTTCACTTCGTCATCAACATTTAGGATGTCTCTTATGTCTTGAACTAAATTCCACGACACCTCTGAGATATGTACAAGACCAGTGAGACAATAAGAACCTGCACAACATTTGCAAATGCAACACGTAACTTTTCATGATACAGATAATTCCATCAAAGAAAGAAGAGAAAATTTAAAAAACACCCCTAAACACACTTAAATGTCTCATAAACACCTGAATTACTGGAAATCTCTAAATTTGTTAAAGATTCCTCAACTGGCCAACCTTTACCATTGCCATCATCAGCAACCTTCACCAATGACCAAAACCATAAGCCACACAACTCCTCTCTTGTTCCTCTCTCCAAACATCACCGTGACCATTTCCCATCCCACTACACTAAAACTCACCATCAAATCCCCTCTCACCTAGATCGGCACCAAATATGGAATTTCTTGTTTGGCCATTTGCCTAATTGATGGAGGTGAAGAGCTCACTTGCTGAAGGGGTAGAAAGTCAAGAATCCACCATCAATACACAATTAAGAACCCACTTGCTGTAGGTGCTATCAGTACCATTAGATCCCAAGCAAATTTCCATATAACGATAGGATTACATCAAGGATCTGCTTTATGTCCTTACCTCCCTGCCTAAATTATGTATGAATTGACAAGACAAATTTAGGATGCTATCTGAGGTTTATGTTATTGCGGATGATTTTGTCTTAGTAGATGAAATTGCAGGAGGTGTTAATGTTAAATTAGAAACTTGGAGAGAAGCATTGGGGTAAAAAAGAATTCGGATTAGTATGAGTAAAACAGAGTACATGGAATGTAAGTTTGGTGGTAGTCAAAGTGGTAGTGTTGCCAGTGACCCTCCAACATCAAGAGTTACCAAGACGTGAGCGTATTAAGTATCTTTCTTTTTTTTGGGAAGTACGTATTAAATATATTGACTCAACTGTTAGCAAGCATGGAGAGATTACAAAGGATGTGATGCATGGAGTACAAGATGGATGTGTCACGTGGCAAAGTGCTTTGGGCGCGTTGTGTGACTGCAGGATGCCCAGAATGTTGAAGGGAAAATTCTACCATACCGCCATAAGCCAGCCATGTTATATGGCACATAGTGTTGAACTACTTAGAAACAACATCCTAATGAGATGAGTGTAGCTGAAATGTGCAAGTTGAGATGGATGTGGTAAGACTTTGCGAGATAGAATTATAAACGAAAACCTTAGTGGAATGGTAAGCCAATAGAAGATAATATGAAAGAAAATAGATAAAGTTGGTTTGGACATATCTATTGTTGATGCGGTAGTTAGGAGTGATATGATTACAATAGAATTGAGCACTAAAGGGAGATGTAGACCAGCATTGATTTTAGAGGTAGTATTTCGAAAAGACCCAAGATTCTTAGATATCACGGAAAACAATGCCCTTGACAGAACTCAATTGAGACAATGGATTCATGTGGCCCATCCCAACTGATTGGGACTTAAGGCTTGGTTTGGTATGGTTTAAGGTTCAATCTTGCTCTAATCCGCAACCTTTAAAGTTTAACAGCATTAATCCACCAATAGTCCACCACCAATCAAAGTTACACAAGAATCTCTCCAACTCACTTGCTTTCTCCATGTCTCATTTTCTGTCACTGAAATAGATATGTATATATGTTGAGGTGATTAGACACAAGAATACCGAACACCTAAATAGAGAACTCATACCATTTGAGACTAAGAGAAGATTTGAGTAATTGAAAAGGCAAAAATGATTTAGGTGAGAGTCAATTTATGAGCAAAGGACAATTAGGAGTCATCGAACTCTGAAAATGTTTCAAAGCATCAATGTGGTGGATTGAAGTTGCCGATACAAATTACCAGCACCGACAAGGCCAGCATGATGCCTTCTTCCACTAAATTCGTCCACAAAAGTTGATGTCTGGGTACATATATACATTTATGTCAGTGTGTGTACACATACACAAACATACAGAGATAGAGAGAATGTGTTTAGCTGAAAATTTGGGTTTGGGTCAAGATTGGGACATAGCTATGGGCTATTTATCAAACATGTGGCAAACCATCGTGCCGCAATGCCAATTTTTGAGATCATAAGGGGTCACTTAAATTAATTTAAAGCCATACCAGCCAAATCAGTAATTATTTGATGAGTGGTAACTCTAGTAATCAAAATGACAATTTTTTTAAAACTTCATGTGCCTATTTTGAGGTTTCTATAAGTTAACGTATTTATGGGACATTACATTGAAAGTTCAAGGGCGTTTTTAAGATTTTCCCAACAAAGAATAACTTCTTAAAGATAATAAATACCATCTGGGAAACGTAAATGCACAAAGGCACCATAATCCTCGATGGAGCCAACCCGTCCCTCAAAAAGGTCCCCAATATTGACTTGTCCAGAAAACTTTGACCACATTGCTTCCTTTTCAGAGAATATCAATTTCTTGTTTGCCTGGTCAGCTACGATGACCTACAATCATTAAAATTCCATGCTCGCTTTCATCCAATGATGCATACACCCCTTCCCACACATAACACACATACACACCCAGATAGATAGAAAATAAATGCAATGAAATAACCCGTGAATAATGACAAAGGCTTATCATAAAGTTTGTCATTGCATGACTATGACTACTACTTCGAGAAATATCCTCAACACAAAATTCTTTGTCAACATTTATAAGAACGAAAAAGCTACACAGGGATCTATTGTAGATGTAGATTGAATTAATACGAGATGTCCATCACTTGGGGGACCTATAGGATTACTGATGGTGGAAGTAGAGAAAACATGGTTTTCAAAGAGCCTCAAAGTGGAAGACCATCCCCATCAGTATAAACTATTTGGGATCAAGAAAATAAATAAATAAATAATAGGTTTTTCAATTGCTTTCTCCATCCAGAAGCGGTATTTTGATGAGGTGTGGTTTGATGTGGTATTCTACTTGGGCCCCATTCCGCTAAGGGAAATAAGTGCTTATTTTTTTAATTAAAGGTGATGTATTGTGAGAGAATGACCTATCTCGTAAAGCGGAAAATAAGTACTTAAAAAATAAGAACCTTAGCAGAACCGGGGCCTTAAAGCTCCATGGAAATGTGATAGGCAAACTTTGCATGATACAAGAGAGGATTCGCAATCTCGCCAAGGATAGCCAACCATTTACATTATACGTTCCTTGATGGTTTTGTTTTCACTTGGAAGAGTAAGAAGCAGATGCTTGATGCACTATTCTAATGCAGAAGCAAAGTACAGAGCCATGACCAGAGTTGTACGGGTACACTCCTCTCTTAAGGAGATAGGGCTTAGGGTGCAATTGCCCATTAATCTATAAGGTGAAAATCAGGCAACAATTGCATCTAATACAATTTTCCATGAGATGACTAAGCAGATGAGGTTGATTGTCATCTTGTTAGAGTAAATGTTGATAGGGGTGTAATAGCTACTCCTTTGTGTCCATAGGCACTAGATTTAGCTGATATCTTTACCAAACCGTTAATTAAATCACGGTTAGAGTTGCTATGATACAAGCAGTTCCTTTGTGATATTTTTACTTGAGCCTGAGGGGAGTATTAATAGCTATAGTGGTAAGAGTCGTTAGTATGAGTAAGGGTGCAAGAGTCATTGTACTGTGTTTGTCTCTTCCAAAATAAATGCACACACTTTTCGTATCCATCTCAAACATGACGTTAAAATAAGCATTATTAGATGTATGTTATTCCATTGAATATGAGATAGTAGTGAAGGAATTCTTTGAAAAATATAAATACACTCACTTTTCATATCCATCTCAAACATAATGTTAAAATGAACATTAGATGTATGCTATTCCATTGAATAAGAGATAGCAGCGAAGGCATTCTTTGAACAAGTTGGTCCAAATGTCAAGAGATTTATTTTGTCTTAAAAGTCTAAGATATTTTACTGCCTACATGATATGGTTAATCTCCTTTTTCTTTTTTGAAAGTAGGACATTGTTCCTCAAAATACAGCAGAGTTGCATATTCTCCTCTCCGTGGCTTTATCCCAACCATTAATTTGTTTCAGAATGATTAGGACCGCATATTTAAAACCTTGATGGTACAGGAACTACATAAAGGATATAATAACCACACCAAAAGAGAGAGATATATAGCCACAAACAAACCACTTGTTCTAATTAAATAAAAAGAGGACGAAGAAGCTGCTCAAGAACCAACAACTACTAGCAAACCTGAGACGAGTGCTTTTTGACAATGAATTATAGTATCATTCTTTCAGATTAAGCAAACATGGGGCATACCAACCTTTAGGAGTTATGCTGCTAATCAGTCCCTGAATTTTAATAGATATTAGTCTTCCTTACCCTTGGAAATTGACAACTGCCACCTACTTCTTTCAGTACGATTTCTGCATATTTCAGTTCAAGTTGGAAACAAGATTCACCGTCTATTACTGATTCATAAAGATCTTGAATGCTCACTCAAGAAAGTTTTCAAAAGTATGCCAAGTGCACAATGTGAGACATCATAATAGAAAGTAAAAATAAGACTGATGATGTGAACCATGAAAATACCTTCACAGAAATAATAGAACCTCTAAGAGCTTCCGCAATATCTTGGATGGATTTGTTAGGCTCTGCATCAAATGTTAACATAGTGATATGGCACAATGTTAGCAATCAAAGTCCACGGCATTAGGAAGGGAAGCCATACGGTACACATGAAACTACATTTTTCATCCAGCCACGATTCACGACTAACAACACACACTTCGAGATTAGCCACCACAACTCCTAGCATTTCTACACGTAACATACACACCTATTTGTAACTATCAAGAAAATACGTAACACCATAAAAGTCATAACCATAAAAAAAAACAAAACAAAAAACAAAGGAAACCACACCACAAAAACACGAAAGAAAAAAAAAAAAAAGTGTAACCAACACACGAATACAGAAACTCTAATTTTCTATGGTACACACCTTATCATCTCTAAACCACAGAAGTTCATGGCTAGGCCATGAAATACATAACTCTTTATAACATACACGTGTGTCCTACAACTTTTACCTGTTACGAAAGGTCATCACTACATTCAACTGCATTGGCACCATTATAAACAAATTAGGCATGAATCAGTAATCTGTTAACAGGACTTTACATTGACATATTTTTCTTGGTATAAATAGGAAAAGCAGTGGAATCGTTTGGAATCACGAAATTTATCTTGAAGGAAAGGAATTGTACCCTGTTTCAGAACATATGGTTCCAATACATAAATGGCACACGTACTAGCGTTTTATGGTAACATCTCTTGTACCCTAAATAAACATTCTCCAACATGAAATTCAATGTCATTAGATCAATGTGTTCCCTTTAAGTTCCAATTAATATTACAGTATGCAATGATAAAATAGAAGAAAAAATCAAAAATAGGCAAAATAGAGAATATGAACCTTGCAAAGAAAGTCTAGTAGCAAAAATCATATCAATAGATTAGATTTCATTCTAAATGCTCTGTGGACCATTAAACATCCTGTGGCCGGTGAGTTAATACAAGCTTATGAACGTGTCGTTCAACAAGGCACAGTTACTAGCAATGAACAAAATAGGAAGGGCGCAATTTACACATACTATGTGAGCTAGAAAGAAGACAATTAGTACCTTTACATGAATGATATGGGCTCAGCTGGGGATAAGGAAGAAAACCAACAAGCGAGTAAAACCGAACCAGCAACCCTCCTCCATTAAAGCCATCAATCCTGCCTTCATGGAGTAATCCCTTTTCGCTATATTCCCTTGCTGCCTCCCAATCAGCAGACCCCTTTGTAGAGAGGTAGTGTTAGATCACAGAATCAATCCAGAGCATTCATCTCTTCAAAAAGAAAATTTACAGAAACTGCATTGCTGTTGCAGTAAAAGGGAAAGCTATTTGAGCACTTTTTCAGAAGTTTCTACACCTAGCATTATACTCAATTACAGAAAAAAAAAAATGCAATGCTATCATCTGGTTGCAACGGTAAGAAGTAACAAATTGTACAGCTTATGCCTCCTTACTGGGGAGGTCAGTCTAGTTTACCCTCATTATTTTTTCATTATTGAGGAGGTGGATTACCCCTTGGAACTTGATCAGTATTAGACAGCAAATTTGGTTTTATTAAAACCGTTAATATCCTTGAACTGTCAGATTTCGGTACATTGATTTTGTTCATTCTGTCTTAACATCTGCAAATTCCAATGCACATCTTATTCTCAGGAATGGTTACTCATGCAGGATCACACTATTTGTGCAGGACATCCCCATTCACGTCTCCAAAATGGCACTAACATCCCCTCTAGCTTAGTTATCACTAGCCAATTCCACCTTCCGTACATTTTTAGTTATCAATATGCCCTTACGCAACACCCAATCTCACCAACCGATCTCCACATCCAAACATGCTCATAAATCTTAACTTTACCATTGTGCCCATCTCTAGAACCAACCACCCTTTATCACCACCTCAACAAAATTGGCAACTAACAGTCTTAGAACATAGTATGAATTAGACTATATGCATATATTACAAACCAGAACAATTACTGAACATCACAATGACATGTATTCTACGCAGCTCAAAACTATCAGATTGTCACAAACTTTTAAGATTCTCTCTCAAGTAACATGGCAGCCACAGCGCCAGCTCAATTCTCCAAGGCAACTATTGCTTCCATCCACCTCCAAAGGTAGCAATCATTTTCATTCAAACTACCACGCCCCAATTCTCAATATGCCAAAGGACCTCCACAGTCACAGTAAAGCTAGAGTAAGTTGCAGATCAGCTAAACCGACCAAAAGATGAAAACCAGCAAAACAGACCTACCATGGAGATAAAGGGAGAGATTATGGCCCTGTTTGCTAACACTTATAAGTTAGCTTTTTAGACTATAGTTTTTTTGATGATTCGCTTAAACAAATTAAAATAAGTTATAAAGGTGTTCGTTATAGCTCTTTATAAGTTGTAAAAAAAGTATAACCTGTTTGCTTGAATAAGCTGTCAAATAGCTTTTTATAAATGAAATGTCTATATTGTCCTTAAAACTTGAGTAAGAACAACTTTTTCACTTTAGGATTCTTTTGTCCATTCATGTTCTAACAATTTAAAATAAGCAAAAAAGCTTCAAATTGGAGCTTAAAATAATCTAGCTTTTTTGGATCAAATAAGCTTGAAAAGCCAAATAAGTGATTATTCATAATTGCTAACAAACACCCTTCATTAGCTTTTTTAAAGCAAATAATCTAAATAAGTTGGATTATAAGTGTGGGGCCTACAAAGATAGAAAGAGAGACCATAATCTATGTTTTCGTAAACCAAAGCCTGTTTCTCTCTTCTTCTTTCTTTGGGTTAGCCAAGTTCTCTTTCTTCAAATACCTAATTTTCTATCTAACACCCACCTCAATAATGTCTCATATGCCAATGTATGAAATTGTAAAGTGGGTTTGTGAGCAAAGCTGCGGAAGCCAACCATCCTCATGTTTCCTTTTCTTCTTATGCGGACCACACAAATGAAAATAGCACCTCTCCCACTAGCCAACACATTTCCACCTCTTGCTTGCTTGTCATTTGGCAAACCTAGTGCGTTCTAGGCACCTCATACTTGTTATGTCGTGCTGGCGACCTCGTGAGTGCTGGCATATCATGATTGTCACCTCATACATTATAGAAACGTGTCACGACTTAGGAACAAGCTGCATGTGTTCCAACACCTAATGCCTTGCAGGAAGCCAGGTCTCCTGCAATGGGTTGGTTGAACAATGATTTAAGCAAAAGCTCCACTATCATGAAATTTAGTCCAAGAGAGATCTCCTTCAAGCACCTTAAGAATCATGTGTCTGGAAGGACATAAATGTTTGCCCGTGACTCAAGAGCAGCCTGCGAAGTGAGTGAACATACCGTCAGGGCCGGCCCTAGGCGCAGGCCCACTAGGCGACCGCCTAGGGCCTCCACTTTTCGGCCAAACAATTGGGCCCCCAAACCAAACCAAACCAAACCAAATCGAGCCTTATGTTCCAATCACTTGGGGTCGGCTACATGAATCATTTTCCTTCATTGAGCTCTGTCAAAGGCCACTTGCTCACACAAACCTACTATACTCATATCGTTGCACACTACAGCATCTAATGTCAATTTAGATCTACCCCTCCCCCATAGCATACTACCCAAATCTATCATATCCGCTCTCTTAACTACTGCATCTCCAGGTCTACAGTAGCCATGCCCAAACCACCATCCACCTACCATCTATGGGTGCTACACCTACCATCTCACGAACCGTTTCATTTCTAATCCTATCTCATCTAGACATACCACACATCCACCTCAACATTCTCATTTCCGCTACACCGATCTTGTTCACCTGTTATTTCTTAATAGGCCAACATTCTGTCCCGTAAAGTATCGCTGGTCTGATGGCAGTTTCATAATATTTTTCTTTCAAATTTATAGGTACTCTATTGTCACACAGTACACCAATAGTAGCGCTCCTCCACTTGAGCCACCCCACTTGGATCCTATGGGTCACATCATCGGCAATCTCTCTGTTGGAATACTAGTATACTCGTATACTAGTATATTGTGTTTAGTCCCACGTTGCTTATTTACATTATGTAATGAACTATCTCCTTATATAAATAAATGATTATGTTTGAAGGTGTAAGTTACATTACATACCTTTTCCTCTCCAAACAACATGGTATCAGAGCGGGTTCTTAAACCGCCCTTGAAACCCTAAACCCTCACCACCATAGCCGCCTCCCAACATGGTATCAGAGCGGGTTCATCGGTACTGTTCACGTGCACTGTTCATCGGGTACTGTTCGGCGACCTCCCTTACGTCGTCACAGACCTCCGGCGACTCTCATTGGCTCTCTCCAGCCCTGCCCAGTCCCCGGCGACTCTTGCCGGCTCTCGTTCGGCCACCGGCGACCCTCGCCGACCCTCGTCTGCCTCCGGCGCCTTTTCTAATTGCTGATCTTTGTCTCTTGATGCTTCTGTCGCTTGCTTCTGACACTCTGGTATGAGTTTGCCGTTGGTATTCTGTTGTGTTCTTATTTGTGGGCCTATTCGGCTGCCCTCCTTTATGTCTGGCTATTTTGGACTTCTTGTTTCTTCTAGGTCTTGTTATTTTATTGCTCTTGTTTGCTGGTGATCACGATTTGCTGATGATTGTGGCTGCCTCTGTGTTATTGGCATAGTTTCTGGTTGGTATATTTGCAATGAGCTCTGGCACTGCCTCTGTTTCTAGTTCTAGTACTGTGACTTCCGCTGTTAGTCGTTCTTCCCGGTCTCGTGATCGGTTGTCCATTACCTCTACCTTATTGAATGGTCGAAATTATGCTGTTTGGGCTAAGGCTGTTGAAGTCTATTATGTCGAAGAGTCCGACTATCATTATCTTACTGATGATCCTCCGACGGCGACTGCCGCATCATATGGCGCTTGGGTTCCTGCAGATGCTAAAATTCGTGTTGAGCTTTAGAATAATATGAAGGAAAATATTAAGAATACTCTGGTTTTCTTATCTACTGCGAAAAAAGTATGGATGAAAGTTAAGGAGATGTTCTCTGGGGCTAATAATCTCCGCCAGACTTATGCTCTTCATCAACAGTTCTTTTCTCTTGACCTTGGCAACTTATCCTTGGAAGAGTATTATGCCAAGTTCTGTGGCGTGTGTGAGGAGCTTAATACTTGTGAGCCCATTCTTCAGACATTCAGGTTATGGAGCATCAGCGTGAGCGCTTGCAGGTAGCTCGTTTTCTGTTTGGTTTACCTTCGCCAGCATATGATTCTATCCGGTCCAATCTTTTGGGTGGTAGAGATTTACCTTCTTTCAGTGAGGTGTTCAGTCGTGTCCGTCAGGCCTCTGTTCCAGACTCCAGTGCTGTTGATTTGACCCCTGCTGCCCGCTCGGCTTTGGTTGCCACGATTCCTCGTGGTGGTACTTCTTCTTGTGGTTTTGACCGTGGGGGAGTCAGTCGTGGTCCTACTGGCTGTGGATATGGTCGTGATTTTGGTAGCAGTGGTCCGATGCAGTCTGTTTGTAGTCGTGATTTTGGTAGTGGTGGTCGTGGTCGTGATTTAAGTCGTGCCCGTGGTCGTGGGTCTCGTTCCTGCACCTATTGCCATGGTACTAATCATACAGTTGATTTTTGTTGGATTCTTCATGGCCGCCCATCTGCTCATCAGGTTACTGTTTCTGAGGATGATGGCTCTGTTTCTGTGCTCAGCTCCATCCCACGAGTTGTTACTATTCCAGAGGATGAGTATAATCGCTTGATTTCCCAGCCGCCCTCTTATGTGCCTTCCTCTTCCACTGCTACGTTCGCTCAGAAAGGCTCCACCTTTGCTGGCCTGGCCTCTAATACTCCATGGGTTATTGATTCTAGTGCTACCGATCATATGACAGGTCACTCCATCCACCTCTCTGGTTCTCGTCCTCTTGTGAAGTCTTCTCGTGTTGCCTTGGCTGACGGTTCCTCTTCTGACATTGCTGGTTTGAGTTCTGATATTTTACATTCTTCTCTTACCTTAGACTCTGTTTTACACGTTCCTCGTTTTTCCCATAGTCTTATGTCTGTTAGTAAACTTACCCAATCTTTAAATTGTTCCGTTACCTTTTTTCCTGGTTATTGTATATTTCAGGATCTCTAGACGGGGAAGAAGATTGGTGGTGGTGTTGAGCGTGGTGGTTTATACTATTTTGCAAACGCGAACCTCCTGCCTCTGTTGCTCTTCAGGCTTCTGTATCTCCTTATGAACATTATTGCCGTCTTGGTCATCCCTCCCTTCAGACTCTCAAGCAGTTAGTTCCGTCGTGTCGTGGTCTTCAGTCTTTGCCATGTGAAGTCTGTGAGTTCAGTAAACACCGTCATGTTTCTTTTCCACCTAGAGTAGAGAGTCGAGTGTCTCGTCCTTTTCATTTAGTTCACTCCGATATTTGGGGTCCAATGCGTGTTTCATCACGTGGTGGTTTTCAGTATTTTGTTATTTTTGTGGATGACTATTCTAGGCTTACTTATGTTTATCTCATGAAAAACCGGTTAGACTTGTACTCCATTTTCAAATCTTTTTATATGGAAATAAAGACTCAATTTGATGTTTCTCTTCGTATCTTTCGTTCGGATAATGCTGGTGAATATTTTTATAATGTTTTGTCTGTCTTTTTTGATGAGCATGGTATTCTTCATCAATCTTCGTGTTCTCGCACTCCCCAACAGAATAGGGTTGTTGAACGCAAGATAAGACATTTGACAAAGGTTGCCTGAGCCCTTTTAATCCAGCGGACGGTTCCCAAATCCTTTTGGGGCGACGCCGTCCTTACTGCCGATTACCTCGTGAATCGCATGCCCTCCCGCGTTCTGGGGGCCAGATTCCCTATAGTATTTTGCACCCTGGTTGTTCTTTATATTCTTTACCTCTGAAAATTTTGGGGTGCATGTGTTATGTTCATGCCTTGGATCCCGGCCGCAATAAACTTGATCCTCGCTCTATTAAGTGTGTATTCCTCGGGTACTCTAGGACTCAAAAAGGTTATAAGTGTTATTCTCTCACTCTGCATCGTGAGTTTGTCTGTGCTGATGTTACGTTTCATGAGTTGTTACCCTCTTTTCTGTCTTTGCCTCATGCGGATCAGTCTGAGTATATGCATATTTTGGTTCCTTCTGAGCAACCTCAAAAGCCGCACCCCCCGATACAGGTATATGTTCGCCGTGCCAAAGCTGCACCACCACCCCCTCCGCCTACCGCTGAGCCTTCTCCTCCGTTGCGAGATCCGCCTCCACCTCCTTTGGCTCCTATTGCTCCACCTTCTCCTCCCTTTGCTCTTTGTAAAGGTATTCGCACTTGTTCTATCTCTTATCCTATTGCTAAATTTGTATCCTATGATCATCTGTCCCCCACCCTTCGTGCTTTTACTGCCTCTGTTTCCTCTGTCTTTGTTCCTAAAACTGTTCTGGAGGCCTTGTCTATTTCTGAGTGGCGGACAGCTATAGAGGAAGAGATCTCTGCACTCCATGATAATGGGACTTGGGAGTTGGTTCCTCTACCCTTTGGAAAATCCACTGTGGGATGCCGCTGGGTATTCCCTGTGAAATATCATCCTGATGGGTCTGTTAAGCGTTACAAAGCTCACCTTGTTGCTAAAGGCTACACCCAGACTTATGGTGTTGACTATGCTGAAACCTTTTCCCTGGTTGCGAAGCTTGGTTCTGTCCGTCTCCTTATTTCTCTTGCAGCCAACCTTGGATGGCCCTTATTTCAATTGGATGTCAAGAATGCTTTCTTACATGGCGATCTTCTTGAGGAGGTTTATATGGAGCAACCACCTGGGTTTGTTGCTTAGGGGGAGCGTTCTCAGGTATGTCGTCTTCGTAAAGCTCTTTACGGGCTTAAACAGTCTCCCAGGGCCTGGTTTGGCAAGTTCAGTGATGCAGTTTTGAAATTTGGTATGAATCGATGTCAGTCTGATCATTCTGTTTTCTCTCTCACATCTCCTCGAGGCAAAGTGTTATTGATTGTGTATGTCGATGATATTATTATTACGGGTGATGACCAGAGAGGTATTGATGCGTTGAAGGTCTTTCTGCAGAGTCAATTTCATACTAAAGACTTGGGTAGATTGCGATACTTTTTAGGTATCGAGGTGGCACGATCTAAAGATGGTATTAGTTTATCACAAAGGAAATATGTGCTGGATATCTTAGATGAGACTGGTTTGTTGGGGGCGAAACCTGTCGATACCCCTATGGATCCTAATGTCAAACTATGCATTGATCAGGGGGAGGCACTGTCTAGTCCTGATCAATATCGTCGTTTGGTTGGTAAACTGAATTATGTCACTATTACACGTCCTGATATTTCATTTGCAGTGAGTATTGTGAGTCAGTTTATGTCTGCTCCTCGTGTGCCACATTGGGAGGCTGTTCTTAGAATTGTCAAGTATCTCAAGTTTCATCCTGGACGTGGTCTATTTTATGGAGCTAATGGTCCTTTGCGTATTGAGACCTTCACTGATTCTAATTGGGCAGGAGGCCCATCTGATAGGAGGTCAACCACTGGATATTGTGTTTTTCTTGATGGCAATCTTGTTAATTGGAAGAGTAAGAAACAGACCGTGGTTGCACGGTCTAGTGCAGAGGCAGAATATAGAGCCATGGCTCACACCACATGTGAGATTGTGTGGGTGCGATCTTTTCTTGAGGAGATAGGATTCCATGTGCAATTGCCTATGCATTTGTATTGTGATAACCAAGCAGCAATTCACATTGCATCCAACCCTGTATTTCATGAGCGGACTAAGCATATCGAAGTTGATTGTCATCTGGTGCGAGAGAAGTTGACTGATGGTGTTATAACAACTCCTTTCGTGTCTACAAGTGCTCAATTGGCTGACATATTCACCAAGTCATTGTTTAAGTCCCGGTTGGAGATGTTATGTGACAAGCTGGGTTTGTGTGATATCTATTTCCCAACTTGAGGGGGAGTGTTGGAATACTAGTATACTCGTATACTCGTATACTAGTATATTGTGTTTAGTCTCACATTACTTATTTACATTATGTAATGAACTATCTCCTTATATAAATAAATGATTATGTGTGAAGGTGTAAGTTACCTTACACACCTTTTCCTCTCCAAACAACACTCTCCATCTCTACTAATAATTGAGCCTAAGTACCTAAATGATCACTCTTAGGTGTCTCCTGGTCTTGGATCATCACTCTTTCTTCATGCGCACTGTTGGTACCACTAAACTTGCACACCATATATTCACTTTTACTCCTACTTATCTGAAAACCCTTTGACTCTAATGCTTCCCTCCAAATTTCTAGTTTAGTATTAACACCTCTAGCTGTTTCATCTACGAGGACAATATCATCTGCAAACATCATACACCATGGGATATCTTCCTGAAATTGTCTAGTCAATTCATCTATAACTAAGGCAAAGAGGTACGGGCTCAAGGCTGACCCTTGATGCAATTCTACAGTGATTGGAAATTCCTACTGGTGATCGAATAATAGTGCCAGCACCTTCATACATGTCTCTAATCACCTCAATATACCCTTTGGTCACTCCCTTTCTCTCTAGAACCTACCATATGATGCCTCTAGGCACCCTATCATAAGCCTTTTCTAAGTCTACGAAAACTATATGGAGATCCTTCTTCTTTGCTTTGTGTTTTTCTACCATTCTCCTTAATAGGTAGATAGCTTCCATGGTTGATCTTCTAAGCTTTCCTTGGTTGATCTTCTAGCCATGAACCCAAACTGTTTCTCTGACACAACAATCATCATCCTCAAGCGATGCTCAATAACTCTTTTCCACAACTTCATCGTATGACTCATCAATTTAATACCTCTATAGTTGTTGCAGCTTTGAATATCCCATTTATTCTTATATATATTTTCTACGTGAATTACTTTTCAACAACAATAATGTGTCATGGTGGTAAGCCGCTTGTTTAGGAAGCACGAGATCATGAGTTCGATTCCCGTCCCCTTCAATTTTTTAACTCAAATTTTGATTCCAGTACAAAAAAATGGGTTTTGAAACGAAGATATGGGGTGTCGAACTCACGACCTC
Organism: Rhododendron kiyosumense; assembly: GCA_019656275.1. Classification (NCBI taxonomy): domain Eukaryota; kingdom Viridiplantae; phylum Streptophyta; class Magnoliopsida; order Ericales; family Ericaceae; genus Rhododendron; species Rhododendron kiyosumense. The sequence continues at coordinate 2,757,845 of BPLS01000707.1, forward strand.
AGGTTCTAAAGAGAGTATAAACGCTTTGCTACCAAACTACAAGGCTAATTTGTTTCTTCCATCGAACAAATAATAAATATACTATAAAATGAGAGGCTCCATTTTCAAATCTCGCCTAGGGCCTCGTAAATCTCAGGACCGGGCCTGCATAGCGTGCCGGGGTCAAAGACAATGATCTACAGGTGCCATCTTAGGCAGTCGCCTTCCAATGGCACCCTACGGAGCCATCTGCCATCTTAGGCACCAGGTCAAGATCCCTTCTTATGGCACCGTGCACAAGCTCCCTCAGCACGACAGCCCTACGTGACATTGCATGGCTTACACCAATAAAAGTTTATTCAGTAAATATCACTTATGGCTATTTGATGAGAATAAGTGAAATATCCCCAGTTGAGTTGAATGGAAGTACCTAGATAATCAAAATGCAAGTGTTTTAAATTAATATTTAAGTCAAGCAAAAAGTACGAAAGGCAAATTTTTACTTGGAAAGAAAGGTTTGAAGAACAACATTCAAAATCCACACCATTTGGAATCGGATAAATTGACATTACAGACCGAGAAATGGCATCAAGGAATCTACATCTCAAAAAGTATACATCTATTGGTCAAATTTCAGCCATCTTCAGACATCCCCCGTCAACATGCCTAGAGAGAGAGTAAAGTTTCGCACAAGGAATAAACTTTACATCGTCATGACAAAACCGTTCGGATTGTACCGCCCATTGAAAGAATTGGTAAAGTCATTTTGAAAAAAAGAACAGAGAGATAGAGCATATGAAAACACACCCCTTTTTGTGTGATGACACTCTCATGCGAGGCCGACGTGTCTGGAGTGACCACGGCCGCCTGCTCGACGCCTTGCGTTTTGGCATCTCCGGACACCGAGACCTTTGAAATGCGCGGCGAGCTGGAGGAGTATCTTCTTCTTCTAATGGGCGGAGAATTGAAACAAGGAGGGTGGTTTGTGAGAGCAGTGCCTGAAAATGATGAAGAATGGTGGTTGTTATTACCTGCGAAGAGATGAGAGAGAAAGGCCGACCCGAATGTTGCAGTGAAAAAGGGCATTTTTCAATGAATGGATGATCTCGTTTGGTTTTTGGATTGTGTGGAGATATAGTGTGTATATATATAGAAAGAAAGAAAAGAGGAATGGAACACTGGAAACTATGTCTATCTATCTATCGAGAAATTCTTGCGAGCTGGATGGGTATCACGTCACCTAGCTGACATGGTGTCCGAACAACATATTTGTGTCGTCCAAAAATGTATTGGTGGTCACCACGTCACCCGATTGACGTGGTGCCCGAAGAACACATTCGGGCCATCTAAAAGTGTATTGGACGGTCCAGATTAAAACACTCCCTCTCCTCTGTCTCTTTCTTTTTTCTCTCTCTAAATCTGAGCCGTCCAAAATTGAAATGAACGGCCTAGATGCTCTGAGCAGTCACCCTATCTATTTATCAATCAATCAATATATAATCAATCAAACAATCATCAATCAATATACTATAGGAATGTGTATAAGTGTCCAAAACCTCCAAACTTTAAATCTTAATTTTTTAGATTTTTGATTTTTTATAGTAAAAAAATAATGAGAGAGAGAGAGAGAGAAATGTGGGAAAGTAAGGAAGAAAGAGGGGGAACGTGGGAGAGAGACTTTTGGGGTTGAATGAGAGCTACTTTTCTCCCCGACCCCACCCCTGACAGAAATATCCCCTCTAAATTCTTTTTTTATTTATTTACTTAATTTTATATATTTATTTATTTAATTACTTATTTAATTTTAATTTAGTTAACTCAAATTATATTTTCAATTATATTTGACTTCATATTTAAGAACTTTATATTATTTTAATTAGTTAATTATTTTGTCTCAACAATGAATAATAAATAAATAAAACTTCTAATCAATAATAATAAATTTAAACGAAATTCCATTTTATTATAATTGAGTACATATTGACAATACATGAAATATATATAAAAACACAAATTCTAATCAAAAGTTCCTCCAAATTCTGCTCCCGGCACGGTTGTACCCATTACTTTGTACCACAATTACATACGTATTATATAACTATTAGCTCATCCTCTAGCTTCGTCCGATGCATGGTCCAACCACCATGTTGGGATATGTCACGCCCTTGATTTTCAACATAAATAATAATAACATTTGATATTTAAAATCCTCATCGCAGTTACAATTTATAACTCAAAAGATAGTTTAGTCCTCAAACCCACAAGCCTGTCCAATATTCACAGTTTTTTTATTATAGAAAATACAATACAATGCAGTTTAGTTTACAAAGATAGACAAGTATTTCCAAAAATAGCTTTAAACAACGACATCAGCATGCACTCCAAACACTCCATGATAGTGACCTGCAAAATACCTGAAAATGATAGGTTGAGCTATACTAACCCAATAGAGAAATTTAGATATAAGTTATAAGAAAATATGCCGAGTTATGCATCTAAAATGAATAAGAATAGACAGAGATGCATAAAATATGCATGACCATCAACTAGCAACACACTACGGTCAAAAGATTCTAAACATCTACTTAACTTTCATTACATACCACCTCACACACCATATTAGTACCACTAAGGTTCCCACATCAATCACAATTAAACAATAATTGGTTCATCAACTGATTCATCTCATCACATATAATTCCACAATCATTCACATTCTCATAATCATTCTTCTTTTCTTACTATTAGTCATCAACATTCTCTTTTCCATGAATTAGAGCCCGTTTCAGAACACCTTCTTAAAAAATAAGTACTTATTTTACATTTTCAAACTCAAAAATAATGTAAATGAAAAATAAATTTTTAATTTTTTTTGTACCGTATTAAAAATCTCAATAAGATCTTTCAAACAAGATCCATATTACATATTTTTAGATTTTAATAAACCTATCATTTTTGAGCTTGAAATTGCCTTCTTAAAAAATAAGTACTTATTTCGCGTTCCGGAACGGAACCTTAATCTCTTTTATTTTCAAATAGGTGTAATGTAGGGAAATACATGACTTATAATGGTCAAGCTCCGTTGGCTCAAGCTTGAATAGCCGGAGTCCGTTGATTCTGTGCACGAATACCGAAAATTGTTGATTCGCTCAAGAATGCCAGAGGATGTTATATCAAAAATGTTTTTTCCTTTTAAACAATCCGATTTAGTAAAAATCAATATTGCTTTCTTTTTCTCAAAATCTTATATCTCATCAATCAAAGTTTTTGCATGTATCGAATGTACTCCGGGACACATCATGTATAAATGATGCCCATTTATATACTCCGGGACACATCACATATAAGTGATGCCCATTTATATATTCCGGGACACATCACATATAAGTGATGCCCATTTATATACTCCGGGACATATCACGTATAAGTGATGCCTATTTATATACTTCGGGATACATCACATATAAGTGATGCCCATTTTGTTATATCTCATCATATTTGTACGTGTCGATCAAACAATCACAATTTAATCATCCCAAAAAGTTCTTTCACAACATCAATTTCACTTCAAGCATTTTAAACAATCAACTATATCATAACATTGGCTAATGATTAAACACATACCATTCCCCATGTATGTCACCGTACTCTAACCAACCTACCAACCCATAATAATTATATGACTTACGACCCACCTGTATCGATACTTAAACCTTAGATAACAAACGCCATTGGGAACTAATAGTTCAACGAATCAAGAGGACAAGAGATTCTACTAAACATGCTGGCGTCTATCCTTAATGCTCACTACGGCATCCCATATAGCCTACGGTACCCCTAACCAGCTTTACGTTACATTTTCCATTTACAATGAAACTAAGATGACACGTAATGATTGTTTAAAGAGTGGAAACGATCAACGAATCATCAAAGGACGAGTAACCAAGCTTAGAGATGGTTTAAAGGTGTTTTATAGGTGTTAGAAGGGATCGGGGGTCAAAAGATGAAATTTAGAACAAAGCTGAAAAACTGTCCCTAAGCCAAATGTATCGATACCTAGCCAAATAGTATCGATACCATTTGACCAAGAAGCTTTCCAGACGCAAGGGTATCGATACCTAGGACAAATCGTATTGATAACATGTGATTTTCTGGATTTTGAAACACAAAGGTATCGATACCAATGCCAAATGGTAACGATACCAGCTTAGTTCGAGCAGATTTTTTTGCAGATTTCCAAAGAACACCACAACACAACTACCAACGATTCAAGGCACGATTTAGGTGAAAATTCAACTCATAAACATATAACTAGAGCAAGAAATCACTACCTTGAGTCTGGAGAGCAAAACCCCAAGATTTTCCAAGCCCTAGACTCCGAAAACTTCGAAATTAACTGGTTCCTCCTTCCTCGAGCTTGACCCATGAAATTCAAGCTCAAAAACGTGAAGAGAAGGTAAAAATGGGTGTGGGTTTGTGGGTTTTGGTTGGGAGCAAGAAGGAGAGGGAGAGAGTGGAGCCGAGAGGGAGGGAGAGATCGGGAGGGATGAGGGAGAGTGAGATGGGGATTTTAATCCCCTATATCCCCACACATACATATTTATACTAGGACACATACTAATCACACTTGCACTCCCTCCACTAACAATCCTTTCATATTAACCCCAAGTCAAATAAACTCAACAAATTCTACATTTTTCTCATTTACATTATCGAATAAACCTTTTAATAATTTCTGAAACGACGGGTCCTTATGGGATAGGTGATACAGGGTGTAAGAAAACTGTGAGCCAATAACTCCCACTTTTCTATGCATTTAAAGATTTTGGTTTCATTCGTTGGTTTTTATTTTGGGTTTAAAAAATATGATTAAAAAATCTAGTGCTCCAAATTTTCAGTCCGGTTGAACCATTGCGAAAATCTTATTTTTTATCATTTTATCCTAAATGATTGTAATGAATTTTTGGCTCTACGGCTTTTCAACGAGCACCGTAAGACCCCTTATTTAGTTTCAAGATTCTCTTAGGGTGCCCATTGAAAGTCATTAGAGTTAAAAATCCATTATGACCATTTAAGATAAAATGAACAAAAAAATAAGATCTTTATACTAGTTCAAACAGATTGAAAATTAAAACATTTAATTTTTTAACTGTATTTTTTAATATATAAATGGTATAAATGTTCAGATTTTCAATCCGATTGAACCGGTGGGAAGATCTTATTTTTTTGATCATTTTATCCTAAATGGTCATAATAAATTTTTGGGTCTAAGGTCTTTTAATGGGCACCTAAGAGAGCCCATAAACTAAATAAGGAGCCTTAGGGTGCTCGTTGAAAGGCCTTAGAGCTAAAAATTCATTACAACCATTTAGGATAAAATGATCAAAAAAATAAGATCTTCCCACTAGTTCAATCGGATTAAAAATCGGAGCACTTAAATAAAATTAAATAAATAAAATAGAAAAAAGATATAAAGAATATTAAATAAATATTCTTGGCACACAAATCAACATTTTTGTTCCATTCTGTTTGGTCTTTTTTCTAACTAATAATAGGCCACATTTATTAATTGGCACACAGATCAACATTTTTGCCTTCCTAAATTTGGTGATTAAATGGACTGATCTTTGCAATTCTGTAATTGTCCCGAGCATATTTTAAACTATCCAAAATTATCAGCATTGTTTGATCAAGTCCCGAGATATGTCAATTTTCTCATATTGGCGCGCACATTACGATAGTGAGGTTGAAGGAAAAAAAGAAATTAATAGAAAGAGATAAATAGATAAAAAAAATTCAATAAATAAAAGAGATAAAAGACATAAATAAAAAGAGAAAAATAAATAATTAAATAAATGAATTAAAAACTAAAGATAAAAGAATTAAGAAATTAAATAGAATTTAGTTAAAAGGGTAGGGTATTTCGAACTTTTGGCATGGGACCCATGGGGTGTGTGTGTGTCAGTGGGTGGGAAAAACGATTAGTGGGTTGAATATGGAGAAAAAGTTATTATATGCCCCTGAAATACCATCACGTAGTACTCCAAAATTAATTTTCACATACATGTGTCTTTCAGTGCATAAAATGAGACCAGTGCTAGCGTGCATCGAACACGAGACTGGAAAAATTATGAAATTATCTTTTTTATCAACTAGCGTTATGCCCATTCAATGCACGGTGAGCAAAAATCACATTGGTGATTTGAGAGAATTTTCAGGAGGTCCACTATAGTATATTTCTAACCCCACTAGTCAACTTCTAAAGTTCTTAACCCCTTTAGTCCACTAATAATTCCAATGACAAAATTACCCTATATAAAAGAAATAAAGGCTTTGTTTGGTTAACACAAAAAATGTATTTTTTCATTTTTTTCGATCTTGTTGCAATCACGTAACCACTACCACCGTCACCACCACCACACCCACCATCACCACCACCACGACAACATATAACGTTATATGTGTGACAAAAATTTCTCTTTTCTTTTTGTTTTTCCCACTTCCATCACCACCAAGCCAACGTATAACGTTATATGTGTGACAAAAATTTTATTTTTTTATTCCTGTTTTGAAGAATATCTACAAGGAAATTGGATCCTCTGAGCAGTACTATTAATTTCATTGGCAAATTACTCAAATTGTCGCTATAGTTTGAATTTTGTGTCACTTTGGTCTCTACTTTTTCAATTGATTCAATTTTAATTCCGCAATTTCGATTTTGTGCCAATTAAGGACCATAGATTAGGGCTGTCCAAGAAAAACCAAGAACCGTGAAACCGGTCCGGACTGATCTGATCCGTGCTTTTTAGATTTTATCCGTGGATTAATGGTCCGGACACGGATTGAAAATTAAAAAACCGTGAGATACGGATTAGGATTGAATTTTCATTTCAAAACCGTGGATTAACCGAACCGGACCGTGAGATATTTAAAAAAATATAGATATGTGTGTGTAATATATATAAATAATTATAATTTGGGCAAATTTCACTTACCTCCCTTGAGGTTTCTAACAATTACAGACACCTCCCCTCAGGTTACTAAAATTGCATTTACCTCCCCTGTTAGGGTTAGCAGGTAACAGAACCTAACGGGGGAAGCAAAAAGACTTATTTGCCCATGGTATTATACTGAATAAAGAAATCGGATAAAAGAAGAAGAAAGAATAAAGAAAAAGCAAAAAATAAAATAGAAAAGTGTACAGTGTTTTCAGCTGCCACCCTACCAAGTGTAGAGTTGTGATGTGTTTCTCCAATCCAAAGGTCTGCCCCTTCATTTTACGCGCCAAGAAGAGAGAAGGAGTACTCAGAAAAAAGGAGAGAGAGAGAGAGAGACACACAGAATGGGTATCGATCAAATCCTTTTCTATCACTGAGAGAGAAATCTGAAGGAAGAGAAAGATAGCTTAGGGTTTGAAACCGATCAAATCTCCTTGTTTATCGAGTGGTACCTACGATTTGGAAGAACAAACGAAGAAACGGTTGTGGTGCTGTGGAGAATGGCTTGCTCTGTAATCATTGCTTGAAGGTACGAATTTCTCCTTTTTGAAATCAAATCCTGCATTTCTCTTTGCCAACGTGAGTATTTTGAAACAAATTTTAGGGTAGTTTCAGTTAGGGTTTCCAGGTTTGAAAACTAAGTTGCAAATTTTTTTTGGTGTGCCTTTTCTGTTTTTTGGTCGATTTTAGGGTAATTTGAGTTTGGTTTCCAGGTTTCAAAAAAAAAAAAGGGAACCTAACTTAATCGTTGCTTGAAGGTACGAATTTCTCCTTTCTGAAATCAAATCCTGCATTTCTCTTTGCCAATGTGAGTATTTTGAAACAAATTTTAGGATAGTTTTAGTTAGGGTTTTCAGGTTTGAAAACTTGACCAAGTTGCAAATTTTTTTTGGTGCGCCTTTTCTGTTTTTTGGTCGATTTTAGGGTAGTTTAAGTTAGGTTTCCAGGTATCAAAAAAAAGTTACATATTTATAGGTTTGATGGGTTTTTGGTTGATTCAGTAGGGTTTCAAATACGTTAGGGTTGTAAACTAATGTTGCAGTAGCTAAAGAGGAGTCTTAAGGATTTCTACTAATAGGTATTTTCGTAAATAATTGATTGAGGAATTTGACTTTGGGCCAACTTGGATTCGATCCGAAATAGCCCAACGGTTAGGACACATGGCCTTATGGCCATGTGCCGTGTGTTTTTTAGCCTTCTAAGACCGTTTGGGCCTCCAAACGAGCCTTCGAACCGTTTTTGGGCTATTTTTGTTTCGCTTATAACTTTTCGTAGGAAACTCTGTTTCAGCCCATTCTTTTTTCAGAATTCTTATTTTTTCCTCTATTTTATGGGTCTATAATAATATTAGTATGGTTACTTTATGCTTTCTAGGGTCTAGGGTTAGAGTTGCGTTCTATATATTCGGTTGTTCGCCTTCGAACTGATGTTGAATCTAATTTTTTCCATGTTTGTTATTTTCAATTATGGATGCTCTATATTTCAACATAACTGTGTATTTTAGAGGTAATGTGTCAAGGATAAAAAATGTGAACCCTGGGAGGTATACCTATGTTGATCTGTTGGATGATGTTGCTGAAAAGAGTTTATCTACAATCCCATGTGGGAATGGTTGTACGATCACATTGAAAAGCAAAATTCCTGAATCTAATGAAACCATGGTTGTAAGTTGTGTCCTAGATGTTCTTGATATGTTTAGGTTCAACTCTCGAACTTGTCAAATTGAATTGATTGTTGATGTGGGTGAAGAAAGTGGAACACTTGAGGTAGGAGGACAGGAGGGTGTTAAGAATGATGTAAGGGCCCATGATGTAATTGATCTTAGTGATGATGTAGTTGAGGGTCTTACTAGTGAAACTCATAATGTGCAAGGAATTGAGGGTGTTAGTGATGTTGGTGAGGGTAGTACTGTTGGCCAGTTTAAGAGTGTTAGGAAGTGTAATAATGTCACAAGGCGAGAGCATGACGACTATCTTGCAAGTTTGGACAGTGATAAGGATGGTAGTCTTAGTGATCAGTCTGAACATAGTGATCAGGATTTCATTAACGATAGTGATCAGTCTGAACATAGTGATGAGGATTATAGCTTTCCCTCTGCTAATGAGGATTCTGGCAGTAGTACTGATGGATTGTCTAGTTATGAGTCTGATAATGAGGATAGGAGAGACTCTAGTGATGAGGAGGGGAAGAAAGGAAAGACTTATGTTGATATTACCAAATTTGGGCAAGAGTTTCATGTTGATGGTGAAGATGGGAAGGTCATATTGAAGGAGAATTTGTTATTTGAGAATGTTGACAAGTTTAGAGAAGCTTTGAAGGAGTACACTATCCAAAAGGGTTGTACAATTGTTAGGGTTAAGAATGAAAAGAGTAGGGTCACATGCCATTGTGCTACCCTTGGTTGTCCTTGGAGAATTCATGCATCTCCTTTACCAGATGGCACCACATACAAAATTAGGACTTATCATGGAGAGCACACTTGCATATCTTCCACTAAAATTCCTGAGGCAACTTCTAAATGGATTTGTAAGAAGATGTTGAGGTGCTTGAGAGCAAATCCAAAAATGACCGTAGAATCAATGCAAGTTGAAGTGCAACATAAGTATGGAATTGAAGCATCACTTACCCAATTGTATAGGGCAAGAAGGAAGGCATTAACAGAGATCAAAGGAAACCATGCAAAGTCATATTCATTACTTCCAGCATATGCATATGAAGTATTGAAGAGCAACCCTGGTAGTCTTATTAAGATTAAAGGTGGAATGTTAACTCTAACCTCAACCCCCATGTTTCAAAGGTTCTTCATAGCATTTGATGCTATGATTACTGGTTTCAAATCTGGTTGCAGGCCCTTCATTGGGCTTGATGGTTGTCACCTCAAAGGGCCATATGGAGGTATATTATTGGCTACAGTAGGATTGGATGGGAATAATGGTTTGTTCACAATTGCTGTTGCCATTGTGGAGATGGAAGGGAGTGAAAGCTGGAGGTTTTTCATTGACCATTTGCAGACAGTCTTGGGTCATGGGAGTGAAGCCAAGCCTTGGACCTTTATGTTAGACATGCAAAAGGTAATCTTTGTTTTGTTGTATTCAGTTATATTCAGTTTTATTCTGCTATGTATTAGTTGCATACAGTAGCATTACTTTGATACATATTTCTGTGTTTTTATTCTATTTGTAGAGTATTGAACCAGTGCTTGCAAAGTTTATGTCTCAATCTGCCCATAGGTTGTGTTGTAGACACCTTTTTGCCAACTTTAAAAAGGTGCATTCTGGATTGTTGCTTAGGAAATGTTTTTGGGAGGCTGCAAGAGCTTATAACCAGATTGACTTTAATCAAGCAATGGAAAGGATAAAAGACATATCAAAAGAAGCTCATAAATGGTTGTCAGATATCCTAACTCATAAGTGGGCTAGGCATGCATTTGATGATAGAGTCAAGAATGATCACATCACAAACAATCTCACTGAGTCATTCAATAGTTGGTTAGGTCAACTGAGACATAAACCTATCCTTTTACTTTTAGAAGGTATTAGAACTAAGGTAATGAGTAGGATCCAAAAGAGGTATGCAAAAGGGATGACATGGACTGGGTCAGTTGGATCACATGTGAAGAAGAGGTTGGCTAAAGCACAAAATGCCTCTAGGATCTGTACCTTGTTGTATTGTGGTAGTGATGTATATGAAGTGATAGATGATGGCCACACTTTTCAACTTAACATGAGTACAAGGACATGTACTTGTAGAGACTAGCAGATGGCTGGAATACCCTGTAGACATGCTGTTTCAGCCCTTACACATAAAAGGGTCAACATTGAAGATGGTTGTGATCCAAGTTATAAACTTGAGGCATATATGCAATGTTATAGTGGCATGATACATCCAATCAGGGATCAGAGGTATTGGGAACCTGATCAATTCCACAAACTGGATCCTCCACCTCTAAGGAGGATTCCTGGAAGACCAAGAAAGAATAGAATGAGGGAAGCTGATGAGGCACTTGCTAGGGCTAGTCACATGAAAAGGTCACAGACCTTTAGATGTACCAATTGCAAAGAGTTTGGGCACAATAGGAGGACATGTCAAAGGTCTCCAGTGAAGAAAAAGAAAGGTGCAAACAGCCAGGTACTAATAATGTGTTCCACTTGCTGTAACCATGTGTTATAACGCATTATAATAATGTGTAAAATCAACCTCAGGGACAAGGGGATCAAGCCACACAAGGTCAGGCATCTCAAAGTGAAATTCCATCCCAACGTGTTACACAAAATGAATCTGCAGTGATGACTTTCACAGGTTCCAATGAGGTAAAAAATCATGAGTTTTATCTATTTTTTGCCATTCATATTTGTAACCATTGTCTTTAATTTTTTAATTTATCACTTTAACTATTGTAACTATTGTAGCATGCTGGAAGCAGAGGAAGAGGGAGAACAAATGGTAGGGGTAGAGGAAGGGGGAGAAATACTTCAGTTACACAAAATGAAGGTGGAAGAGGTTCCAATGAGGTATTCACTGTTTTGTCATTTTTTTTCAGTTCCAGTCTTAACTGTTATAATATTTCATTACTTATTGTGTCACTTTCTCATACGTCAAATTTTTCATTTACTATTACAGAATACTGGTACTAGAGGAAGAGGTAGAACAAATGATAGGGGCAGAGGAGGGAGAACAGATGTGGATAGAGGAAGGGGAAGGGGAACAAGTGTGAGCAGAGGAAGGGGAACACAAGGAAGGGGAACAAGTATGAGCAAAGGAAGGTAAAGAAGTGGGAGCGGTGAGTATGCTCAGTTCTGAGACTTATTTGATCTGTTTATGGACTTAATTAACTAAGTAGACTGCACTTATGAACTTAATTACTAGGTAAATGGTGCTATACATGGGTCTTAGTTGCAAGTCACTTTTATTTTATGTTTTTGTAAAGTGAGTTGCAACTGAGATGATTCTTTTGGTATCGATGCAAATGGTGCTGGTATAGATGCAAATGGTGCTAGTATAGATGTAAATCAGTGGATGCACATGGCCTTTTTTTGTATGCACATGGCCTTTTTTTTTGGTATAGATGCAATGGTGTTGATACAATGGGTGATATGTATCAACTGGTATGTAATGGTTATTGAACAAATATGACATTTGAATATTATGCTACTAGTTTTTGTAAGTGTTGTGTTTCTATGAACTGCTACATGGTCAAATACTGAATGTGCCACTTGCATTACATACCCAAGTTCTCTTGCATTACATTCCCAAGTTCTTTTGCACTAGTAGAGTGACATTACAACAAAAGGCCCCTTGCATTACAAAACATAACCAGGTTCTAGTCTAGATATTTACTTCATAAGGTCGAGTGACATTACAACAAAAGTTCCCTTGCATTACAAAACATAACCAGGTTCTAGTCTAGATATTTACTTCATAAG